>OX467711.1:66439290-66786649 GCA_950111635.1 Agelastica alni | reverse complement strand
GCCAATTGAATATTCTCTCTAAATCATCATTTAAATCTTTTAACATTTGTTGTAAGTTTTTACCTATGATATAGAGCATTGTATCGTCAGCGAAGAGAATAATCTTGCACTTTAATGTTACTCCAACCATATCATTTATATAAAGCAAAAATAAGAGTGGCCCTAAAACAGTTCCTTGTGGTACACCATATTCAACATCTAAAAACTCGGACATATAATTTTTATAAGACACACGTTGTAATCTTTTAGACAGATATGACTTAAACCACTTTAAGACAGTATGCCTGATTCCTAGAATCTCTAATTTGCTTAATAAAATATCCCTATCTACTGTTTCGAAAGCTCTCTTAAAATCTAAAAACACAGCTAAAACATAGTTATCACAGTCGATGGCCCTGAGAAAATCATCACAAATACCAACAACAACAGACTCGCATGAATGGTTTTCTCTAAACCCTGATTGGTTAGGAATAATTATTTTATTATTATCACAGAAATTCAACAACTGTTTTTTAACAGCAACTTCCAAAACCTTCTCATATATGGGCACCGTATTTATTGGACGAAATTCATTAAATAGTTTTGTGTTATTTACTTTAGGGACAGGAATGATAGTTGTTAATTTCCAGGGTTCTGGAAAAACACCACTGCTAAGGGACGTGTTAATAACATCTAAAAGTCGATTACCAACCACATACACAACATCACACAGAGCCTGTTTCGAAATGCCACTCTCACCCCCACCAACATTTTTAAGATTTTTTATTATTTCTTTCATTTTACTCATTGTTAATTTTTCAAAATTACTAAAAGCTCCATTATGCACTGTGGTTCCATTATAAAAGGGCATAACATTTTGAGGACGTGGTATATTCCCGATTATGTTGTCAATGCTATAAACAAAATATTTATTAAATCTATCAGCTATGTCTGCCTCCTGTTTGATTATTTCCGTTTCAAACTTAATTTCATCTGGCAATAATTGTTTTTTCTCGGGTAAGAGAGTTTTAAGGTTTTTCCACAGTTCTTTTGGGTTGCTTTTATTTAAGTCTATTGTTTCTGCATAAAATGTCTCTTTCTCTGTTCTCATTTTGTTGACGATGGTATTTCTTTTCGTTTTGTATTCTTGCCAAGTATTTTCACTTCCATTCATAATAGCCCTTTTATATAGTAGATCATTTTCCTGCATCATTTCTCTTATTTCAGCATTAATCTATTTTTTGTCTAAATATTTTGGATTTTGCACTTTTTTTACCCTGGGACACATCTGATTAATTATATTTTCAATATCTCCAATGAAAGAAGTGGCTAAAACATTTACATCAGAAACATTATTGTCCCAAGCAGAATTATATAATTCTAGTTGAAGTTTATTGGAATCATAATTTTTAAAGGACCTCTGGAATGTTATTATTTTCTTGTTTTGTATTTTTTCTTGAGAAAGTGTAACTGAAAGAATTGAATGGTCACTTATTTTAGGTGTATGGTGAACTTTATACTGAAGATTCTTATTATTTGTCACGATATAGTCTATTAATGTTTGGCTACTGGATACTATTCTAGTAGGAGTTTCGACAATTTGATAAAATCCATTTGTGTAAATAACATTTGATATTTTATTGCTATAAAAAGAATTTTTCAGTAAATCAAAATTAAAATCGCCCATTATAATATTTATACCAATAAATTCATTGATCTGATCAAAATAATTATTTAAAAAATCTATAAATTTAGCATCCCCTTTCTGAGGCGGATGGTATAAAACAGAACACAAATACGTCAAACTGGACAAGGACATTTCAAGGGACAACAGCCAAATATAGTTTTCAACACATTGAATAGTTGAAATCTTATATTTAATATCACAACGTATTAAGGCCATAACCCCCCCTGTTCTGTTGTTGTTGGTAGTGCACTGCTCTAATTTGTACCCCTCAACATTTAATTCACACAATTCGATATCAGGTAATACATGTGTCTCACTCAGAAATATTATTTTAGGTTTCCAATTATTAGCTAATAACACAATGTGATCTTTATTATTTAGAAAACCCTGACAATTAAAATACACAATGCTACACTTATCAACAGCAGTAATGTCTAATTGCTATTTAATGTACTTACACCGCTGGATTTCCTCTATTCTTTTGTAGGATTCACATTTATTCAAGTCCCAAGTAACATGGTTGGCATCCAAAGTGAGACCATATTTCTTATTCGACATGACACAGTTTGCACATTTTACACAGTCCACATCACACTCCTTCGCATCGTGATTCCCACTACATTTACCACATATTTTATTTTGCTTGCAGTCCTTGACCATATGGCCATACTGACAACATCTGAAACACCTTCTTATGCCATAATCATTAAAGATTACACAACGATTCCATCCTATGTTTATTCTCTCCCTTTCTATAAAAATACTATATGTACTGGCATCCACTTCAAGTATTAAAGTAAACTTGTTGTTTACAACTTTGGTTTTCCTTAGTATTTTTATTTTTCTATCCGGAGTACTACATAAATTATTTTGACTCTCGATTTTTAATAGAATTTCATTATCAGGTAAGTTGAATTCTGACTCACTTATACCCACTACCTTAATCCTATGCTCTAAAGTTTTAGGGATATCAACAGTATAATTATCCCCCATCTTCTTTTGAATCTGTTCCTGAATATTACACAGATCCTTTTCATTGCCACATTTGAGGAGAATTCCACCATTTTTAGTAGGTTTTCCTAGAGTTAATCCAGCACCAATATCTGTGGGATTTATCTTATTTCTTATATCCTCCTTGACTTTCTGAGCATCTTTTTCTTGGCCCTTCTGTTTGACAACCAGTACTTTGTTATCGTTGTTAAGGGCCTGCGCATAAGACGACGACATCGCCGGCAATGCATCAGTACCCTTAGGGTTAATCACTTTTATTTGTTGTTCCTTAATTTCTTTCAAACTAGCAATTTCATCCTTAAAGTTACCATTCTCCGTCAGCAGTAAATCCACTTTATCGCTCAGCTCCTTCATTTTCTTTACTAAGAAATTTATCATCCCAGAAATTTCCCTAGCTGTGGCAACGTCGACATCAAAAACATCATCGGTACAGCTACGCTTCCTTGTGCGCTCCATTTTGTTTACCTCTGTTGTTAATTTAACCTCACTCAGCGTATCGCAATTTTCACACTTCCAGGACGATTTTTTCATGTGAAAACCCCTCATATCCACGTTTCCGCATTTCCCATGATAGTATTGGTTACACGTTGTGCACTGAATGATACTTTTAACATCTTCGAACGTTATTTTACACTTAAAACAGCAATTTACGGGATCACCATCGACTACTGTGCTACCGCCCACCATTGCGGGGTTGCCTCAAGTAGGGCTCAGGACGGAACCCTGTGGAACGCCTTCTTCTTGTTTATGAGGAGGTTTTTCCATTAGCAGTTACTTTGAAGGTTCGGTTTTACAGGAAATTTTCAATAAGTGAATACATGTTGCCTGTGATGTAGCATTCTTTGAGTTTTGCTAAGATATTCGGTCTGTACACGGTATCAAAAGCGTTTTTTATATCAAAAGCAGCTGCGATCACGTCCTGTTTATTTTGGAAAGCTGTGATGATGTGCGATTGTAACAGTAATAGGTTATCTGCAGTACTGCGATTTGATCTGAAACCTGATTGGGCTGGGTCTAAGATTTTATGCTTTTGGAGGTACCAGAGGAGCCTTTTGTTCAGTATTTTTTCCAGTAACTTGCACATTGTGCATGTGAGTGAGATTGAACGATATGAAGAAGGATCAGTTGGAGGCTTGTCGTGCTTACGAATAGGGAGCACAATCGAATCGCGCCATAAGTTAGGAAATTCCTTATTTATCCAAACGAAATTATAGAGGTCGAGGAGTTTTGTAAGACTGTAAGTGGACAAATTTTTCAGAAAGATGAAAGGTATATCGTCAGGTCCCGCCGCAGAGTTTTTGCATGTGGGTAAAGTTGTTAAGAGTTCTTGAAGAGTCAATGGAAGATTCAGAGAGTTGGAGTCCGATTGCTGAGCTATGGATGGAATTGGTGTGTCTTCGGCATCAAGGGGAGATGGATTAGGGTTATAGTGGTTATTTGTCTTCGAATGAAAACTTTCTCCCAAAAGGTTTGCTATTTGCTGGTCATCAGTTATTAAATCATTTCGGTATGTCAATGCAGGTATTTTGGAATGTGTTTTATTTCCACTCATTTGTTTGATTTTTGCCCATATTTGGGTAGGGGGAGTATCACTGGTTAAAATAAATGATGTCTTGATTGAAATTTATAAAAGAAGATTTCTGAATATTAGGCATTACTGGTTTTTTTATTCTTGGACAATGGTTGGTACTCCATTTATATATCTTATCGTTTTATCCAGGTCACCTTCTTCTATAAGTTTACTTAGTCTATTTTTCACCTTCTGGTAGTATTCACGTTGAGTTTTGGTCTGATCTCCAAAAATGATTACTCTGTTTGCACTTATTTTATTTTTATTTCTCAGTACTTGCTTAGCTAATTCTGAGTTGGAAAATATTATTTTCAGAGAACGATTTTTACCAGTAGTGAATTTTCCAATTCAATATACTTGCATATTTCCATCAATGATATCACATTCCTTCAAAATATTGTTAACTGTGAGCTTATCATCTGCAATTCTTTCATTTCTATCCTTCTTTGTTGACTCCTGTATATTCAGCACCATAACAGTTCTTGCCCGATTTCTCCTTTCTTCAAGTTCAGAGATGATATTCTCAAAATTTGTAATTCCATCCTCCATCTTTCCACCAGTTGAATTTTGTTTTCAACTTTTTCCTCTAACTTGCTCACTTGACTTTCTAAGAGTTCCACTTTCTTCCTCAGAATGGGGAGCAATTTGAAACCTTGTTCACATTTATCACAAAGATATATTAAACGTCTTCTCTTCAGCGGTATGCATCTTAATTCAGAACTCGAGAGGCCAGAACATTTTTCACAAAAATTATGTTTGCAGTTATCACAACATATTCCACTTTCCGTAGAATCACCACAAGACTCGCAAATATTCATTTTTCGATATTCAGATCCCTATTTTTGCCCCTGCACTGGCAAGGAATAAAAGAAATAGGTTTAGTTGTTTTTATCTTGTGAGCAAAAAACGGTCTCTGATAAACTGGCACTGATTGTCTTTGATGGATTATTTCAAACTATCAAATTTATTCATATACGAAATGAATTTTTTCTTTCAAAATTTGGTCAAACTCTTCACAGAACTATACACTCTTACTTCAACAATTTTTGAAAATTTACGTTAGGTATTTCCATTAGAAATGGACAACTTTTGTAGAGCACCACAAAACACATCCAAAGCAGGCGTTAGCACTGACTTGATATTAAACAGGTTAATATTTCATGTCTCTAGAAACCTTTCCAATGAATCTTTTGAGATTCATGATCAGAGCTCTTTCAATGTAATAGTGATTATTTTCATGTAATTTGTTTTAAATTTTTTTACTTCAATATTATATCATCTCAATATATATATTTATATAAATATATATATATATATATATATATATATATATATATATATATATATATATATATATATATATATATATATATAGGGTAAAGTCCACATTTTAGAAAACAATATTTACACCAAAACCTTTGAAGGGGTTTTAAAATAATGTGTGATTATTAAACTTAAACCTTTATTATAATAAAACCTTACATAAATTCAACGAAAAAATTCCACATTCTGTATTTTTAAAAACATCTGCAGTGAGGCGTATTTTACTACCATGAATTGGTATACGCCCCGGAAAAAATGCCAGGAAAATCAACTGATTATCTTATTACTATTTTGTTTTCCTTGCGTTTTTTTTACCGACCACATTTATTGCACATTTCTGTATATATTGTTTTTTCAATTTTATACCACTACCAGATAAACTAGATGATACATTATCTCGTTTAAAGCCTCATCCACTTTAGCTTTTTTTTATTAGAAAAAATCTGACATTTAACCCTATGTTAAATCATTGTAGACTGCTTTCTTTTGGACGAGTTTGCTGGTATATATGGAACAGGATTGATTTCTTTGAGAAAGTTATTTGGACTGCCATCTTCCTGGGAGGCAGGTCCTTAAGATTTATTTCCCGCTTACAAAGGAGTATTCTCCTCTCTGTGTGTTGTCAGTATTTTTAGTTCCTAATGCATCGGAGATAGCATAAAAGTGATTAGGAATGATGGATAGGTCATATGGATAGATACCAGTGGCCTTGAATTCAGTAACTCCATTACTGACAGTAGCTGCTTTGCCCCATGGTTTACCTATCAGCGGAGAAACATAACGTCTATTCAGCTTTCTTTCCTTGTAGTTAAGTATCCATGTATTTGCCTCTTGCTTGAAGAAAGTGGTGTGGCTTGGAAGACATAAAAGCACAATTTCATTTTGTGAATCCAAATACAACAGTTTAACCGCATTAGAATGCGATGCATGTCCATCCAGTATCAATAATGCCTTTTCGGTACCTTTCCTGGCGATGAAATATTCCTGGAACCACTTCAAGAACAAATCGCTATTAATCAACAAAGTCTTTTGGTTTATATAAACTTATGAACCAAGAGAAAGACCGTCTTCAAATTCTGGCTTACTGTACTCGCCTTTCATTACTGGTGGGAAAAAATAACCTTCGCCATTGCAGCAAGCTATCAGTGATATATTTAATTCCTTTTCGGTACTTGTTAAAGAATGTACATCTTAAGATCCTTTCGTTGCAATGACGTGCTCTGCTTTATTGTTTACTTGGACCAGTACCAGATACCAGAATGCAAAGCAAAATTTTAAAGTAATCACCTCCTGTGCATACCCTGAGCGCGTTCCAGTAATAACCCTTTAGATTTCCTTATAGACGCTCGGAGACGGCGAGGAGCATAATCATCCATGAATTCGTGATAGATTTCAATGGAACTTCTGAAAGCCAGCATGCTAAAAGGTATTAGTCTTTCTTTATCTTTTATTTCCAACTTCGCAAGGTTAAGAATAGTTCCCTTAGTCATCGCTCCCCGCGTTCCCACCACTATCGGTAGGACTTAGACAGTGCTGTCTCTAAACATCTGCCGGAACACAGGCTGCAGTGGCGTATAAGTTCTGATTTTAGATTGGTGACCCTGAGCAAGATAGTCTCTATCTTCATGGCGGACTGTTACGTCGACCACAAAGACCCTTTCCTGATTTTGTATCACCAGGTCAGGTTTGAGATTCCCGCCAGGGGGCGCCTGCATGGTTCGCTTCCACCGTTAGCGCTGCCTGTGCGCCTTTTTTTTTGAACTTCTGATACGACAAACATCTTGATGTCGTCGTGCCGCCGGATCCTCGCTGACTTAGTGGTTTTACACTGGTCCAATATATGGGCCATGGTCTCAGCGTGTGCTTTACACCTACAACAGCGAAGATCTGGCTGTGGAATTGCTCTGTTCAGTGCGGCCTTATTTTTGCAACTGTTCGTACGTATTTTCAGAGCTGTATTCATTCTGCATGGTTTCAGAAGATTTTTGGTCAACTATGCATTTCCTATCGAAATGTCAGAGAAGGCGGGAACTGACAGACCTTGCGTACGAAGAAAATTCCAACAGGAGCTCCCCTTGTCGCAGCCGTTTACTTAGCTTGTTGAGCTCCTCGATGGTGGTTGGCCAATTGATTCGAAAAGCTCGGGCAAACTTGGCTAGACGGCTTTCCAAGTTCGTCCCTACGGCGAGAGCTTGCATTATCGGACCAGGATGGTTCGCAAAACTTTTTCCGGCTTTGAGGGCTCCACTTACGACGTGCCATTCTAGCTTTGGTAACCCTAGTCCCCCGTCTTTTTTCCGACAATATAATAGAGCATTTGTTGTGCTCTGCGGCAAGTGCAGAATTTCGCTGACATATACCCGTAGCTCTTGGTCAAGCGCCCTTAAGGTGTTTAAAAATGGCATCGCAACCGTCAATTGATACAGGTGGTGTGGGACTAGCTAAGTGGCGATTAAGTCTACCTTTTGATGCGGCTTCATTTTAGGTCGTTTGACTCGCGAGAGGACAAGTGGTAATTCCTTTTTTTTGCTTTGTTAGTCTTATCCGGCACAAGAGGATACTTCCATACCCAGGTAGACAAGGCAATACCCGGACCCTGCTACCGGAATCACCTCACCACTCTCGAGGACAACCCAGAATCAGTTAAGCACCAAGAGTCTTTTGTACGTTCGATACAGAAGGTGGCGCTTTTGTTTGCACCAATTTTCATTTTTAACCTGCGGAGGAATCCTTCCGTAATGCTTAATTGTCTTTGCGCTTGAGGTACGTTCTGCCCGACTAACACCAAGTCGTCAGCAAACGCTAAAGTCGCTATATTCGTATTATTAATACTATAACTGGACTGTCGTTCCAGCGATTGAATTAATTGTTCTAAAATTAGATTAAATAGTAAATGGCTCAACGGGCACCCTTGTTTTACTTCTCGCTGAAAGCGAAGCTCGATACTCGCCTGATTAAATTGAAATAACGTTTCACAATTCTGATAAGCGTCTTCCACGATACGTACCACTTGATCGGGGACGCCTTTTCTTGCTGACACATGCCTCAACATGTCGTGAGGCACCGTGTCGAACGCTTTAGACACGTCTAGCTGTGTTAGCAATAAACCCTCGTTGACTTTTGAGTATCGCAACAACTCGTTCAGGATGTTAAACGTTAAAGAAGCACCCAGACTCGTTTAAAAAGTCTTTTTGTCTAGGTGAGAAACGAACGCACTCCCGGAGCTTGCTGTCAAGTATACCGAAGTATACCCTACTAAGTAGAGAGCTGATGGTAATAGGCCGATAATTTTCGGCTTTCTTACCATCTTTACCCTCCTTTAGTAAAAAAATGGTTCAATTCTTCCTCCACTGCGTTAGTATTTTGCTGTGTGCATGTGGAATCCATCTATTACCAAAAAAAGAGAAGATTTAAGATGAGGCCTATTAACAGAGCACGAAAAATGTCTGGTAATTACCAGTATTACAAAAATATACACGTGGGATCCTCAACATTTTTTTAAGTACACAAGGATGACTGTTCCCCTGTTTAAAAAATTACTGGCGAAAGTAAAATTCAGGTTAACTAGGCAACATAGATCAGATGGCGTAGCACCTGAGGAAAGGCTGGTTATAACGCTACTGTAGGTTTATATTGTTAATAGAACATTATTAAAAATACCTTAAAACATATTTTATTTTAGATATCTATTACAAGGTGCAAGCATCTAAGCTCTAGCATGGACATTTCATGTTGAACTCAGTACTGTCCATTGTATAATCCATTGGGGAGAACTAGAATAGCCTCGTATTGAAAACGAAGAATCATCACAAAATATTTTTTATACAATTTTGATCACGATTAGCCATTTCCAGTACAATTTTGCAAAATTCTATCTGTCGAAATTGATCACCAGGGAACAATTCTTTAGTCTTCGAGTAACAAAAACTCTTAAACCCATTTTAATTACTGTGGATTGTGAAACATCTAACTTCTCGATGTCCTTGTTGTATCAAGCTTAATTGCTGCATAAATATTTTCGTCTTTTTTCTCTGGGAATATTTCTTTCTGAGAAAAAAAAATTTCCAATGTATTTACTACATTCAAAATTGTCTGTTTACAAGGAATAGGCCTATTAGAATATATATAAATCTACAAATTTACGCAGTCTCCCAGGGAATTTACTTGATAATACCATTTAATTAGTAGTAGATATTTTCAAATTTAGACACATTTTCTATTTCACTATTACTCGCAAACTGGCAAATAACGCCCAAAACAATACACGATAAGCACCAAGCAGCGACGATATTTGTCCACACTAAGAATGATGCCGATTGAAATAATTTTACTTTATTAATGATCCTAAGCCTGACATGATTACTAGTCACAATGCATAAAAATAGACCATTACAATTACTTTTTTCAGAAATAATTAAATGTTAGAGTAATCTGCATTTTACTGGTGAATTTTATTTTAATACAACGTGGTTTTATTTGTCATTTCTGTTGTTAATTATTACAAAATCGGAGGATATTACTAAACGTAAAAATAGTTGGCAATATTGCTGAATCAATTTCTCTCCGATATGGTGTGGGATAAACGGAACACGATACCTCCCCTTGCCTAGGTGCAAGTATATTCCCCTACAAAGTTGCCAAAGTTACATCTTTATGTCTAATGATTCGTGACTCTGTCTGTATACAGGGTTACTTAATTTACCGGGGGACACGGAAGGAGCCTCCTCGCGCGCAGTGACTACCACACGAAGAATATATAACTCTGCCGGCGTCCCCTGGAAACGCCTCAGAGAGGCGGCCAATCCTTCCGCCACCGGATTCTACGAAACTTACTGAATGTCTACATCAGAAAGGCCCTTTTTAGAGCCAACTCTGACGCTAGCGAGCATAAATTTCGAAGGAATTCTTCTTCTTTTTAATCGTGCCATATCCTCAGCGGACGTCGGCGATCATTGTGGCCCCAAATGACTCTATTTACTGCTGCTCTAAATAATTCAGCAGATGTTTTCCCGGTCCATTGGCGTATGTTCTTCAGCCACGATATGCGGCGTCTCCCGGGACCTCGTTTTCCTTCCATTTTACCCTCAGTGATTAGTTGTAGCAATCTATATTTATTGTTTCTCATGATGTGCCCGAAATATGTCATTTTCCTTTTCCTGTTTTAAAAATTTCTTTTCCTTTTTGTATCTGCTGCAGCACCTTTTCATTGGTTACATAATAAATCCAAGAGATTTTTAACATTCGGCGATAGCACCAAAGTTCAAAAGCTTCAAGACGTCTGGAAGCATCGTCAGTCAAGATACAAGCTTCAACTCCATACAGCAGAATCGTTAACACATAGCATTTGAGAGTTTGAATTCGAGTTTTTAGATTGAGCTTTTTATTACAGAGCACACTTCTCATACGGTTGAAATTGGTCCTAGCCTTTTCAATCCGTATCTTGATTTCCTTAGAGTGATCCCATTGATCATTCAAATTTGTTCCCAGGTAGTTAAATGTTGAAACTCTCTGTAGTAATGCACCGATAATCTATCCACTAATCGTTGAAGCCCTTCTGCACTGGTTGACAGCAAGACGGTGTCGTCGGCATATTTGAAGTTATTGATATATTCTCCATTTAACATTATTCCATCTTGATCTTCTTCTAATGCATCGTTAAAAAGGCTTTCGGAGTACACATTAAACAATAACGGTGACAACACACATCCTTGACGTACTCCTTGTAGGACTGAGAATTCTTCAGATCTTTCTTCGACAACGCGAACGCAAGCTTTTTGGTGCCAGTAAGGCTTACCTATGATTCGCAGATCTTTATCATCCAATCCCAATTGCTCTAAAATTTCCATTAGCTTCTCATGATTTACCCTATCAAAGGCCTTCTCAAAATCTATAAAATATGCGTAGACGTCCATGTTGACATCTTGCGCTCTTTGGATCAAAACGTTCAGGGTAAACAGAGCTTCCCTTGTACCGAATCCTTTTTTAAAGCCAAACTGCGACTCGCTAATAATTCGTTCCAGTTTTGGATATATACGTTCATGGATCATTCTTAAGAAGACCTTTAGCATATGGCTCATCAAGCTAATGGTTCGGTGTTCTGCGCATGTTTTGACCTTTGATTTTTTTGCGATTGGAATGAATATCGATATCAGGCAGTCATTCGGAATTTCAGCTGTTTTGTTCATCATCAAAGAGTTCCTGCATGTATTTATTCCATCGTTATATTTTCTGTTTTCTCTATGAGCATTTCACCCTCTTTATTTGTAGGAAAGGTAAAAATTTCTTGCTTGTCAAAAAAAATCCATTATTCTTTTTATCCTTTTACTCCAGCTTTTTGGTGAACAATTCCTCTTTTGATAATTCTGTGCCCATTCTTAGATATTTGAATGCCAATGGATATATAGAGTTAAAATTCAGTAAAGAAAGACAACTAAAGTTTTACAAAATTATTAATGACAAATACAACTAATCAATAATGATAGATAGCGATTATTGACCCATTACTTTACATTGGAGTAAGTTTAAAGTCACAATTAGATGGTACATAACACACATATGATAAATAAATAAATAGATAAAATACGTTTAAAATATAGATATAACACTTTATAAAATACATTTTATGATCACATTTATACACCTATATGTTTTATTTAATATTTACTGCACATTAAAAGAAAATATTTCATGGTAGCATAAAAGCAGTGCTTAAACAGAAACTCCGTAACTAAGTTTTTAAATCTGTATATGCTCATTTTTTTGGATTGCCTTCCTGATAATAACTAATGAAATAATTGTAAATATTAACATCAGGTTTGTTATTTTGTGTAATAGCTATTCTTAAAATGGAATTTTAAAATCCTCTCTGTGCCTTGTGTTATAATTGTGAAGATCCATATTTAATGGAACTTGATATTTATTCTTATGTAGATAAAGTAATGTCTCCAGATTATACATACAGGGCAGGGGAAAAATTTTGCAACTCTGAAACAGTAGCTTACAGTGAGTTCCATAGGGAAAATTAGCAACAATTCTTACTGCAGCCTTCTGGCAACTGAAAACCTTATGTAGAGCATTAGTTTTACCCCATAACAAGATGCCGTATGACAGATGACTATGAACCAAAGCATAGTATACATATTTACAAAAATTTTTATTTAGAAAATAACTCACTCTCCGTATGGCATAATATATATGTTTCGACAATTTCCCACAAAGAGTATTACAGTGCCGTATCCAGTTGAAACTCCAATCAAGCGTGAATCCTAACAATTTTACTTGTTCGGATTTAATTGCTCGTTTATCCGAACTAAATAAAATTGAATTTAATTTTTCTTTTAGCTTCTTTTTATTGGCACTAAACCAATTTTTCGCAGATACTAATTGTTCCTGACATGAACCAGAGCCTCATCTTGAGATAAGAGTTGTATCATCAGTATACAAAATACATGAATTCGAAGTGAGAGCCTGTGGAAGATCATTAATATATATGAGAAAAAAATCGGTCCAAGAACCGACCCTTGCGTAATTCTGTTTTTTACCAGAACTATATCAGAATCAGCACCTTTAAGGCTCACATGTTGCATCCTGCGACTCGAAAAGTTTATATTCATTGTCGCGTATACTGTAATATTCTAATTTTTTACAAGTATATTGACATTAACACAGTCAAAGGCTTTTGTTAAGTCACACATGGTTGCATAAGTTGAACATCCACTATCGAAACCACATTTTCAATTATTGCAGAAATAGCTTTAATTGTTGATTGATTTTTCCTGAATCCATATTGTGATATAGATTTTTTTATTTGTGAATGTTATTTACTAAATTCCAGATGGTTTTTGATTTATTATCATATGCTTCTATAATTTCCCTATAAGCGTTTCGTTTTGTCACTGAAAGATAGATTTTTGATATCTTCTCTTTATATTATTGAACCAATCCTCCACTAATTTAGTAGAATTAAATGTTTTTTTACTTTTAAACAGTTTTTTTCTCATATTTCTTAGCTGACTATTGAACTAATATAAACCATTTGATTTTTCTTTTGTCTTTTTTAAAGAAAACTTTCATTTATAGTTAGTAAGAAATTTTAATATAATATTAACCGCATCATCTACATTGGTGCTATCAATATCAATATAACTTACATTAACCCTTTCAGACCTGATTTTTATTTTTTTACAAAAAAAAAAAAATTTTTGCTGCTGAATGTTTTTTAACCTATCAAAGAATTGTACTGTGACAAAAAAATATATTTTTTTTATTAATAAAAAAATTACGGTGTGTGCATTATGCAGGTGCAAATTGAATCAATAAAGCAGTCAAGAAGGTCAATACAGGAAGAATCATCGACTTTGGATAATGAGGATATAATTAACGAAATGATGGAAAGACAGTCACGCATGTCAAACATTATAATCTACAATGTAAAAGAGCCCCAACACAGTACACAAGCTGAACGGATTGCTGAAGATAAGGATTGCATATTAAATATACTTGAGAACATCAACATCGAAAAAGGTAAACTAAATCACTTCAGATTAGGAAAATTCTCACCCACAAAGATACGGCCATTGAAGGTAGTTCTAGAATCTCCGTCTGATGCCAAATTTGTTTTCAAAAATAAACACTTAGTGAAAATACCAAGTATTAAGATTTTCAGTGATCAAACTAAAGCACAAAGGGATTACTTACAACAAATCAAACAGCGATTACAAGAAATTATAGCAAATGGCGATAACACTAAAACTATCAAATTTATTAACAATAAACCAACAATTGTGAAGAAAACAACAAATGAAGTGCAAAAAAACTATTAGAAGTACCTAGTATACAATTGAACACTGACATAATATACTTGAACATTCAAAGTCTGTTAATGAACAAGGATCAGATTGAAGGAAGTTTATTTTGTTATAATCCTAAAATTATATTGGTAAGTGAGGCGAGAATAACAAATGATATCGAACTGAATGAAATTAAGAGAGATAATTATAACTGTATAAGATGTGACTCTAGAAGTAGGCACACTGGTGGCGTTGTAATATATGTTAAAAATAACGTTGAGTTCAAAATCTTCAAATCATTTATTCTAGAAGGAAACTATTGGTGTAAAGTATTGAAAATTAAGCTTGGTATATCAAACTGGATAATAGGATGTCTTTACCATTCTCCCTCATCATCTGATGCAACTTTCATAGATAAATTTGAGGATATTTGTGATTCAATGTTTCTCAATAATGACAAAAGTATTTTAGTTGGTGACTTCAATTTGGATTACTCAAGTAACAATCATTTTTATGTTAAAAAAATCAAAAATCTTATAGATACATATGGAATAAGTCAGTTGATCACAGAACCGACTAGGATAACAAATAATAGTAAAACCATATTAGATTATGTGTTGTCAAACCAAAGGAATATTTCAGCGAAAGTACATGCAAGTCCTGCGATAACGGATCACTCAGTAATTTCTGTTAACATTTTTAATGAACGCGACAGTGATAAAAAAACAAAAAAATTCAGAAACCTTAACACTAATAATTTGATATCGATAAATATTGAACTTCTACAAGCAAATTGGTCACTTAATTCCATTGAGGTGAATTGGATACATAAAGAAATTTTTGAAACTTGTGAAAATGTAATTAATACGATATCTCCAATTCAAGTTGTGAAATTTAAAAATAACTTACCATGGTTCGACAGCTCTGTGTTTAAAAAAACCAAGGAAAGAGATAGATGTTACAAGGAATTCAAAAATAGTGTTGGTATTGATAGAGAAAATAAATGGAAAATCTTTAAGAAACAAAGAAATGAAGTAGTTCAGTTATTGAAAAATAAAAAAACTGAATATTACTATGAAAAAATAGACAGGTATAAGAATAATGCTACACAAATGTGGAAAACACTCAAAAAACTGGTTGATACAAATGTACGGGAGTTTCCCAACTGTATCCAATTTCAAAATGAGGATGAAATGATGATTTTCCGCGATGATTTAGAAATGGCTAATAATTTTAATGAATATTTTGTTGACAGTATTGTCAAAATCATAGAAGGACTTAATGGTGAGCAATTATGGTGTAATCTCAATCATAATATGTATCTTGAATTTTCAGAGTTCAAACCTATAACACTCAGAGAAATGAACAATGTAGTCTCTTCTCTAGATAATAAATGCAACTTGAATAAGACCCTCAATGCTAAAATTTTGAAAAAAATTTTTGAATCTATTGGACATGTTATTTTAAATCTCATTAATACGTCACTTGAAAAATCCAAAATTCCAGAATTATTAAAAGTTAGCACTATTATTCCAATTGCCAAGATTTCTAACACAACCCTTGCAAGTGAATTTAGACCTGTAAACACATTACCACCTATAGAAAATTTTTTGGAAACTGTAGTGTATACTCAATTACTGGATCACATTGAGCATAATGATATTTTGATTAATAATCAATCCGGTTTTCGTAAACAGCATTCTTGTGAGACAGCATTGCAGCTCTCTATAACTAAGTTTAAAAGGGACATAGATGATGGTAAATATGTTGTAGCAGTTTTCTTGGATCTCAAAAGAGCTTTTGAGACCATTGACCGAAATATACTGTTGAACAAATTGTTTCAATACGGAATTAGGGGTAAAGTACTAAAATGGTTTGAAAGTTACTTACATGGTAGAAAGCAGAGAGTTAGAGTTAGGGATGCAACTTCAAGAGAAATTGGCAACAACCTTGGGGTACCGCAGGGAAGTGTTCTAGGACCACTCCTCTTCATACTATATCTGAATGATATTGACCTTTTTGTAAATTGTGAGTTCATAAATTTATTTGCTGATGACACACTATTAGCTTGTAGTGATTCATGTCTTAACACTGCTATACAAAAGATGAATAATGTTCTAATAAGTGTACGTGAATATTTGATGATTAATAAGCTGAAACTCAATGTCGCAAAAACCAAGGCGATGATCGTGACAACTAAATACAAATATAAGCAGATAAATGTTAATGACAGTGATATAAGGATTGATAACGAGCAAATTGAAATCGTAACAACTGTCAAGTATCTGGGCTTCCAACTGGATAATTTACTTACTTTCGATGCACACTTTATATATATTACTAAAAAAATTTCGAAAAAACTATACTTTTTTTCAAGAATTGCGAAGCATTTATCTATGGATACAAGAATCACTGTGTACCGGTCAATTTTGCTACCTCATTTTGACTACTGTGCAACTTTACTATATCAATTCAATCTAAATAAAATGACACAGCTTCAACAACTACAGAATAGAAGCATGAGGATTATTTTGAGCTGCAATCGCTATACCCCCATTTTAATAATGTTGAATACATTACATTGGCTACCAGTCTCTAAACGTCTTTACTTCCTAACAATGATATTTATTTATAAAATAATACATAATGAAGCACCTTCTTACTTTCGTGATTATGTTAATTTCAAATACGAGATTCACAATCATTTCACCCGTAATTTGAACAACATTAATGTGACGAGAGTAAAATTATCAAATACGAGAAATTCATTGTTTTATAAAGGTATGGTAGAGTACAATAACTTACCACATAATGTTAAATCTAGTGGATCTTGTGAAAACTTCAGACACAAATTGTTGATACATATAAGGGAACTAAATTAGAGCTATTTTTTATCTGCAATGTTATTCTTTTTATCCAGTTTACTATTAAATCTTAAAGGATTAATAATTAAATTGTTATATACTTTTCTTTTTTACACTGTATGAATTATAACTGTTTTTATATTTCATTGTAATAATTTTTTATATTTAATTGTATTAATGTTATTCTTATTACTACAGATTAATAACCTATTTAACAGATCATTCATATAGGATGATTATATTGTTATTTATGTATACATATATTAGAGTTTTTTTTGTATATTAGGGAAACCTACTTAATAAATATTTCTTCTTATACAGTCGATTGGGACTCAACAGTTACCGTTGTACATTTCCATATGTACACTAGAATGTACAAAAGGTCGCAAAAGAAATTTTTCACTTGTTCATGATAAGACTTTATTTTCTATGGAAACAGTTGCGATTTTTTACAAGACAAAGGTGGACTTTACATTTTTGACAAAAAATATGACTACGTTGTTTGCAACCTGCCAGTTTGCATCTAGTGGGTTCCTTGTTATTGCTATACAGAGGCATATGATCAACATTATCAAATTGCACATCGGCAATGGGTCTTTTCTCGCCTCTCCTGACAGTTTTTGATGATGTTGGTGAATCATCACAAGCTGAGTCTGGGTCTTCCTCTTTTTCTTATATTCTCAATGGGCCTACCTGCTTTTATGAGACCATTGGTTACATCAAAGCGAAAATGAAGAAAATCCATAACTTTATTTTTGGGAATATTTTTTAGTTGACAGTCTTTTTTATATTCCAACCATGAATTAGCTAAAACAAAATCTATCATGTGTATTATCAATCGCAAAGTCCATTTTCGTGATTTTATGAAAATTCTATAGATGCTAATCATTTGGTCTAATAGGTCAACACCTCCCATTGAGTTATTGTATTTTGCAATGACTTCAGGCCTCGGTATATTCAAGTATTTATTAGATTTTTTGTCCCACCTTCTAGCAATATCTTCCTGTCCTTTTCCAATGAAGTTGGAAGCCATGCAAACAGTTTTATTGTCTAATTATTTCATCAGTGAAATGTTATCTGAACTCCTAACTTCGTTTGTAAAACCCCTTTTTTCTTTTTTTATTTCTTTGTCAGATAACACAGGTGGATTCTAAAACCGATTCAGTCTCACGGTTCCTGCTGCCCAAGTTTTTTTTCTGTCAGAGCCTTTAAAACATCATAGGATGAAAAGTAATTGTCGTAGAACAGTTTATGATTATTTGGAGGAATTCTGTTTGCAAAATGTAAGACGACACTGCCCCCTAGTCCATATTGGTTTAGATTTTGCTCATATAACCCCGCTTCTTTTCCTTGATGGAAAAGGAAATCATAGGCGATTCCACTTTTTCCACACAAACAATAATTTTTTATGCCCCAAGGATATGGTTTTCCTGATGTTGAGATTACCGGTAAAAGGAACCATTTGCTCGTCGATGCAGAGGTCTTTCTCTAAAATCAGTTGGGAACATCGTTTCCGAACAATATCTAACAAAGGGCGAACTCTATAAAACTTGTCTTTGCAATTTTCAGGTTGGCAAAGGAGGTCAACGAAATGCAAACATGTTCGTAGTTGGAAAAACATGTCCCGTGACATATTTTCTAGAAATAGACCGATACCAAGAGTTGTATCCCAATATAATCTTAGTTTTGGAAACTTGTTTGGGGAACTGATGGCAATATGAAGTGCTATGAGAGTTTTCATTTCATGTTGATTAGTTAGCTTGAAAGAAGTTATTCCTTTTTGTAGGGCATACATTTCTTGAAATACATTATCTCCAATATATCGCAAAAAATACTGCAATGGCGAATCCAAACTTTGTGGTGGACTGTAATTATTTGAATCTTGCAAAAATGTAGTATCTGGAGTAATAATTGCCTCTCGCATCCAAACAATTGTTGACTTTGTTTTTTTCTTCTTAGAACTTGCTCGAATTGATGACTTATTCGTGGTTTCTTCAAGTTCTGGTTGATCTTCTTCAGATTCAGACTCGCTGAAGGATTCTGATGATAACTTTTTAGCGAGTTCTTTTCGTCCAATTCTGTTGGTTTGTTGTGGAACATAGTCATCATCGCTGCTATTATCCGACCAAATATCTGAAGTGTCATCTTGAATATATTCTAATAGATCTTGTATATCTGTACCATTATTCAGGTTATAACGCTCTTTCCTTAGTCTTTTTTGTGTAGGTGTCCTGGATGGACCTTGAATATGTAAAATTTGAGTGTCAACATAGCGTTTGTTTAAGACTCAATGTACAGTATAATATACATTTCAAATAATACACAAGTTATTACGAGGACCCAATGTACATGATACTGTACATTTATTCAAAACGTAGATTTGAACATCAAATATACTATTTTATGCTTGGTAGACTTATGTGAGAGTACATATTCATCAATAAGTAACATATTGTGCGAAAATTCGAATGAAATTACTCAAAGTTTTAGCAAAAAACTACAATGAATGATCACTCACCAGGCGAATCCAATTTCTTGTCGGCCATGTTCAACAACTCACTAATTAGTTTAGTCCCTACCTACTAGATGTCACCACTCGTCTCAGTATTTTAAAACACATGTACATGAGAAATGCCACACGATCCCAAAACGTTAATTGCGAATAAAATAATAATAATAATAACCAATCAATAGTATGTACACTATAGTGTATTAAGGTCTGAAAGGGTTAACATCTGACAATAACTCAAACTTAGCCAAATATCTTTTATTAACAATTATTTTTAAAGAATTATTACTAATGTTAACTTTTTCGGCCAATTTTACCCTTACATATACTGATAAATGATTAGCGATCACTATATTACAAACACCCGTTGTTATATCATCAGAATTAATATTGGAAATAACGTTATCAAGACATGTTATGAAAACAGATATATAACATCATCACTGCATGGAGAGTCGGTTAGGTTCAGGGCGGCGAAGGGGTGTCCACAAGGCGGGGTACTTTCCCCCCTAATGTGGTCACTTCTAGTCGACTCTCTGCTGAGCGAGCTTTCCATGCAGGGAGTAGATTTTCAATGCTATGCGGATGATCTGGTTATAATAGTTAGAGGTAAATTTGAAGCGACGATCTCAAACGTCCTTCAAGAAGCTCTTAACACAGTATACAGATGGTGCGAGAGGGAACAGATGTCTGTAAACCCCAGAAAAACTGTAATTATTCCTTTTACGAAAAGGAAAAAGCTAGATAAGCTTCGGCAGCCTGTCCTATACGGAGAGAGCATTCCATTTGCGACGGAAGTGAAATACCTGGGTGTAGTTCTGGATAAAAGACTCACCTGGAACGCCCACTTGGAAAAAACAATAAACAAAGCCAGGTTTTCTCTCTGGAATCTCAGAAGAGTATGTGGCAAAATCTGGGGAATGAACCCCAAACAGATTTACTGGATTTATCAAACAATGATAATATCTATGGTCACGTATGGTTCAGTAGTCTGGTGGACCAAAGGGTTACAACAGACAGCTAGAGCAAAGCTTGATGGCCTTCAGCGGCTGGCATGCCTGGCCATAACTGGAGCTATGTCCAGCACACCAACGGCAGCGATGGAACACCTCCTACATCTCCCTCCCCTAGATATTCTCTTAGAGAGGGAGGCCAGGATAGCTTCCTATAGATTCCTGTCTTTGGAAAAGCAAATAAATGGAGAGCAACTCGGAGATCACTCCGGGATACTGAGTGAAACAAAAAACCACCAAATTCTCGGGATGGTTCCTGACTTGCTAGCCACAAAAATACACGTAGGAAAGCCGTTCAAAGTCCTCTTTCCGGAGAGAGACGAATGGATGAGGGGACAAATCCTCTTCCCAGAGACTGAATACGTAATGTACACAGACGGCTCAAAAACCCCAGATGGAGTTGGGGCCGGTGTTTTCAGCAGGAAACCAAAGATTGAAATATCTACCAGTCTTGGCAGGTATGCCACAATCTTTCAGGCTGAAATATTCGCTATCGAATTGTGTGCAAGAGAGTTGACCAACAGACCTCTAGCAAACAAAAACATAAATATAATATCAGACAGCCAGGCCGCTTTAAAAGCACTGAGCTCCAACAAGATAAATTCTAAACTTGTATGGAATTGCATCGAATCCTTAGAGTACCTTGGTGCGAACAACAGGGTGACCCTAATGTGGGTACCTGGGCACCATGGGGTGGAAGGAAACGAAAAAGCCGACACCCTTGCAAAACAGGGGGCCGAATCTGCGTTCACTGGACCAGAACCGGTTTTTGGAGTCACCACAAGTGCCGCCAAAACAATTATTTCGGACTGGGCGGAGAGGAAAATACTCACGTACTGGTCCGACTTACCAGGGCTAACCCACTCGAAGGCGTTTTTACCGTTACAACCCTCGAGAAACACAACCAAGCAGATCCGCTTACGGGACACTGTCGTCTGAGATACCACCTCAGAAAGATAGATCTGAACCAACAAACGGACTGTCGGTTCTGCTGCGTGGAAGACGAAACTGCTGAACATATACTATGTTCATGCCCCGGCCTGGGAAGAATAAGGTTCAATATATTTGGTTACACTAACCTAGAACCTACCGATTTTAAAAAAATCTCACTCTATACAACCATGAACTTCGTAAGAAGGGCTGGATTGTACGGTGAACTGTAGCCTCTAGGGGTAAGCCACAATAGACCTACTAAGGGTCGCGGTGGAGGGGCGACCACGCCCCACTCACATAAAACCTAACCTATATGGCACCATACACGCAACCCGATCAACAAAACCAGATTTAACCAACTAACAAACAAATTAAAAGCTAAACTTAAACAATACAGAGAAGAATCATTTACCGACTACCTAAAAAACCTAAATAGATACGACCAATCAATATGGAAACCAATTAAAAACACAAGAAAACCCAAAGACCCAGTTCCACCAATCAGACAAACACCAACTGCAGGATCCTGGGCAAAAAGTGAAAAAGAGAAAGCAGAGCTCTTTGCGCAACACTTCTGCAATACTTTTACTCCCCACAGTGACGAAATAAATCAGGAAATTGAACAAAACCTAGTAATGCCTACTGAAGAAAACCAACCAATAACTCTTGTCACCCCGAGGGAGATAAAAGAAGTAATCAAATTCTTGGGACTAAAAAAGGCACCTGGACCAGACAAAATTACACCAAAAATGCTTAAAGAACTTCCACAAAAATCAATAGATTTATTAACATACATATTCAACGGAATATTAAGAATGCAACACTGGCCAGAAAAGCTTAAAACATCGCAAATAATTGCCGTAATCAAACCAGGAAAAGAATCAACAGATGTAAACTCCTATCGACCAATAAGCCTGATATCAGTCCTTTCAAAAATCTTTGAAAAACTCATACTACACCGAATTAACAACAACATAAGACCTGAAGAGTGGATCCCACACCATCAATTTAGATTTCGCCAAGGGCACTCTACAATCCAGCAGATACATCGAATAACAGATGTCATCAACAAAGCCTACGAAGTTAAAAACTATTGTTCGGCGGTATTCCTGGACGTCAGCCAAGCATTTGACCGAGTCTGGCATAAAGGACTACTTTACAAAATCAAACAAATCCTCCCCTCCTACTTTACCCTAATGGAAATCCTATCTCAGTGAAAGAAAATTTGAAATAAAAGTGGAAAAAGAAAAATCAGAAGTTTAGCCAATAAAAGCAGGAGTTTCACAGGGAAGTGAACTTGGCCCACTGCTGTATGTTCTATTTACATCGGACCTGCCAACCTCCAGACATACTACACTTGGAACATTTGCCGATGATACAACCATATTATCGGTGAACAACAATCCTGAAAGATCAGTAATAAACCTACAAGAACATCTTAACACCCTCCAAAATTGGTTTGAAGATGGAGAATAAAGATAAACGAAAATAAATCAAGCCACATTACCTTTACACTACGCAAAACTCCAACACCTGAAGTCCACATCAATAATGTCCTAATACCCAAAAAAGAAGAAACTAAATACCTAGCAATAACCTTGGACAGTAAATTAACATGGAAACAACATATAACCAAGAAAAGAAAACAAATAGACTTAACAACTAGACAAATAAACTGGTTAATAGGTAGAAGATCTAAACTAGCGGTGAATAACAAAATACTTATCTACAAGACAATAATCATACCAATATGGACCTATGGCATTGAGCTATGGGGTTGTGCGAGCAAATCCAATACAACTATAATTCAAAGATGCCAATCTAAACTTTTAAGAACAATATTAGATGCCCCATGGTTTGTCTCCAACGAAACAATTCATAACGACCTCAAAATGAAAATAGTGAATAATGTTATCCAACAAAGAAGCAACTCCCATCACGCAAAAATCGAAAAACCACGAAAACCCAACTTTAGAACCCCTACTGACAAGAGAAGACAACAGACGACTCAAAAGAAACTGGCCAATAGACTTGATGTGAAGTACCTGAGGTTTGTCAATGGACAAATTCTCATCATGCCATAATCTCAACCATAATATTAGCTTATAGAAATGTACTTTTATGATTGCTAATTGTATTGTAAAAAAAAAATATTTTTACTCTTCCATATATCAGATGTACCTCCAGATTCATTACAGCAAATTACTAAATCATCTTTCAGAAATTGGACATTTTTCATTATTTTTAAACAAGCGTAATGCGGTAAACGATTACATTTTTGACACCTATATCCGGTATTAACCATCTACCACAATTATCCAGATCCTTATTATTGGCTTAAAATGAGCACAACAATTTAAAAACACAAAAGTTGCAGATTAAAAATAAACAAGAGTGCAATGGTCCACATCGAATCTATAAATTTTATCAATAAAGGGCAAATAATGTTTAAACACTTTTAGTTGTTGATGTAAATTTTAAATTATTATTAAATTAAAACGTTCTACTATACCAAAAAATACTTGAAAAATTTATAACACTATGAAAATCGACCTTCCCTGAGTAAGGATCAACTGCAATCTCTCTGACAAAGCGTCAAAACAACATACTTCTAAATTGATGTATTAGAGTATTTATCTCCAACAATTATAAAAAAATGATGTTTTTGTGTTATTTCTGATATGACCTAAAGACGTTGTAATGTTACGTATCTCTGCAAACGCAATAATGTTTATTCGTCGCGGTTTGTACATATTACTGAAAAGAAGGGATTTCATACCCAGCATAGCGGTTAATTAATTTTATTGTGTTCTTTTGCCATTTCGTCGATAATGTAACTATTATATTTATTTTTATGTTGTTTTACTATACGTGGCTGTTGGGCTTTTATCATTGAATTATCAAATTAAATATTTTTTGAACGAAGCTAATTTTGAATATCTGCTTTTTGAAGGCTGTAGTTGTGATTTTTTCTAACTTTCTTGAATGGTATGGTGCATTGTCTAGTACAATAACAGAATTCTGCTCTAGCTTCGGTAGTATATTCATAAACTATTTATCAAAAAGATGGACCATCTATTTCTTCATGGTAATCTCCACTTTTCTTTGACTCAAATGCCCATAATCCATCTGGAACAAATCCATTGCTACCTCCAATATGGCACACAATAAGCCTTTTTTCTTTGCCTAAAAATTGATTAAAATCATAAAGTAACATATTTTACGATAATTATCTTTTACTCACCTGTGGGATGTTTTAAACCTGTTGAAAGACCATCTAAAAATGCTTGCCTACTAGATGTTACTGTCTCGTCTACCCAAACTTTGGACCAGCATTTCTCCAAGTTTCTTCCAAGTAATAAATGGCTTTATTTTGGTTTCTATATTTCCTTATTTATATTAAGAAGTCCCTCCTCCAACATTTTATTTCCTTCCTATCCATTAAAAAAAGCTGTTCCTTTGACGTCTATTAAATTTAAAATTCATTTTTTTTATTATTTTATAAAACGTGGTTATTTTAAAATTAGGCAAATCAAAATCGTCATTAACAGCTTTGAGTACTTTATCAATGGTTGGAATTTCGTTTCTAAAGAAGACGGATAGAATTTTTGTTACAATCCGAAAGTGTGTCCAATGCATTTTTCCGATTCACAATTGGTTTTGGAGCAAAAAAAGTTCCTGATTTTTTATATTTACTAATGACTTATGTCAAACATAATGTTGGTTCGTTCAGAAAAAAATCCCGATTTTTTTAAAAAAATATTGAACATTAAACCAATATTTTTATTTATTATGATAAAGGAACACTATATTTACAGAAAAACATTAAGAGTTTTGATTTAAGTTAAATTAGTAAAGTGCCTTGTGTTACGGAAGAGTAATTTTAATTTAAGAAAAAGATTTACTGGATTATCCCGTAGAGTAAGTGTGTATTTTATCAAAATATTTGCTGGAATTTCTTGTAAGTACATTTAATATATTTATCTAGAAGATTTTAAAAATTTTGTATCATTTGTCGACTTGGAATTTTTTGACATTTAATTTATTTCTGGCTTGATTAAATCTACTATATACATTTATTTTGGTATAAATTTTATTTCATTTGCTGGAGTTTCCTGTAAGCGCTAAATATATTTCCTGAAGGATTTTATATTTTCTATCAGATCAAAATTTTTTTAAATTTATTTAGGGTTAATTTTTAATTTGTATGTATTTTATTTCAGTATAAATTGTATTTATCTCATTGGAAGCTATAAGTAATAGTCGCCACCTGTCATGTCATGCTTCCTATGGGGGCAAAACGTGAACTGCCGATAGTCACTTTGCTACTTTGATAAAATTAATGAAATTTACATGATGAGTACTGTAAATATAAGTGTATTATGGTTATCTGAAATTTAACTGTTTTTTTTTATTGAGAATATTTGTATAAATAGCACTCATCAATATCTGTTATTTTATTAATGGTGTTATACTTATTTTTATTGATATGTACCATTTCTAAAAATAGCCTTTTTGTTAAAATACTTTCCATATCTAAAATTTTCGTATTCTCATAATCAATACAATGATTCTCATCAATAGCATGAGTGGCTAGGGCACCTGATTTTATGTGCCTCCTACAGTCACTTTTATCACCTGTGATTCGATCTTTCAAAAGATGTTTTGTTTGACAAATGTAAATTTTGTCACAATCCATCCATGCACAGAATTTGATAAACAATATTTAATTTGAATTCCTTTGGAATCAGTGTTTTTAATTTAGTATAAAGATTGGAAATTGTTTTAATATTTATTTTGCTACATTTATATTTTTCTTTTTGAGAACTATCCAATTTTGGAGTCAGTTGGTGAATATGAGGTAAACTTTTATGGGTTATTTTATTTATATTACTTTCTGGTGAATTTAGAATCGGAGGTATGTGCCGTGATGGGGTACTAAAAATAATTTTATTGATTTAAGGATTTGGGTAGGAATGTTCACTAAGTATAATTTTAAGTTCATTTAAACATTCAAATCTCAAAGAAGGATGAGTTAATTTTTCTACTCTTGTTTTCATGTTTGTAATCATATTAATTTTGATATTATTTGGATGATATGAATGATAATTAATAAGTCTATTACTATTTATAGGTTTTCTGTACCATCTTGTAATTATTTTGTTATCTGTTCTAATTAATTTCATGAAATTAATTTTCTATTGTAAGAGAGCTATAAATAAAATTAGTTTTTAAATTGGCATTTACCTTTTTTCAATTCCTCTTTCTTGAACTATCAAAAATTTACCATAAAAATCGCTCAGTAACAACCACAAGACTGTTTTAACTGGATTTTAACCTATAAATTTGATGTTATGTGGTACAACAACATACCCCTTGATACACAGCATTACAAACACCTTGAATAGCTGTGCAAAATGCTTAAAAAATATTCATATTCACCTCTGAACAACATCTGGATTTTCCTGCAATAACTTCTTGAAATATGAACTTTGCATGTTGAACACGTAAGACTCCTTCAAACAAGTGGAATAACTAAGGAATGTTTCAAAATATAGTCAAAATTACCCACGATAACCATAATCTAGCTGAATAAGCTGTAACACAATGTAAACACTGTGAATGTACATATAACTTTTGTTTGCCAACCAGGCGCCATATTGACAGCTAAAAAGTCACGTGGTTTGGATTCCCTAATTTGTTCCCTATCTCAGTGGATTTATCTATATATCTATTCCTCTCTCGTATGCATTATTTGTGAATATAGCTATTCCTTTTCCACAATCCGTAAAGAATTTTGTAGATGTCACTGATGTTGATTAAAATAATTATTAACAACGTTGCCGGATGTTTTATTACTATTTTCATATTTACCCATAAATATTATATAAAAATACATAATACGACTTCACTTAAACAAACTGCAATAAAACGTTTTTTTAAGCAAATAATGATTTAAAAAAAAAGTTTAACATTGGCTAGTTGCTAAATCGTGTACGGCTATTAAAATTTAGACCTCAAGAAAGCTAGGCAACGCAATACGCCATACATGGGAAAGCGAAACGACAATCAGCAGTTGTAGTAAATCCTAAATATAACCTGTTTTGATTTCGGTTATTTTTTATTTAAGTGATAAACTTAAAAAACTATGTTCGCACTTCAATCAAACATTTGTTAAATTTGAGGGAATTCAGAAGATGAAGTCGCTAAAATGCATTGTTTTCACAAAAACATTAAAAGTAAGTGCATTTATCAATATATACACTTATACACCTTCCTTTGTTTAGTGTCTGGTAGTTCTGTCGTGTTTAACAATAGGTATAGCTTATATTTCTGCTGTAATGAATAATTTATTTTAGGTGCAAATTTTGGTGTGAAGCTTAAAAATTTCAGTGCTCACACGTGGATCTTTGGAGTACTATGCAGTATACAGTCACCTAAATGAAAATGATTACATTAATATTATCACTAGGAAGTTTAAACTATGTGCAGTACCCACGAGATGAAATAACGTTTCCATACACCAGTGTTCCGAAAGTGACATTGTAAGGTCAGTTTGTAAAACTTAATAATGAAATGTAAACTAAACTGTCGCCTCTAGGAAATACTTTATTTTCTACATACCTTGTATTCATTATTATTAACTGTATTTTTAGAAGTGTTGGTGGAAATGACAAGAATTCTAAAAATTAACTATTTATTCCTCATAAAATCATCAGTCTATGGCACTCAATTTTTGGCAATCCCAAATTTAAACTTTATGCTTTTGACCACGTTTTCCCATATAGATTTATACTTTAAATTCGTGTTATTTACTAACAAAACAATTTTAAAAATTTTAATTGTTAACTCTACAGCGTCTCAAATAGGACCAATTTTAAATAATAAATAATTTGCTTGGAAACACTTCCATAAATTTATATGAAATAATTAAAGTTTGTGTGATTAGTATGGCGCCAAAGTGACAAATAAAAAATATTCTTTTTCGCAATTTTACTCATAATGTGCTATGTTACTAAATTTCAAATAATTTGATAAAGTGGCATTTACTGCCTAGTACTGTCACTGTCAATAAAACACAGTTTGACAGAAAATTGTTTATTTATTATTGGAAACATTGTTATATATAGTAAAATTACAATTATTCAAATTTGAAAACCTCAATACACCAAATTTATTCAATTCTATTTGTTCTTCCTGAAACTATTATAATTCTTCACCTGCATTCCTGAATGATCTTGAGGTGCCTCTAGTTCTTGCTGATGAAATATACTTTTTGAAATTTTCAACTTATTGGCAATGCTTTCCTTGATATATTCTTCAGCCACACTAGTTGACTGTCATCCTCCATGCCTTTTGAGTGTTTGAATTTTAGCTCCACTGTCAGCGAAGAAGGTGGCAGACGTCCTACTCAAGCAATGGCCAGTGTAACTGGATGCATCTGGGAGTTTTAAGTACATACATACATACATATAGTCACGCCTTTTTCCTGTAGGGATAGGCAGAGACCACTTACTTCCTTCCACTTGATACGGTTCTTACACACATCTTATGCTTCATCTACTTTCATCAGTGCTCTCATACATGCTCGTCGGTTGTTGGTACACTTGACCTGGCCTTTTTTCAAAACAATGTTGTTTCGCAAATGGTGCGTCTTGGTGGTTGTCAAATCGTATGAGCTTGACCAGTACCAATCCTGTGCTGGACCAAGTTGGTTCGTCCCGCTGTTGTTGAATCAAAATGTCACTTTCGGATCTGATGAATTTCCTGGCAGCGTAATATTTATCCAACGCTAGATGTCCTAAGGATGATTCTAGACTTCCCAA
The DNA here is from genome assembly GCA_950111635.1 of Agelastica alni. Classification (NCBI taxonomy): domain Eukaryota; kingdom Metazoa; phylum Arthropoda; class Insecta; order Coleoptera; family Chrysomelidae; genus Agelastica; species Agelastica alni. The sequence goes on along the minus strand of OX467711.1, from coordinate 66,757,145 downwards.
TACGATGTCGAAGTCTTCCCTTCGATCCTGATGATTTTCCTCGTCGTATCTTGTTATCGAAGTCACAGGTTCACAGTCTCCAATTATGTCACCTTCTTTAAGCGTTATTCCTTCGGGGTATACATTAGCAACTCTTACAGAAATAGTCTGTTCTGTCCTAACTAAGGCTCGTGCAATCAGTAAATGGTTTGGGGATCCTCTGCATGGCTGAACTACTCCAACGCGGCACCTAGGGTCACTTCCAATGTGACACAGACTATCTTCTCGGAAAGTCCTGGAATTCTTACAGACTTCGACATTCGCAACTTAACAGGTTCCATTTTTTTAACTGGGGTCGTCAAGATGAATTCTTCTATTCCAAATCTCATGGTTCTTCGTTCAGCGTCAAATGAGAACCCAAACTCGCTGATCAAGTCCATTCCGAGAATCTGCGACATATACGGTATCCACGATGTTAAGCCGTCCAAGAGTGAGTGTGACTTTGGCCTCCCCTCTTATTGGTGCATTATCTCCAGTAGCTGTTCGAAGAACAAGGTTGGAAGAGGCAGGTTTTATACATTCTGGCCGAAGGATGTCGCTGCGTACCAGTGAAACTGATGCACCGGTGTCTATGGTGCATACAATGTCTTCTTGGTTCAATTTTCCTCTGATGGTAAGACTATCCATTGTTCTTCTTATCCTGTTGACATGAATGACCCTGGGGGCTTTGTTATTGCTAGCCAGCATGCGCCCCGATATGCTGACTAATCCTAGTTTTTCTTGTGCCGTTCTGGGGACTCGCTAGATGACCTGGTCCTCGCAGGTGAGTGGAAACGTGATTGTGTCCTTGCAGGTGAGTTTGATCGTGGTGGTACCCTCACTCTGCAATCACTTATAAAGTGTCCAAGTTTTTCCACACCGGTAACAGGTTCGTTGTTTCCACTGATTGCCCATTCCATTTATCATGGACCTGATTTCTTCTAAAATTTTTTCGAAAGGCCCGTTGGCTGCGTCGCTTATTGATCTGGTTCTTCGATTGACACTTCTCGGATTTTCAGTCTCGAGGTACTTAAGGCTGCCTTCACTTCCAATGATCTTACCAAAGCTTCACCACTTCTATTGAAGTTCGTCAATCTTAGAGTCCTCTGGATCTCTGGATCCCTAAGTCCATCTATGAATAGCTGGACGGCCAGTTGCTTCCTGAAATCTTCCGGTGCCTGTGGGTACGCTAACTGGATCAACTTTTTCACATCCGCCTTGAACTCTTGTAGACTTTCGCCAGGTTTTTGCACCCGCGTTTTCATCTGCGCCCGGTATAGCTGTTCCCAGTGTTAATCGCCATATCTTAACTTCAGTGCGGCTACTAGGTCTCCATATTTGTTTTGTTGGTTGGCATGGATTGTCTGCAGCATTCCCAAATATTGTCCTCTCAAGGCCACTGTGAGTGCAGTAGCCTTCTCTTCATCGTTCCACCCATTTGACGAGGCTGCAGCTTCGAACTGTCTGCGATACATAGAGCAGGATGATTGTCCATCAAAAGTTGGTGGTTTCTCTGAAATTCCCGATGTGGCAACCCTGTCACGACGATCTTGAATTTGAAGTGATGCAATCCGGCTTTTTATGTTATTTTTAATTGTGTCCACTTCTCTCTTGAGAACAGTGTTGATCTCATTCTTCATGTCCATTACTTCATCTCGCACTGTATTTACTTCTTTTCTTCACTCACCGTCAATCTTTTTGACATCCTCTTTTAATTCAACAATTTGTTCTTCTGTTTTTTGTAGTACTTGTTCTAGAAGTTTCTTTTATTCTTCTCTTTCTTTCTTCTGTTCTTCTCTTTCTTCTTGTCGTCGTTTTTCTTCTTTCAATTTTTCTTCCTGTCGTCGTTTTTCTTCTTGTCGTCAATTTTCTTCTTCCAATTTTTCTTCTTGTCATCGTTTTTTTCTTCCGAACGGCGTTTTTCTTTTTCCAATTTTTCTTTTAAACGTCGTTTTTCTTCTTCCAATCTTTCTTCTAAACGGCGCCTTTCCAACTCCACAAATTGATTTTCCATAAATTTTATAACGTCCTCCATGTCGTCGTAAGGCGTATTTCTTGTATTCACCATAAAACAAATTTTACTTCTGGCACCACTGATACGATTTTTATAGTTCTATCTTGGGTTCGGCGATTAAAACTCTCGATCCAATAACAAAACAATGTTTATTTCAAGATAATAAATTCTATTTTTATTAACTACTTAGGTATTCAATTAGCTATACAACTTTTACAACTCCAATAACTATTTACATTTAATAATTCGTAAACACATAAGCTAATACTAGTAATCGTTTCCCCTTTTAAATTCCCGATATCATAGTTCCAGATCTTTCTACCTGTTTCTCAATTTTCGGCGCGGATTCGAGACATTGCCCGACTTTCCTAGGCCCCGTCGGCAGTTACAAAGGAGAGCAGTCGAACACAGACCCTCGACGCCGTCGACCTTACGGTTGCTGAAAGGACCGGATTTGTAACAGTATGTTATTCACGAGTCCTTTGTTCACTTTTATGCCTTCTTGGATGTTTTCTAGCGCTTTCTGGAAAATCCTTTCTGATTATATATTAAAGAGAGTCGGAGAGAGTATGCAACCCTGTCTCACACCTCTTTTGATGGGTATATTGGTAGTGATATTATCTTCTACTCGAATCGATGCTGTTTGTTCCCAATACAAGTTTTTAATCAGGTTGATGTCGCTTTGGTCTAGCCCTTGTTCGTATAGGAGGTTGTTTAGTTTTGTATGTTTTACTCGGTTAAAGTCTTTTTCATAGTCTATGAAACAAAGGTGTACATCTTGTGTTTGGTCTTTGCATTTTTGCAGGCGTACATTAAGCCCAAACAGCGCTTCTCTTGTTCCAAAGCCTAGACGGAATCCAAATTGTTCCTCTCCTATATATTGATCGCATTTTGAGTATATTCGTTGGTGTATGATTCTTAAGGCTATCTTTAGTACATGACTCATCAAACTAATCAAACGATATTGTGAGCACTTGTTTGCTCCGCTCTTCTTTGGTATCGGAATAAATATAGACTGGACCCAATCGTGTGGTAGGATGCCTGTGCAATAGATCTTGTTCATGAAGGCTGTCATAAGATTGGGGTTTTCATCATCCAACAATTTCAGCGTTTCAGTATAGACATTATCCTCACTCGCGGTCTTACGTATCTTTGATAACTTTATTGCATGTTTCACCTCTAAGGTAAGAATAATCATTGGTTGTTCTTCTTGGTTCTTTTGTTCTGGTTCCGATATATTATCCTCGAAAAGTTCTTGTATATAGGTTGTCCATAATTCTTCTATCTTTCTCGGGTCTATTACTTGTTCATTATTATTTGTGACTAAGACGCCCTCTTGATGAGTTTTCCTTCCATTTACGGTTATTTCTTTTATCTTCTTGTGTATATTGTAGACATCATGTTTTCTTTGTAGTTCTTTGAGTTCTTGACATTGTTCTTTTATCCAATTCTTCTTTGCCTCTCTTATTAATTTGTAATTTGTCGGTGGGTTCCTTTATATTTAATGACGTCTCTGTGTTTTTTTCATCCATCAATAGAAGTATTTCTTCGGTCATCCACTTCTGTTTCGCTCTTCACTCTTGGATTCCTACTTCATTTTTCTACTCTTTATGTATCACCCTTTTAAAAGACTGCCAGGTGTTTTCTATATTTTCTGTGCTCTCCAAATGTATAGTTTCTTTAATTTTGCCGTTGATTGCTCTTGCTATCTCTTCCCTTGTTTCTGGTTCTCTTAGTTTATCAAAATTGGGTCTTGCTTGCTTCTTTTTCTTGACTTTTTTCAGTCTAATCTCCAGGTTTCCAATAACAGCGTTATGGTCGGAACCAATGTCTGATCCAGAGTAGGGTAGGTCTATCTGGTTTCTTATCGTGTAGTCCTTGTTGTTGAGATATTACTTAAATTAAAATATTCATGTAATACTACTATTTTTCACCAATATAGACGGTATCGGATTATTTACCAAGGCATCTACTCAACGCGCTCTGTGTTGAGAGTTACACTAGTAAATTCACCTAAGATATAAACCCAAAAAAATTTTGTTTATTATTATGCTTTTGTGTCGAATTCTAACAATTTCCGAGTACGGACGTGTTACTGGTTTTAATTTCGATAAGTAAGATATCGTAAAAAAGTGGATTCTATTATGCGCGAGTGATAACCAGCGGTCAAGGCCGTAAGTTATCGTGTAAACAATGGAAACAGCGTTTTTACAAACAACATTATCACAAACGCCTGATGAGGCGATATTAATTCAACAAAATAATTCATTATTCCAAGAGAATTTCGCAAGGTCACAAAATGAACAAACTTTACTTTTTACTTCAAAAAATCACTCAGCTACAATATCAGATGACTATTATACAAAAAAGTTATGCAGAAATAGAAAACAAGCTCCCGTGGAAAAAAATCGAAGAGGAACAGAAAGCTGAATACCATACAGACGAAGAAGAATTAGCAAGAGAGACGGAGTGGATAAGGACAAAAAACAAAGACTACAAAAGAAAACGAATGGATACATCTATAACCCCACCTAAAGAAGTCTCGAATAATACGCAAACGTTTAGTAAAAAACCAAAATTACCTCCACCTATTATAATAGACGGAATTCAAGATTTTAATGAACTACATGAGCAGCTCAGTAATATTATTCCTGGGTTTCAAATAAAAATTATTAACAATGAAGTAATCAAAATTAATGTAGCTGATAGAGATAGTTACAGATTAGTGGTAAAAATCTTGGAGGAAAAGAATCTTCAGTATCATTCCTATGAAAATAAGCAAGATAGGCCTATAAAAGTCATGGCTAACAAACTACACCATTCATGTAGACCAGAAAATATAATCAGGGAACTAAAAAAAAGATTTAAAATCCTAGAAGCCACACCTAAACTACAATTTAAGAGCAAGAAACCATTAGATATGTTTATGTTAAGCTTCAGTCAAGGTGAAGACATAAATAAAACTTATAGTATAACTGATATAATGAGTATTCGAGTAGAAATTCTCCCTTTAAGAAAATCGAAGTTAGTTCCACAGTGCAAAAGGTGTCAAGCGTATGTCAAGTACTGTGTGAGACAACCTAGATGTGTAAGATGCCCTGGCAAACACATTACGAAAGAATGTGATAAACCTAGGAATGCTTATCCAAAATGCGTGCATTGTGTTGAGGGGCATCCTGCAAATTATAGAGGCTGCGTTGTGGCAATAGAAATGCAAAAACTTAAAGATAAGCAGATGAAAAAAGCTAGCTTACCAACTCAACCTCGAAGGACTAGACAGCAAGTTCCTGATAACAGAAAATGAACAGAACAGAGGATAGACACTAACAGCAGGGCATATAGTCAAGTAACTGCGAGAAATGTTGGAAATAATAAAACACAACAACCAACACAGCAAACAACTAATATAGAGCAAACATTGCAGCAGATATTAGAAAAACTGAATGCAATGGACAAACTAGCTGCAAGGAAAGAGAAAAGCCATAAGAAAGAAGTACATTGGAATATCGAAAAACTAAAACAACAAGAAGTTAAATATCGATATCAACAAAAAATAGAACAAGAATGCAGAGAAATAAATATGCAGAATCTAGAAGTAGAAGAGATATGGAAGACAATAAAGGAAACAATCCGAGAGGCCAGCAAAGAAGTCCTTGGAGAAAAACAAAATACAAAAAAGAAGCTATGGTTCGATACAGAATGTCAAGATCTTAACGGAGAGAAGTATGAAGCAAAAACTAAGATGTTACAAAACCCATCAGAGGGAAACAGGAATAAGTTCCATAACCTAAGAAACAAAATGCGAAAACTTACGAGAAAAAAGAAAAGAGAATGGCAAAATGAACAACTACAGGAATTGGAAACAAACAGAGCACATGGGAACGTAAGAAAATTCTATAAACAAGTTAACACGCATAAAAAAGGATTTCGCCCAAGAACCACTACAATGCTTATGAATAATGAAGGTGAACTTATGACTAGTAAACAAGAGATCCTCGACACCTGGAGAGAATACTTTAACAAATTACTTAATATAGAAGACCCGACATACCAAGAAGAGGATAAGCGACAGATGGCTGAAGTCTGGGTTGATCCAACATCCATTGAAGAAACAACTCAAGCAATAAAACAACTAAAAAATAATAAAGCAGCAGGAAGAGATGGCATTCCCGCGGAATGCCTAAAGGAAGGTGGACATAGACTAGTGGAGACTATACATCAGCTAATACAAAAAATATGGCAACAGGAATCGATGCCAGACGAATGGAAGGAAGAAGTACCAATACATAAGAAGGGAAATAGATTGGCATGCAACAACTACCGAGGTATCACACTCCTTAACACATCATATAAAGTGTTGACTAACATAATTAAAAACCGAATAACACCGTACTCAGAAGAAATAATTGGAGAATACCAAAGTGGATTCAGAAGGAAACGATCAACAACAGACCAACTTTTTACGTTAAGACAACTGTTAGAAAAATGCTGGGAATTTAATAGAGACCTACACAATTTATTCGTAGACTTTAAACAAGCGTATGATAGCATCATCAGAGCAAGCTTATGGACAGCACTAGAAGAACTTGGAATACCCGGCAAACTTATAAGAATGATAAAAGTATGTGTTGAAGGATCATACAGTTCAATTAAAATAGAAGGGCACTACAGCGAAATCTTTGAAATAACAACTGGACTTAAACAAGGGGATGCACTGTCGCCGGCTCTATTTAACATAGCCTTGGAGAAGGTAGTAAGACGAACCGAACTAACTATGAACATCTTCGGCCATAATGGACCCTGCCTGATTCTAGCTTATGCAGATGATCTAGATGTTGTAGTTACACAGTTAGCGTGAAGGAAGCCTTTATAAAACTAGAAAAAGAGGCAAAGAAAATGGGAATGGTATATGCATCTGACACGAAACGTAGGACGAGATCGAATACGTCAAAATTTTACTATGGACGAATACAACTTCGAACATGTACAGACTTTTCAATATCTAGGAGCATTAATAACATCAGATAATAACGTTAAAGTAGAAATAAAACAGCGTATACTTCAAGGGAATAAATGCTATTATGCAACCCAACAATTATTAAGATCAAGGACTCTGACAAGGCAAACAAAAATAAACATATATAAAACTATTATAAGACCAGTTGTAACATACGGCAGCGAAACATGGACCATGACGGTACAAGACACGCTACTACTCAATCGTTTCGAAAGAAAGATCCTTAGGAAAATATACGGAGGAGTCTGGGATCAACAAACATTGCGGTATAGGATGCGCACGAACAATGAGGTATATGAACTATATAATAGCCCAAGTATAATACAAGAAATTAAATCCAACAGATTAAGATGGCTGGGACATGTCTAGAGGAGTAATGACTCAAGGCTAATTAAAATGGTCTGGGAAGAAGCCCCTAACAACAAAAGACCACTTGGGCGCCCAAAACTTCGATGGCGTGATAAAATACGCAAGGACCTGCAAACTTTGGGAGTCCTTAACTGGGAAGAAAGTACTCAGGATCGACATGAATGGAGGAGAACTGTTGAGGCGGCCAAGACCCACCCCGGGTTGTAGAGCCATGGATGGATGGAATGTACAAACGCATAAGTAATCTAGAACATCGTAGCAGGGGAGCAATACCAAAGCAAATAAATCTCTAAGGAACTAAGGATAATGGAATGAAATGCCAATGGACTGCTACAACATCAACAAGAGTTACAAGCAGTCCTGGACATTGAAAAAATAGATATCTGTCTTATTGCCGAGACACACTCTACTACACAATCGTATATAAAATTAAGAGGATGTAAAACATATCACACCATCCATCCTGGAAATACGGCTAGGGGGGGGAGTGCTATAATAATTAAAGAAAATATCATGCATCATGCAGAGATAGAATATAAAACTGAAGAAATTCAAACCACATCTGTAACTGTCAATACCAAAACCCAAGAAGTGACAGCATTATATAGTCCTCCGAAACATGCGATTAATAAAAATCAATAACTCACGTTTCTGAAAAGTCAAGGGAAAAGATTTATCGTAGGCGGAGATTTTAATGCTAAAAACAAACATTGGGGATTAAGGTTAACGACTACTAAGGGAAAAGAACTGCTGGAAGCAATAAAAGAAAATAGAAGTGAATCGGTATCAATAGGCAAGCCCACCTACTGGCCTACCGATACACAAAAAATCCCAGATCTGATAGACTTCTTTATTATAAGAAACTTATCTGTAAAATATATGCAAATTGAAGAAGGGTGGGACATGAACTCTGATCATTCACCAATTGTCCTGACAGTTAGTGAACATATTATAAAAAAAGAAAATAATCCAACATTGATAAACAAACTAACAGACTGGCATAGTTTTAAGTTAGAATTAGAAGAAAAAATTAACTTAGCAGTACCCTCAAAATATAAGCAACAACTAGAAGCAGAGGTCGAATTATTCATGAAACAAATACAACAATGTGCATGGAATAATACCCCTAATATTAGACAGAGAACCAAAGGAAACAACTATCCAAAAGAAATTAGAAACTTAATCTTTGAAAAAAGAAAACTAAGGCGAAAATGGCATCAATCTAGAGCCCCTACTGACAAGACAAATTTAAATAATGCTACCCAGATACTAAAAAGAGAAATCAAAAAGTATAAAAACGAATCAATTAGTACTTACCTAAGTGAATTAACTGTGGATGCCAGCACAGACTATTCGCTATGGAAAGCCACTAAAGGATTAAAAAACCTATTATGCAAATACCACCAATTCTAGCCAAATGGTAAATGGGCAAATAGATTCGCCAAACATCTACAGGACACTTTCCAGCCAAATGAAGGTGATGATAATATTGACCAAGGAATAGCACAACAAGAAGCAGAGATTGAGCTCACAACTCCTAAAGAAATTATGAAAGAGATTAAAGAAAATATAAATCCTAGAAAAGCCCCTGGATTTGATCTCATTATTGGCGAAGTTCTATGACAACTCCCAAGAAAAGCAATAGTTAAGCTAACACATCTAATCAATACATCCTTTAGGCTAAAATATGTACCATTGATGTGGAAGGTAGCAGAGGTCATTATGATCCCTAAACCAGGTAAACCCCCACACGAAGTTTCCTCTTACAGGCCTATCTCTCTTCTCCCTGTATTGTTAAAACTGTTAGAAAAATTGCTGCTTAAACCCATAATAGAAGAGTATAATCTGATCCCATCTCATCAGTTTGGGTTTAGAGAAAACCACTCTACTTTCGATCAGGTCCACTGAATCACAAATGTAATAGAAAAGTCGCTAGAAGAAAAAAGTCTGTTCCACAATATTTCTTGACGTGGCACAGGCTTTCGACAAAGTTTGGCATAAGGGGTTAAAACATAAAATGAAGATGTACTTGCCAATACAGTTCTCCGATATTTTAGAATCCTACATCTCAGACAGACACTTTAGAATTAAACAAGAGGAAGCCTACTCTGACCTTAGGAAAATTAATGCAGGAGTGCCACAGGGCAGTGTGTTGGGACCTCTTCTATACCTCCTGTACACGAATGACATGCCTAAACTAGAAAATGATACTTTAGCAGCCTATGCAGACGATACTGTCATATTAGCAGTAGGAAATAGCCGAGAAGAAGCGGCAAAAAAACTACAGGTATCTATCAATAAAATAGACAAATGGACAAAAAAGTGGAGGATTAAAATTAATGAATCCAAATCTAAACACGTAAACTTTACCAATAGAGCTCAACAACATATACCTATAAACATAAATGAAAAACGAATTCCATTCACAAATACAGCAAAATACTTAGGTATCACCCTCGATGCTAAGCTTCGCTGGAAAGCTCATATTAAAAAGAAAAGGAAACAGCTTCAAATTAAATATAAAAAAATGTATTGGCTGATCGGACGAAACTCCACTCTGTCTGTACACAACAAGCTTATGCTAAATAAACAAATACTCAAACCCATTTGGTCGTATGGTATTCAACTATGGGGATGTGCTAGTCAAAGTAGTCTACAAATCATTCAAAGATTTCAAAACAAGGTACTAAGGAACATCGTGGATGCACCCTGGTACATTCGAAACAGTAAACTCCATAAGGATCTGGATATGGATACTGTTGACCAAACTATAGTCAAATTTGCCACGAGTCATGAACTACGACTTCATCATCATACCAATGTTGAGGTAATCCAGCTGCTTGATACTGCAGGAATAGCGAGAAGACTCAAGAGGATTAAATCTTACGAGTTGGTGAAGTGATTGTCAAAAGCAGAGTAATGTGCGTGTTGAAGTGTACGTTAATAAGTGTACAAAATGTATTAGAAATCTAATGATGATGTTGAGTAAGACCTTAGATAGTTACAAAGTAGTAATTTAAGTTAGCTGTAAGTTGCTGATTGATCTTATGATCAGATTGTAATCTTAACACAATGCCGCATAAGGGTAATTGTTAATAAAAAAAAAAATGTAATACTACTAATTGTAAGTCTCCAATCAAACCTTTTTTCCATACATATAGTCACGCTTTAGGGGTAGGCAGAGACCACTTCTTTCCACTTTCTACGGTTCTTACAAACGTCTTTTGCTTCTTCTACTTTTATCAACGCATTCATACATTCTTCTTCCCACTTTTTAATAATTTTTTCCAATACTTTTAGGTCGTGGCAAATCTCCATTCAATACTTTTATTGTCTCTACTATGATCAACAACTTTCAAACAATCGATGGTAGAAAACAAGTCGAATAACATTTTTTTTTTTGTTAAATAAATTCTATAATTTTTAAATTTTTCTGTCATTCTTGTCCTTTATTTAACAATTGAATTGTTCTTGGTAATGTTAATTTATTTATTACAAAGAATTAAAATATGTTATTTTTTATTAATCCAATTCCAACGTTTTATTTGTCAGTACCTCACAATATTTTCTTTTAGATACTTAGCATTTCTAGGCATTATTAAAATATAAAATGTTTTCTATGATTACCAATCTTTAGTAAGAATTTTTTGTTACCATATTATAAAGAATTTTGCTGTTTTTTTACCATTTATAGACTGTATTAAAAGACTAACCCATACAACCATTTGGAAACACTATATTTTTATATACTTCAGCAATGAGTTCCTGGAGAACTAACTACATTTTTTAATTTATTTTTTTGATTTTTAAGACCTAAACAAAAACACTCATACAAACATTCATTTAGACGCAGATTGAACTTTTGTATGTACTTAGGCAATGCCTTCGTTTCAAATTTACATAATTTTTTTATGCGTTTTAAAATATGCATTAGCAAGGTAAGACAAACTAAAAAAAATAAAATTAGCAAGGATATCGGTCCTCTACTGGTTAGGATGTAAAAGGTTTAAATTAGATCATTTTTTAAGGGAGCGTTGTGCACCTTACTTTATTTTAATTGGTAAAACATACATTTTATTCCCAAGATTTTTTTCTAATAATTATATTTAAAAAAAAAGTTGCAAGCATATTAAACTTAATATTTATTAAAAATAATTTTTTATCATTATTATTATTTTTATAATTATATAAGTATGCATATTAAGATAAAAAATGTACATGTACTTATTATAAATTTTAAAGATACTGTTTCCAAAACCAGCACATTTGCTTATTTAGATAATTGCAAACTACTTCAAATAATTCTAAATTGTATATGAATTGTTATTAGGAACGCATTATATATGAATAAAGTAGGTACAAAAAAGTAGTATTTAAAGATTAAGCCAAATATATTTTTTTATCTTAAAAGCTGGATTGAAACTAATTTTTAAAAAGGTTATATTTAAAAAGAATTTTAAATGTTGAGTCTGTTTAATAGTCCAGATTTTTCACTCAGTGATTATGTATTCGAAAAATCAAGAGAACCCCCAGAACATATTAGAGCCACCGTCGAATGGAATCCTCGCAGAGATATTGCAAGGAGCAAACCTTGGTCGTTAATGCATCGTTTTTGCCGATGCCCTGGCCCTCTACAATAAAATCCTGCCTTATTTAAGCGTTTTACACACATCTTTTGCTTTCTCTACTTCTATCAGTGCTCTGATACATGCTCGACGGTTGTTGGTACTCTTGACCTGGCCTTGCTACCTTAATTAGAACTTAAAGCGTAAAGAAGCAATTGACGATTAAATCATTCATTTTCAATCTATACGCACTTTCTTTTAAACCTTTTACACACATCCCTGTCTCACACCTTTTTCTATGTTAAACCAGGCCGTGCAAGCTTCGTTTATCCTTACACAAGCAGTGGAATCCTTGTAATGTGATTTCAGTGCTCGTATTAAACATAACTGACAATATCCCTTAGCCAATAGAACTAAGGCCCACACTACCTCTTGTTCAGTTAAATTCCTTGCTTGATTCATTATTATAATTTTTTTGGGTCAAAAAGTAGACAGTCTACCACAAAAAACGTATTTCTTTTATTAACAACGAGACGAAATATGCATAGCCTACTATTTAAACACATGATTAACTTAAAAAATGGACACAAGAATAAGATAAATATTTTGGATAATTTCATAAAGTGTTGGTTAGTTTTGTCCAGAAGTTTAAAAAGGATTATGTAAAAAACATGACAGTCAAAAATTGTTTTGTTTATGTGTTAAGCAAACATTTAATTTACTTACAGTTTACTGAGTACTCTCAATACAAACTGAATACAAACAGATTTTAATAATTAAATATTACTTATCTATTTTTATATTGTTATACATTAACTAGACAAAATATGCGAAGTTTACTATTCAAATACTTGTCAAACTTCAAAAACGGATACAAGAAAAAAAATTTTTAAAAAACAATATTAATCGATTTTTTGAAACTATTCTGAAGTTTTTTGATCTTTCAAGACGTCTCTTAACTTTGTAAATAAACGATAGTCGATTAACTTTTATCGAAAAAAGTAAAATAATAATATTGATACCCAATATTTCTTACCTTAAATTTAGTTTCAAGTGTACCTACTAGATTGTCTAAATTTGTATGTTAAGAAAAAAAATTATTATTATCGACTGTCCAAAATTATCTTTTAACATTTAAAAGCTATATAATTACTTCTGCCTAACTTGGACTATTACGGGTACATTTTTTAATTTTTTGTTAAACAAAAATCATTATTAATTGATGTTTATCTGAATAGTTAATTATTTTTGTTAATAATAATTTAATAATATATAGATTCATGCAACGTCAATTCATACATCATTTGCTCTGATTCACTGAGTTCCCTCCAAGCACTACAAAAACCTTTCAGCAATGAACCACTTGTGCAGAGAATCACTGCACAACTCTATTACCTTCAAACACAAGGCAAAACCATCATTCTTGTCTGGATCCCTAGCCATATTGGTATAGAAGGAAATGAAAATACAGATACCGCAGGGAAACTAGCAACTACATATGACGTCGATGAAAATATCCCCATAGCTCCTAAAGACTGCAAGAATTACTGCAAAAGAGAAATATATAGAAAATGGGATAATGAATGAAAAATCTCCGATTCAAAACTCAAACATATAAAACCTGACACAAAAAATATCAGATATCCACGTGAACTCACACGGAGAGAACAAGTCATCATACGAGGGCAGTTTGATAAGTCAGTGACTCTTTGAATTTCCCGCGCAGTTACTCCAAATGCAACAGTGCTGCCGTCAACTATAATCTATCGTGTGCAACTTTCTAATTTTGAGCAAGCTACGTCGTGCAGTTGGTGTTTGATAGCCGTTCAAAGCAGACAACTTCGTGAATTTTTACGAAAAAAGTGAATTTCGTGTGCTGATTAAGCATTATTTTTTACGTAAAAAATCCATCACTGGAAAGACTTGATAAATACTACGGGGACTCGGCACCATCAATTTCAATGGTTAAGAAGTGGTTTACAGAGTTCCGTTGTGGTCGTACCAGCACTAGTGACGCCGAACGTCCAGGTCGCCCAAAAGAAGTGATCACGCCGGAAATCGTCGATAAAATCCATAAAATGATATTGGATTATCGGAGAATAAAAGTGCGTGAGTTGGCTCATGCTGTAGGTATCTCAACTGAACGGGTACATCATATTTTACACGAATATTTGGGCATGAAAAAACTCTCTGCGAGATGGGTGCCGCGATTGCTCACACTCGACCATAAGCGCAATCGTGTGACCACTTTAAAAGAGTGTTTAGCGATGTTCAGCCGTAATCCGGACGAATTTTTGCGCCGTTTTGTTACTGCGGATGAAACATGGATCCATCACAACACGCCAGAGACCAAGGAACAATCGAAACAATGGGTTGCTCGGGGTGAACGTGGACCAAAGAAGGCGAAACAGAGTCTGTCAGCCAAAAAGGTCATGGCCACAGTTTTTTGTGATGTACGCGGTGTCATTCACATCGATTACCTCAAAAAAGGTAAAACAATCACCGGCGAATATTATTCAAAGCTTTTGAACAGATTCGACGTTGATTTGAAGCAAAAACGGCCGCCTTTGGCGAAGAAGAAAGTGCTGTTCCATCAAGACAATGCACGTGTGCACACTTGTTTAGTCACGATGGCCAAAATCCACGAATTGGGATACGAACTGCTACCCCATCCAGCATATTCTCCAGATTTAGCCCCCTGCGACTATTTTCTGTTTCCAAACCTAAAGAAATGGCTGGGCGGTAAGAGATTTGAGTCGAATGTAGAAGTCATTACCGAAACAAACGCGTATTTTGAGAGCTTTGAAAAAACTTAATATTTGGAGGGAATAAAAAAATAAGAAAAACGCTGGACTAAATGTATCGAGCTAAAAGGTAATTATGTAGAAAAATAAAATGTTTATTTGCGGAAAAAAATTTGTTTTATTCAAAAAGTCACTGACTTATCAAACCGCCCTCGTAACTCGACTCAGAATAGGTAATACCAACTTAACCTCTAGCTATATGTTGACAGGAGAAAGACAACCAAAATGTCAAACATGCCAATTCACCTTAACAGTAGAACATAATATTGCAATGCCACCAATACGAAAATGCTCGAAGTCTCTACAACATCCCAAATAATTTGAAAGACTGCCTGAGTAGTGATAGCAGAATGAAAGATATTCTGGAATTCCTGAGAACAACGAGACTTTTCAATAAAATCTAGTAAAACCAAACTAGAAAAGGCTAATGACCTCATAAGTCGATGCCTTAAACGAAGAAAAAAACATTTAATATGTAATCTAAAATAAAAAGTATTAAAAAATATAAAATTTTTAGTTATTTTTTTCTCGACATAGCTTAAAACTGTCTCCAATAACTATTAACTTTTGGTATAGAACATGGTACAATAAATTTATGTAAAATTTGAAGAATTCATAGCTTAAATAAAAAATACCATGTTCTATTTTAAATAAGAAATTGGTACTACTGTTAATCGAAACTCTTCGTGCAACAACCACACATAAAAAATGAACATTCTAGCACTTTTTTTACTGGACATAGCTACACACTTAATGATGTTAATTTAATTGTTAAATCTTATTTATCAGAAAAAAATTAAATAAAAAGGAACAGTAAAGGTACAAGAAATGATACCGTTTTAAAAACAACTTAACATAAATCATTTATATGAAATATTTTAGGCAAGTTTTTATTTGCCGAAAATAAAAATACAACTGATGGATTTAAAATAGGTACATTGAAGTGGTAAGAAGTTAAAAGCATTTGAATTGTTAACATAAGATTTAAATGATTTAGTAAAATTTTATGTATAAAGGATACTCAGGTACCTACAAAATTTATCTCTTATACTTTATCATCTTTGCAATAGAAAGGATGTAGGATTGTTTGCGAAATAGCTGAAATTATAACAAATAAGTGGTTTTTCAACTAATTTTATTATTTGACTGGACGTAGTGTTAAAGTTCATAGACAGATTTCAATAAAATTATTAAGCAATTATTATAAATACACTTTATGATCATAGATGGCGCCACACTGTCTAAAACTATAAATATGTTTTTCTGAACGTGTCTGTAAAAAGGCATGTTGCAGTTCCTATTAAGTGTGGTTAAGTTAGTAGATACATAAAAAAAATTACAAGCACGTGTAGCTTATATAGTTTCTTGTTTATAAAACTGTTCTATCTTTTGTTTATTAAAACTTCGTGAAATACTGTGTGTTTTAATATAATAACATCAGGTTATGGGCCCAGTCCCGTTTTGTGCATAAAAAAATAAAACTGTAGAAACTTAAAATCTTTGTGAAATAAAATAACTGCAACACGTGTGAAGTGGTAAAAATGGCGTCTTCAGAAGATTTGTCTGTAATAACCAAATTAACAGATGGTGAGTCATTCGAATTATGGAAATTCCAAATTATAATTTTATTTAAGGCAAGTAGTCTATTTGAAATTGTTGAGGGTACTAAAAAGTTTGAAGATATGACGAAAGACTCGGATAAAAATGAGTGGAACAAGAAATGTTCACTAAAATGTGTAGTATCTTTCAGAAAGACAATGAGCAGCAAAAATGTAGCCTTTTACAAGAGTTTTTTAATTTTAAATATGAAAAAGATACTGATATGAGCTTGCATATTAGTAAAATGGAAAACCTACGTTGCCGATTAAAAACTTTAAATCAAACCGTTGATGATGATATGCTAATGTCAAAAATTCTTTGTACGCTACCTGATAAATTTAAACATTTCTCCACAGCATGGGATTCAACTTCTGTTAGTGAACGCACCCTGATAAATCTTACATCACGTTTGATTGCAGAAGAGGCAAAATTTAACCAGGAAGAAGCACCAGAAGAAGCAGTAGCCTTTAGAGCAGAAGGTAGAAGACAAAAAGGTTCTAATAATTAAAGATATAGTCAACAAGAAAGAAAATGTTATTTATATGTAAAACCAGGCCATTACGCTAAGGATTGTCATTCCAAAAATAAAATAATGTGTAAAATATGCAAAAAGACCAATCATAAACAGGAAAACTGTTTTTTTTGAAAAAAGGAAGGTCAAACATCAAGTAACTACTCTCGGCATTTTGAAGATGATGAAACAAGAGAAAACAAAGTTGCATTGCTGTCAGAATGTTATCCTACTAATTGTGAAGAGTTTGTAGTGGATTCGGGCTGTACTTCTCATATGACCAACAATGCAGATATTATTAATTGCATTGAAAACAGAAAAAGTGATATAATGGTTGCCAAGAAAAACGAGAAAATGCAAGCTGTTGGAAGAGGAAAAATAGTGGGTGAAAAGTATATATTAAATAATGTACTTTTAGTGCCTGACTTAAGCAGAAATTTACTCTCAGTAAACGCAGTAATTGAGAACGGAGGTGAAGACCTATTTAAACAAAATAAGGTTATAGTCTCAAAAAATAACAAAGAAATTTTAAAAGGCGAAAAAGAAGAGAATGGCTTGTATATAGTAAAGTTGTTTAACACCAAAAAGGGAACTGTAGTGGCTGAGAATAACACTGAAGAATGTTATATAACCGAAACTTTAACGGATTGGCATAAAAAAATGGCACATATAAATTTCGATCAAGTTAGAAAAACATTAAAGACACATGATATAAAATACAAAGAACAATAAAATCCAAATTGTACTGATTGTCTCCTTGGAAAACAACACAGATTGCCTTTCCAATTAAGCAGTTCAAGAGCCAATAATATTTTTGAACTTATGCATGCTGATTTATGTGGTCCTTTCGAAATAGAATCACTAGGACAGGCAAGATATTTCCTATTAATTAAAGATGATTTTTAGGCTATAGATTTGTATTTTACTTAAAACGCAAGTTAAAAGTTATAAATTATTTACAAAAGTTTATTGAAATGACCAAAAACCAAACAGGCTGCCAAATACAAAAAATTCGAACAGATAACGGCTTGGAATTTGTTAATAAAGACTTGAAACTATTGTTTGAAAGAAAAGGAATTGTACATGAGACAACTTGTCCATATACTCCAAAACAAAATGGACGAGCTGAAAGAGAGATGAGGACTCTGGTCGAAACAATAAGAACAATGTTGCACGGTAAGAACTTAAATAAAGACCTTTGGGCAGAAGCCTTAAATACAGCGGTTTTTGTTCTTAATAAAGTTGGTTGTAACTCTACCAGAAAAGAAACTCCACATAAACTTTGGTTCAAAAATGATTTTGATATTACATTTTTCAGAGAATTTAGCTCAAAATGTGCTGTACATGTTCCCAAACAAAAAAGGACAAAATTAGATGCAAAAAGTCACTTGGGAATCTTTGTAGGCTATAGCGATACAGTAAAAGGCTATCGAATATATTTTTCTGATAAAAATGAAGTTGGTATACATAGAGATGTGGTTTTTATTCTCGAAAATGAAAACCAATTAATCAGTACAACAGAAAATAAAGAAATGGTAAAATTACAACTAGAGACAGAAGATTATACACCCAAAGAGCAACAAGAAAATCAGGATCATGCAAATATTGACTCAGAAAATGAAGGAGAAGAAAACTTAAAAAGAAGAACAAATAGAAGAGACATTAGACAACCATTATGGATGAGAGATTATGATGTAAGTTTTTATACAGAAACAGAACAGCCAATTACATATGAAGATGCAATACTAAGTGAAAACTCATTGAAGTGGCAAGAAGCAATAAATCAAGAACTAAAAGTGTTAAAAGAAAATAATACGTGGTCGGAAGTGTCATGGCCTGCAGACAAAAAGGTGATTCAAAGCAAATGGGTACTTAAACAAAAAAGTGATAGTGAGTTTAAAGCAAGATTGGTTGCGAGAGGCTTTCAACAAGACTTTAGTAATGAACTGTATGACATCTACGCTCCAGTAGCCAAGCTGACAACCTTTCGCATGTTGCTTGTAGTAGCAAATTTGTTTAAGCAGCCTATACACCAGATAGACGTCCGAGGTGCATTTTTGTATAGTGATATAGAGGAAGAGGTATACATGTCGCTTCCAGGTAACAATTTAAATAATAGTGACTTTGTTTGTAAACTTAATAAGTCAATTTATGGCTTAAAAAGCTCGCCGAAGTGTTGGAACAAAAAGTTTGATTCTTTAATGATACAAAATGATTTTTTAAGATCCCAGAATGATTATTGTTTATATTCAAAGTGTAAACAAACTAAGCTTTATTTATTAATATATGTAGATGATGTTTTAATTTTAGGCACCGATAAAAATGATGTAACTAACTTAAAAAATCTATTAAATAAAAATTTTTATATGAAGGATCTAGGGGTTATATCTCAATATCTGGGTATACAGATAGAACAGAATTTAGAGCTAGGTTACACAGAGCTTAGTCAAGAAAATTATTTAAAAAATGTACTAAAAAGGTTTCAAATGCATAACTGTAAAAGTATTAACACTCCTCTTGACAGTAACCTAGATCTAAAGATTTTTCAAACTGAGGAAAACAACACAGAGTTGCAAAAGCTGTGTCGAAAAATTATTGGCAGTATAATGTATGCTGCTTTGGCTACCAGACCTGATTTATGTGAGAGTATAAGCATACTAAGTAGATTTCAATCAAAAGCAAACGAAAATTTACATAAATCATTAAAACGGGTACTTAGATATATTCAGTAGCGGCCGTGGTGTAGTTGCTAGCGCGCCAGCCTCTGCACCAAGAGACCCGGGTTCGATTCCCAGGTCAAATCAACGAATTATGCATCGGAAGGCAATGGCAAACCACCGAATGTATTCTGCCTAGTAAGGCCTCTCTAAAACTAGCCGTTCGGAACCGGTATTAAACTGTAGGTCCCTTCTATTCATGCAACACTGATTGAGCGTGCACATGAATAGTTGCAGAGAGGTCGCCGACGCCCCCCAGGGGTATGGCACAATAAGAACAAGAAGATATATTCAAGGTACTATTAAGTTAAAATTGATCTTTAAACCAAACTGTAACCTTTTGACAGGTTATGTTGATTCAGACTGGGGTGGTGACACCATTGACAGAAAATCCACCACTGGTTTTATTTTTAAAATGTTTGATTGTACTATTTCCTGGACCAGTAAAAAACAACAAAATGTATCAATTTCATCTACTGAGTCTGAATATGTAGCGTTGAGTTTAGCTGTTACAGAGGCTTGTTGGCTACGCAAACTTTTGCTTGATTTTCAATTAGATTTAAATGAACCAACTAAGATATACGAAGATAACAGGGCAGCAATTTGCTTAGCCAATAGTCCTAAAAATAATAAAAGACTTAAGCATTTAGATATTAAGTTTAACTTTATAAAAGAAAAAATAGACGAAGGAATTGTAGAAATTATTTATGTTAAAACTTAAGATCAGATAGCTGACTTATTTACAAAACCTTTGTCTAAGATAAAATTTGAAAAGTTCCGATTAGCATTAGGCATGGAATTTTAAAATTCTTTTTTGTTTGCGCCTAAAGTTAATTAAGTTTTATTTTTTGTTGTAAAGGCTTGTATGCTGAAATAATTTTATTGAGGGGAAGTGTTAAAGTTCATAGACAGATTTCAATAAAATTATTAAGCAATTATTATAAATACACAGACAGACAGAGAAGTTATAGAGGAATTTCGAAAGATGAACATGGACGTACTCGTAATTAGTGAAACTAAGAAAAAAGGAACTGGAACAGAAAACATAGGGGATATATTTCACTGCTGGAGTGGAGTCAGAAAGGAGGAAAGAGCAAAAGCAGGCGTCGGAATATTGATAAAGAAGAAATGGCAAAAAAATATAGACACATGGAAACCGATAGACGAACGAATGATAGAAGTCAGATTAAATATATACGGACGAGTCATAACCATATTAGGAGTATACGGCCCAACTGAAGATAGCCCAGTGATAGAAAAGGAAGATTTTATGGATAAACTACATTCAGAAATACAAAAAATAAAAAACTCAGAAGAACTTATTCTTGCGGGGGACCTAAATGGAAGAGTAGGACGGAGAAATGACGACACTACAGTAGGAAGATTTGGAGAAGAACGTATAAATGATAATGGAGAGCGATTGATAGAGATATGCGAAATGAACGATCTAAAGATAACAAATGGGTTTTTTAAACATAAGGATATCCATAAATATACTTGGATCCAAGAAACCAGGAACCTAAGGTCGATTATTGACTATATTATTACAAAGAAAAACAGCACAATCAAAATTAAGGATGTTAGAGTCCAAAGAGGGGCAGAATGTGGTTCGGACCATAGATTGGTAAGAGCAAAAATGTCATTTCCCTTTATACACACATCGGATAACCGACAACATAAAAATACAGTAGAACCGGAAAAAAGATTTAAATTAGATAGACTTCAAGATGAATCAATCAAAAACCTGTATCAATGGCGCCTAGACCAAAAAATGGAAGAGTTTAGATATGACAGCATCACACAAAGCTACGAACATATTAAGATGTGTATGAAAGAAGCTGCCAGGGAAGCTCTAGGAGAAGAAGAGACACATAAGACATATAGAGAAGATGTCAGTGATGACACAAGGCAAAGTATAAAGGAAAAGAAGGACCATTACTTAAAATACCTCAGTACCAAAAATCCCGAAGACCTAAGGAAATATAAAGAAAAGAATAGGGAGGTAAAAAGAAAAATGCAACAAGAAAAAAACATAAGATGGGAACATACATGTGAAAATATAGAACAGTATATAGGGGGCACGAGGAGCTCAGAATCTTGGCGAGTACTTAAAGCACTTAGAAGAAACAACAGAGAAAAAGTTCGAATATCATATATCAAAGAACAGGAGTGGGAACGATATTACAAAGATCTACTCACGGAGACTAGGCCCCAATTTATGAGAAATGAAGAAATATCAGCAGATGAAAACGAACAAATTACTCTAACATTACCGGAAGTCAAACGTGCTATAAAATCTATGAAGAACAGGAAATCTAGCGGTCCAGGAGGAATACCACCGGAATTAATTAAATACGGAACTGAGAAGTTGGGGCGAATGATACACGCAATGTTCCTCAGAGCACTAAATGGAGAAGAACTACCAGATGAATGGACGGAAGCCTACATAACGTCTATCCATAAGAAAGGAGAGAAAAAAAAAGTGCGAAAACTACAGGGGAATCAGCGTGATAGCTTCGATGGGCCGACTATTTGGAAAAGTCGTCAAACAAAAATTAGAAGAACAGATACAAGGAAAAGTTGATGAAGATCAGGCAGGATTTACGGCTGGAAGATCATGTATGGACCATATATATACAATTCAACAACTCATAGAGAAAAAAATGGCCAAGAACAGAGAGGTACATTTTGCATTTGTGGATATCCGAAAGGCCTATGATTCTGTCCCTCGGTCTAAAATCTGGGAAGCCATGTTAGAAATGGGTATAACGCAGAGAATTATCAGAACAGTCCAAAATATGTACAAAAAAAATACCGTATGGATTAAAGAGGGAAATAAACTATCAAATGCCTTCAAAACAACTAAGGGTCTCCTCCAAGGATGCTCAACATCACCCACACTATTCAAAATATTTCTACAACAGACACTAAGACCATGGAAGAGAAAATGTGCAGGAATGGGAATACCAATTAGAAATGATCATCTGTATACTCTAAGCTTTGCCGATGATCAAGTAATCATAGCTCAAGATGAGGAGGATTTAGGCTTTATGATGCGGAAACTAGAGGAGGAATATGGGAAAAATGGAGTGGAAATCAACCTCGAAAAGACCCAATATATGTCAACGGCACAAGACAGGATATATCACCTAGAAATAGATGATAACCGACAGATCTCAGGAACAGACAAATTTAAGTACCTAGGGTTTATAATATCAAAAAGTGGAACAACAGAGGAAGAAATAAAAAATAGACTAGGTCAAACTAGGGCATGTATTAATCAATTAAACCCAATATTATGGGATCGCCACATAACCAAGACTAATAAAACAAGAATATTCAATTCAATAGTTCGCAGCATAATGACTTACGGAGCTGAAATGTGGGTGATCAACAAAAAAAAACAAAGGGAAGATTGTAGCCACAGAAATGGACTTTTGGAGAAGAAGTTGTGGAGTGAACAGATTAGATCGAATAAGAAATGAGGAGATCAGGAGAAGAATGGAGGTAAAAAAAGACATACTAGAACACATAGAGGAAAAGAAACTAACGTGGTACGGACATGTTAGAAGAACTCCGGAGGATCGCTGGATACACCGGGTAACTGAGTGGAGTCCATTAGGCAGACGAAAGAGAGGTCGACCAAGGCGATCATGGAGAGACGAAGTGGATGAGGCGATGGAATTAAGAAACCTGCAGGACGGAGACTGGCAGGACAAGGACAACTGGAGACAAGGGCTGAAAGCAGGAAGGCAGCGACAGCTGTAGATATCCTGGATTATATATATATAAATACACTTTATGATCATAGATGGCGCCACACTGTCTAAAACTATAAATATGTTTTTCTGAACGTGTCTGTAAAAAGGCATGTTGCAGTTCCTATTAAAGTGTGGTTAAGTTAGTAGATACATATAAAAAATTACAAGCACGTTTAGCTTATATAGTTTCTTGTTTATAAAACTGTTCTATCTTTTGTTTATTAAAACTTCGTGAAATACTGTGTGTTTTAATATAATAACATCACGTGCGTAGAAATATATTAATGTCAACGGTTCCAGGATAACGGCTAAATAGCAACAATAACGTATAATAAAACGACCCATCCTACAATATTTTAACCAGATTTAAGTAGAAAAATATTCCTTTCAACAAAATACTGTAAATTTTTGTAGCGATACCAATGTAAACTTTGTTAAATTTTAAGTCAAAATTAATTTATTATGTTATTTCAAATAAAATTATCAAAACATGGTCCATGTGTAGAGAAAGGTGTTTTTTTTTTGTATTAAATTTGAATTTCACTGATAGTACCTACTAATTAGCAATGCAATTTCAATATTAAACGTAGGTCGTGAGGTGGACGCTGTTAAAATGTCCAAAATTTAATTTGAGCATTACCCTTTAATGTTTCTAGGTGAAAAAAATTTATTTTTTAAATGTTTACCATGTTTAAGAAATATCAAATTTAGTATTTTTTCTGCTAAATTAATTTTTTTGTAACTGCAAATATTACAAATGATTGTTTACTTTTATTTTATTTTAATTTTAACCTACTTGATCATTTATTGTATAAAAAATAAAAATTTTATTTTGTGTTTTTTTTTAATAAAACAAGTTTAAATTACTTGTAGAGTCGACTATTAAGTCTCTAATTTTGTAAACATTTTAGGCAGATATGTATATGTACTAACATTTATTGACCTGTATCAAATGGATTAACCACATTTGAACATTTATCAATAGGAACATTTCTCTTCCTTAGACAATAGTAGGTACAATCACACGTAGACGGCACAAGCGAACTGAGGCAAAATAATATGAGTTTATGTTTTTTTCCTCATAAAATTTTTTTTGCTCTCAATATTATATAAGTTATTATTTTGTGAATTTAGGCCCTGTACATCGGTTCTGCAATTTTTGGTATTATTCAAGGAAATAAAAATCAGCTCGCTTTAACCCTTTGTTTAGGAAAATACTTACCTTACATTATATATTCGGTCCATATAACGATGATTTGTTATTTTTGTTTAATAAGTTTTTGTCATACTGACATTAAATAGATTGTATTCCAAATGTCTTATCTGCATTTTTGAAGTGAAACTTCTACAGGAGGGATCGGCGCTGGGAGTAAATCGAAAAATTGCCTGCTGAATTGATAAGAAACTATATTTAAATTTGCAATTGTATTCTTTTGCGTTAAAAAGAAATTTTTTAAATAAATCAATAGGTAGAAAAAAATGTAAAAAACAACAAAACCTAAATTTTTTTATGCTAAATGGATGTAATTTCTATCTTCATCTACTTTTTAATTTTTATTATTTTTTTTTATCCAAAGTAAAAGTAGACACTTTGGGTACTTCTTAGCAAAATTTTTATATTTTGACTAACCTTTTATACTTTTGCAAAAAACTGATATTTAATTATTTTATTATCGGTTTTGGGCCATGCAGAACTTTTTATAAGGAATATTTTATTTTTTCCCAAAACTAATAATACTTAGGTAAGGTAAAAACACTGTAGGTACCTACAAGCATAAATTTCTTATGCAGCATGAAACATAAAATTCTGGACAAAATTTATACATAAAATTGGCAAAAAAACTAATTTATCTCTTTCTTGTATCCGTTTTTAAAGTTGGACAGGTATTTAAATAGTATGCTTTGCATAGGTAATTTGTCTAAAATAAATTTTAAGAAATTTGCTAAGAGAATGTTTCCTTAACACATAAACAAAAAAATGTTTTAAGTGTCATGTTTTTTTAATAATTTTTAATCCCATTTAAATTCCTGGACAAAATTAACCCAAAAATTTATGAAATTATCCAAAAAATTAATTTTTTTTTCTTATGTACATTTTTTAAGTTAATCAAGTACTTATTTAAATAGTAGGGTCTGCATTTTTTGTCTAGTTATTAATAACAACTTTATCAAAACAATATAATATTTAGATTTACAAGTTTAAAGAATTAGTTAAAAGAAACAATTTTTTGCAGTACTGGCGATAGATTTTCATTTACAGTAAGCATAGGAATTGTTCCCTTTATGTGGTACTTAAATGGGTAATAAAACCCATCATCTATACGTATAGGTAGCTATAAAAGTAACATTCAGCATACTGCATTGATTCAAAAATTTAACTGCACATATAAAAATAATTTGTATGGCCGCGCTGCAGTTGATTGGTACTGTAGCCACCCTCCTCACTTTGTCGAGATTTTCCGCCCATGTCTTTCCTAGAATTTTTATTATGGATTCACAGGTAGGCAACTGTAAGTGGGATTGGTGCCTTTTAAGTGAATAGTGAAAAGCTAATAATTTTGCAGTTATGTACTTAACCTTTAGTTAGTCTCTGTACCTACCACCGGTAGTAAGGTGTTTTATTAACCGATACAAAATTGTTTTTAAATTTGTAAGTAAAAATGAACAGAATCGAGCAGTGGGAAGAAAGTGAAAATCCTATTGATATTACCGAGTATGCAAGATGTTGGATAAAATATCTCCATCCGGAAATGTCAGATGAAACTGTTCATAAAATTTCAAGTGATCTAATGGAAGAAGCTAATTATGAAAGAAAGGAAGCAAAAGAAATTTGAAAAGAAAAAACAGCAGGCGGAATTGGAAAAAACCAGTATTAATAGTGAGTGGAACCATAATAATCAAAGAAAATTTAAAAACAACGGTGCTAATAGTGAAGGGAACTATTATCATGATCAAATGAAATTTCAAAGAAACAGTGTTTAGGATAATAAAAAAAAATTACAATCCATTTAAATTTAATGAACACGGTGCCGGTGTGATAAATCCCAGAAACTATTACAATGACAGGTTAGTGCAAAGAAGAAATTATTACAAGACAAAATTTTTCTCCAAAGAAAATTGGTCAAAAAACAGTAGATTGTAAAGACTTGGTAGTTATAAGTAATATTAAGTGTATTTTAAGTTTTTTTTGTATACTTTGGTCGAATAAAAATTAATTTTTAGTCATATCTTTTTTTGTATGAAAATAGTCGCAAATAGGGTAGACCTATCGTGTGGGCCACGAACGGCCAGCACTGCGACTATTAGAAGGGGAAGGGATTATAGAAAGGAAATGATTGTGGACACGCTTTCTAAAAAGATGCAGGTCATAGTTCTCTGGAAAAACTGATTTTGGAAGCTTATTCCATTCCGTAGCGGCCCTGTAAAAGAAGGATTCTTGATGAAGATTGGTCCTTGTAGTGTCAAGCTTGAGAGTAAATGTGTGAGACTGATCAGCGTGCCGAGTTCTTTGGCCGAATGTGGCCAATGGTGGTACAAGAGTTTTTATTTCTCTGGAGCATCTGCCATGGAAATATCTGTAGAGCAATGACTGGTCTGCAACTCTTCTTCTATGTTCTAGAGGGTGAAGGGTATCTGTGAGAGTTGAGCTGTTTATCAAGCGAATGGCTCTTTTCTGAAAGGACTCTAGAAGACTAAGAGAATGCCTTGGTGCTGAACACCAAATGTGCGAGCAATACTCCAGTACAGGGCGGATTTGAGCCTTGTACGTCGTCAACAGTTGATCAGGAGTAAAAAACTTTCTGGCTTTCCACAGAAAACCTAGCCTCTGGCTTGCCGCCTTTGCGATGTTAGCAACATGGTCATGCATGAAGCTCAAGAGCCATTGGCGCAGTTTGGTTGGGAGACCGTAGGCAGATAATTTACTTAACAATGCCTGGTGCCAAACGCCGTCAAAGGCTTTAGATATATCCAAGGCTATTGCACGGGATTCACCAAAGTCTCAATAGTGTTTGTCCAGAGCTGAGTGGCATGAGCCAGCAAATCTCCAGTAGACCGAAGTTGTCGAAATCCATATTGTCTGTCATGAATTATCTTAAATTTCTCCAGATATTTGATGAGTTCTGTATTAATCGCTTTTTCCATAACTTTAGATATGACTGAGAGCAATGCAATAGGGCGATATTTCACGGGAATAGTCTTCTTTCTTTTTTTCGGAATCGGTTGGACTTTAGTGTTTTTCCACTTGGACGGAAATACTCCTTTGCTGTATGATAACTTGAAGAGTCTACAGAGAACTGAGGTGAGCTCTTGAGCACAGGTATTCAGGACAATTGTCGGAATTCCATCTGGTCCTACTGCCTCATTAGAGTCATGATTTCGTGGGATTTTCCTGATAGTGTGATGGCGAATAGCGACCTCAGGCATTGATGCGTTTCTTCTAGGTATCGTTGGGGGTTGTTTCCCATTGGTATCAAGGGTTGAGTTAGAGCTGAACACTTCGGCCAGCAGATCCGCTTTTTCTTTGGAAGATACGGCTGTCGTGCCGTCGGACCTCTCGAGTGGTGATAAAGATGAGGTTGTGAAATTCTTATTTATGGCTTTAGCCAAAGACCAGAAGGTCTTTGATCCAGGAGGGGCATTGACAAGCTTGTTGCATATTCTCGTGTCGTAGGATTCTTTGGCAAGATCGATCATTCTTTTGCAGGAGCCTCGCGTGGACAAAGGCTTCTCGGTTGGCAATTGTCGGGACTTCGCACCAGAGTCGATGTGCTTGATTTTTATCACGCACCGCACGGTTGCATTCTTGGTTGAACCAGGGTTTGGGGTTGAAGATCCGTCTTGTAACATGAGGAATGTATGAGTCCATACCTAGCCTTATAATTTCGGTTACAGATTCTGAACATGTTGATGGGTCTTGTGAGCGAAAGCAGACATCTTTTCATGGAAATGATAGGTAAAAGTCCCTCAGTTCATTCCATTTGGCTGATCTATAATGCCAGACAATAAAGGTACCAGGCGTGATTTTGGGCGGGGTTGTTTGTTTGGACGTGGCTGAGATGAGTTTATGATCAGATTTACCGAGCGAAGCGGTTATAGAGACTCGGTACTGGTCGGGATGTGTCGTAAATAAGAGATCGAGAATGTTGGTTTGGTAATTGGGGTTATCGGGTATGCGGGTAGATTCTTCAACTAGCTGGGTCACGTTGTGGCTTATCGCAAAATTCTCAGCTTCTAGACCGGCGTTGTCGGTGCGGTTGGATCTCAGCCAGTTCGCGTTTTGAACATTGAAATCACCCAAAAATATAACCTCTGTGTTGGGGCCGTTAGTTTGCAACAGCTCTAGCGTGTCGGAAAGATGTTGAAAGAGGTTGACGTAAGGATGGTTCGTAGGAGAAAGATACAGGCAGCAGAGAAATTTTGTTGATTTTTGTAAGGTTAACTTGAACCACATGACCTCTAGGACGTCCTTTGGTTCTAAGTTCTCCTGTCTACAACAGGAAATATCACTGCGAGTGTAAACACAAAGGCCGGTCTTAAATTTGAATCTTTTTTCGAGTTCGAACCCGGGGCACAAAAGATGCGTATTGTTGGAGAAGGGTTTAATTTGTGTCTCTGTCAGAGCCACTAAATGAGGCCTGTTAGTTTGCAGGTGGTGGTGTACTGAATTAATTTTAGAGTTCAGGCCTTGAATGTTGCAGAAATAAATTCTAAAGTTGCTTTTTGGGGAATTATCAGCAACCGCAGTTGGAACATGTATTTTTGTTGAACTTTTCATGATTAAAAAATAAAATAAATAAATAAAAAGGGGAGCAGATATGTGGACTAGCTTCTACAGAAATCCCGGACATCCCGGATGGTTAGTTGACCTCGATGGACTGTGGCCTCGGCAATGCCCCCGAATACACGAGCTCGGATCCCCTCCAGTCACGAATTGGCAGAATAGGAGTATCGGGATTATACATCAATTGATGTAGCAGCCTCCCAGAGCGTTACCAATGGGTTGGGGCCACTGTACTACTTGGCGGCCAAACTGCGGATCTGTTTCAATGCTGTACCCTCAGCCCCAGAGAGGCCTGACTGATGCCTGAATGCTTCCATTCGAATAAAAACCAGAACAAATTTCACCCGAGCGACCGGAAACTCTGACCAAGTGCCGAAACATGACTAGTCATTTCACGGCACCTATAATCAGAGCGGTGGTGTTTCACCGGGCGATGGAGGGTGAACCATCTACCACCTGTCATATATTTTGTTAAGTACCTACTTATATCTAAGTATACTTATAATTTGTGATAAAATTAGCTTTTATGTGAGTCGATATTTTGCAATTATTTATTTTAATAAATCTATTAAACGTATACCTAAATGATTTTTTTACACACTATTATGTTTGTATAGTCATTAGTACATTTATTGGTATCTACTTTTTTTTTTAAACTTTGTTTTCTCTACCTAGGTAGATACCTATAACAAAAATACACACAACAAAAATTGCTAAAAATTGTTTTTTCAAAATTTTTTAATTTTATTTCGTTTAATATGGGCAAACCTAGGTATTAAAGAATTTTTTAAGTATTTAAAAAAAATGATCAATAACTCTTTGTTTTACCGCGGAGATACGGAAAATGTTGAAAAATAATAATATTTGCAAAGTCAATTTAACAAATTATTTTAAATCAGAATAATGAACAAAAATCAAAATCATCCAATCATTAGAAATCTTTTGCGGATTAATAAATAACAAATTTTAATAATATTTTAAGATCTTATATCTAATAAAATGTAGAAAAAAATTAATTAGTGAAATGGTAAACTTTAAACAATAAAATTAAATTTAAACATATACCTACAATTAATGCAAAAATTATAACTACAAATTTTTTTTAAAATTAAAACACAATTAAGTGCACAAAATGAAAATACATTTTTTTTGCAGATGGTACCTATAGTGCAATAATTATCTATTATCTTGCATAATTTTCACAATTTCCTACACTTTATAATACAGACTGACTCTTTCATAATCTTTAGTGGCTCTTTTAATACCAAAATGTATTTTTACTAATAAATATTTATTGTACAAGAAAATAATGTTAAACCATAAATTATAAATATGATTATATGTGAAAAATATTTAATCTAACCACATTACATCTCTTAAGATAAACAACCAAACTCATACCTGTTCAAATGAATTATCGGAAATATTTTCCTCAATGTTCCAAAAATATTCTAGTAATGAAATTTATACTCCCAATTTTTAAAAAAAAAAAAAGCTATCCGAGAAACAACCCATAATTATTTCAGAACAGAACGATGTCCCAATAAATCAGCCCATTAGTCTCCAAGAACTTCAAAATGTCTTAGACCACACAAAAAATTCTAGCCCAGGCCCAGACGATATTCCTGTCATCTTTCTAAAAAACCTTCCTGAATGTGCCAAAATATATCTAGTTCAAATATTTAATTTGTCTGGTCTAAATCAATCATTATAACGATTCTAAAAAATGGTCAAAATAAACAACATCCTGAATCATACCGCCCAATCTCACTTACATGCAGCATGGGCAAAATACTCGAAAAAATTATTAACTATCGGCTTCTTTGGACTCTAGAAACGTCAAATCACCTAATAAACGAACAGAGTGGCTTTAGACCAAACAGATCGGCATTGGATAATATAGTTGATCTAGAAAGTGAAATTCACGAGGCATTTGCACTCAAACAACGGTGCCTAGCCATATTTTTGGACATCACGAAAGCTTTTGACATGGCCTGGAGATACAAAATTATAGAAAAGCTTCGTAATTAGAATATTCAGGGGCATTGTCTGGAATATGTGAAAAACTTTTTAAATTTCAAATCTTTCAGAGTCAGGGTTAATGGCTCTTTTTCGAACGAACATATTCAAGAAAATGGCACTCCGCAAGGATCAGTTCTAGGTCCCACCTTATTCTTAGTGGCCATCAATGACATCCTTACAGGTATACAAAAACCATTGAAAGCAAGACTTTACGCTGACGATTTAGTAGTATACATAAAGAGCTCTAACATTAAATCCATGGAAACAATCCTACAAATTTTCTTAACAAATCTGGACTCGTGGAGTGAGGAGACAGGTTTTATATTCTCAACTTCCAAATCCAAAGGAATTATATTCTCCAGAAAACATCGAAATTTAATACCAAATTTAAATCTGTACCAACAACCACTACAAATTAGTGGGTCTATTAGATTTCTTGGAATGATCTTTGATCAGAAACTAAACTGGCACGAACATTTAAGGCAATTAGCATTGACTTGCAACAAAAGACTTAACCTACTAAGAACCTTATGTAATCGAAACTGGGGTGCCGACCAATCCACACTTTTACTTTTGTACAAATCCTTAATTCGCTCAAATTCGAACAAATCAACACTTATTCCGCTTGATACAATTCATAACAACGCGATTAGGATAGCCCTCGGAGCCTTTCGAACCACACCAATCCCGAGTCTACATTGCGAAAGTGGAGAGCCGTCACTTACCCAAAGACGAAAATATCTAACACTATCGTACGCCTCAACAATATGCTCAAACCGCTTTAAGCCGATATACGAGAAAACATTCTATAATAAAAACAGACATATATTTGAACAAAAGTCACATCTCACAAAACCTTTTTACGAGAGAGTTAGAATATTTGCTCAAGAATTGAGACTTACTTTTCCTAATTCCTTCCAAACAAATACAATACATCCTCCACCATGGACAATCAATACCCCTCATTTTAATACTGTTCTCTCTTCCTACGACAAATTTAATACATCACTATCAATAATTACATCTAGCTTTAAAAGAATAATTAATTCCACATATCCAGAATTCCAACAAATTTACACAGACGCCTCTAAATGCGACGAGAAAATAGGAGCATCAGTTGTCACATCATCCAACACCCATATTTTTAAATTATCCCCACAGACCAGTGTGTATACTGCAGAATTATACGCAGTATACATCGCTCGTAGCGTACCTCCACAGTGCGAAACATGTAAAGTGCAGCAATCAGTTAAGCATTTCATTATAGACTGTCCAAAATTTTACAACGAACGCAAACTTTATAAAATACCGGATAACTTAAAAGCTGCATTAGGAGACCATCGCAACCTTAACAGGATCATCGACTACCTAAAAATAATAAATATAATTTATATATATATATATATATATATATATATATATATATATATATATATATATATATATATATATAAATATAATTTATATATATATATAATTTTGTAATTACCGAATGTACCGTCGCTAATCACCTCGGGTGGATGCGACTTTCTTAAATAAAAAAAAAAAAAAATCTTAAATGATGGCCAAATGCTGAGTTTTTTTAAATGTTCATTCATGCGGACTTTCAATTGTCTGCAAGTTCTGCCAATGTAGGTAGCATCGCAGTCTCTTATATATCCTACTTTTAAAAAGTTTGTCGATTTTGTATTTTGCAATATATAATTTACCTATTTTAATGTTTATGTATTAAACAAATCTGTAGAACGAAATAAATCTATCTATCTTTCGATCAGTTTTACCAAACAAGTCGATAAAATTATAAATAACTTTTTGTATTTTTCCCAAGCTAATGATGTAAAAATGTTTAGTTATACAATACTGCAATAAACTTTTTAATAAAATACCATAGAAATTTGTAACTACATGTTTTTATTTAAATTTTTTTCGTTTACAGATTTGACAAACACAAATACTGGAAAGAATCACTTTAGTGCTCACTTTAACAAAAAATTGGTGACGTGTTTTTTTTGTGGACGCTATTTCAAGGACAAAATTTTATTTATGAATCATTGGTATCAACATTGTCTAAAAAAACCAACCGATAAAAAAACATTCAAGAGTGAAATTTGCTCGGAAAGTGTTTCAGAGAAATTTTTTTTAGTAAATCACAGGCTTATTCATATCGGCGATAAACCGTTCGAGTGCGACATTTGCTCGAAACGATTATTAAATAAAAAAACTTTAAAAAACACATTCGCATTCACACCAACGAAAAACCGTTCAAATGTGAAAATTGTTCGAAAAACTTTTCACAGAAAAATAGTCTATTAAAACACGTGCGCATTCACACCGGTGATAAACCGTTTAAGTGCGAATTTTGTTCGAAAAATTTTTCACAAAAAATTAGTCTATTAAATCACAGGCGCATCCACACCGACGAAAACCCGTTCGAGTGCAACATTTTCTCGAAACCAATATCTAATAAAAAAACTTTGGAAAATCACATGCGCATTCACACCGGCGAAAAACCATTCGAGTGTGAAATTTGTTTGAAAAACTGCAGAATTATACGCAGTATACCGAGCGATGGCCCTAGTAAACTCAGGCAATATCACCAACGCCTTGGTAATCTCAGACAGTTCTATTTTATCTACCCAAAGACTCTATCCAATACACCCAGTGGAAATATCGATCAAGAAGGAACTACACACAGCAGCAGAAAACAACAAAACCATTAAACTCCTATGGGTACCCTCCCATGTAGGCATAAGTGGAAATGAAGCAGCTGACAAATGTGCACGTGACGCGCCAAATAACGAAAACGCCGAAGTTGTCTGTGAAAATGTCGCGAGTGATCTCAAAAACTATATAAAAACAAAATTCCGGGAATCCTGGCTAAGTGCGTGGCAATTGTCGAACACCAAACTAGCAGAGGTCAAAAGTAACATTCACCCTACCAAGTACCTCTCAACCAGTCGCAGATGCCAAACAATCATCTCAAGATTACGCCTCGGTCATACAACTTACGCATGATTTTTTAATCGCTCGTAGCGTACCTCCACAGTGCGAAACATGTAAAGTGCAGCAATCAGTTAAGCATTTCATTATAGACTGTCCAAAATTTTACAACGAACGCAAACATTATAAAATTACGGATAACTTAAAAGCTGCATTAGGAGACCATCGCAACCTTAACAGGATCATCGACTACCTAAAAATAATTGGACTCTTGAATAAAATATAATTTTGTAATTATCGAATGTACCGTCGCTAATATTTAAGTTTTTGGTTACATTTATTTAGATTTATAATTCAAAACGTTGTTAAAACACAAAAGGGATTAATGTTTAATAACCATTTGTCAAAATATTTATTACAAAAAATTATTATTAAATTTCCTTTTATGTGAATCGTTTATTGTTATAATTTATTTTAATAAATATACCTATTAAACGTTAAAATGATTTGTAAAACCCCTTTTTATGTTTGTGTGTTTAAAAATTTGTATTGGTATAAATTAAAATAAAACCATAAATAAAAATTTAATAACATTAAAACTATATTGAAAAATTAATTATTTAAAAATTATATGGTTAAACTGCAAATTAGTGAGTATCTACAAAACATTTCATTTAAAGCATTAAGAAGTAAAAGTAGTAGTAAAAAATATTTTATTAAACCAATTTGTCTGTCATTGAATGACGTGGGTATAAAATACTGCACGAAATTTTTTTAATTGCTTTCGAAATACCAAAATAAAATACCTGGTAAGTAATACTTTAATTTATAATTAGTTACTTACAGTTTTAACAATTAGGTTTACCTTTTAAAAGCAAAAAAAAATCCATAAATAGGTAGGTACCTAAGCATCCACTAATTTTTTAAAAAAAATCCAATGTTTTGTGTAAATTTTTTTGACATTTTTTTAAGTTAAAAATAAAACTTACTGTGTACAAGTTGTTCAATTTTAAATGAAAATTTTTTTTATCTTTAAGATTAATGTTGTACTATAATTTATATCTATCCACATAAATGTCCCCTTTTTTAAATTACTACAAATTAACTTAATTCATTGATCGTTACAAAATTAACAATTTTAACAATAGTCCAAATCAAACAGGAGTAATTATACAGGTTTTAAACGAATCTAATTTTAAACACTCGATAATAATTTTTTTTTAAAATATAAAAATAATGCCTGCACGCTATGACAATAGAATATCTTAAGGTTAAGCTTACCCAAACATAGTTTCCTATATTTTGAATAAAATTATAAAGACTTTAAGAGTCAAGGATACTTATTTACTTATCAAATATTGCTATAATTACCAGGTTCAAATTCATTTCAGATTTTATACAGGTGTAAGTTTGTTGTAACGTTTTTTCATTGTGAATAAAAACGTAGGCAAACATATTTTTAAATTTTGTACAACATTTATGTGTAAAGAATATATAGAATTGTTTTAAAAATTTATTAATAATAATTTAGTAATTTTTTATAATAAATATTTTGACGACAAGATGTGATAAGACATTAGTAGGTACGTTTTGCGTTTTAAAAACGTTGTTTCTACAAACGTCAAAAAATGACAAGGTTCGTGCATTGACAACAATATGCGAAGTGACACTTTTTTTTATTTTCCTTCGTTACCATGACACCGAGCGCGAAGTAGTGTGCGAAATACTTACTTCGCACACTGCATGTAAACTATATGGGATTTTTATGTTTTTACCTTTATGTTCCTCAATCAAGCAAAAATTCAAGAAATTATTTATTTATTAATGTATAACAATAATTAAGGCTTTCAAATTGTGAGAAAATTTAACACTACCTAATTTTGTTTATTATTTACAATGTTAACATTAATGGTGCAGCCAGTGCACGAACCAATATTTATTCCTAAACCAGATAACTCAGATTCAGCTCGTGATATCGTAGTTTTGGGAGTTGGAAGACTATCCATTTTTGATTTGCAAGCAACTGCCCTAGAGGTGACAGCACTTGATCCTGAAATTTCACAGTCTAAAATTTTATTTGATATTTGAATTTTATTATTGATAAAATCTTCCACGTATCCTTCGGCCACAGTCGAAGATTTCCATCCTCCATGTCGTTTCAAAACACATATATCGGCCCCCGTATTAGCAAGGAGTGTGGCTAATGTTCTCCGAAAACAATGGCCCGTGTAGGCATCAGGATTTGGTAATTTTAGGTGTTTTGCTATTAAACTAGGCATCTTTCCAAAACTATTTATTCCAACAACTTGGTTAAAACATCTCTTATTTTGATACTTCAAAAACAATCGGCTACTGGTAGCATAACTTGGACGAAGAGCCGCATATTTTAGGTAAATGTCAGTATAATCTAAATTTGAAACTGTAAAAATTCGTTGTATATTCGTTTTTGTATCGGGTACTTTAACAATCAAAATGGAATTTTTATCTTCTATGTCATCGACCATCATTTTAGTGTGTTCCTCACGGCGGCAAGCACCCGAAATACCCAGTATTAAAACAACCTAAAAGGAAATCAGTAATTTAAAAAACACATAAAACAATCATCAAAAATCTACCTTAACCAACAAATAGGTTTCATCATCTGCCTCTCTTATGAATTGTTCAACTTCCTCTCTAGTCAATACCTTAGATTTCTTAGGATGGTTTCCAACTGACAAGTTGGAAATATGTCAATACTCATGATAATCCCGCTGACATATTGTCCAAAAGCTCAACCACTCTTGATTTATCTGCATCTCGCCTATGGTGGCTTGGCCCCCAATTTCTTATTCATCCTCAAATCAATAATGTTGATCATTTTCCTATATTGCCAGATTTATCCGAATTACAAGGTCCTAGTCTCTAACTCTATTAGTGCTACTGGAGACAGGAAAGGTCGCAATTACCAAATAACTAAAGGCTATATTTGTTTATTTGTGTACTTTTGCACAAAGGCTCTCCATTTAGAACTAGTTCGCAACCTTACTACTAATACCTGTTTAGCTGCCCTTAGACGTTTTATGTCTAGGCGTGGTTTATGCAAAAAAATATTTTCAGATCATGGCACAAACTATGTCGGGGCAAAGGCTGAAATTAATAAGAATTTTAAAA
The DNA here is from genome assembly GCA_950111635.1 of Agelastica alni. Classification (NCBI taxonomy): domain Eukaryota; kingdom Metazoa; phylum Arthropoda; class Insecta; order Coleoptera; family Chrysomelidae; genus Agelastica; species Agelastica alni. The sequence continues at coordinate 66,719,876 of OX467711.1, read as the reverse complement.
ATCACTCTATAGAGATTCAGACTCAGTTAAGCAATAATGGTATAAGTTGGCGTTTTATACCTCCTAATTCACCACATTTCGGTGGATTGTGGGAGGCGGGTATAAAATCTGTAACGTGTCATCGGAAATACAATACTTTCTAATGAAGAGCTTAATACATTACTATTGAATCCTGCCTAAATTCCCGCCCTATATATGCCTTATCAAACAATCCTAATGATCCTTATCCTTTGACCCCTGCACACTTGCTAATTGGCGAAAAATTAACCAGTCTACCTGAACCTGATTATCAAGAAGTACCTGAAAACCGTCTGCTACGTTTTGAGTTGGTACAACAAAGGGTTCAACATTTCTGGTCCCGCTGGTGCATTGAATATATATCGCAACTCCAGATTCGACATAAATGGAAAGAAAATCATAAAGAACTTCTGACTCCAGGCATTCTAGTTCTCATTAAGGAAGATAACTTACCCCCTCTGCGTTGGTCAGTAGGCAGAGTTATCCCAGGTAGTGATGGCGTTATCAGAAGTGCCATCGTGAAAGTTCGTGATCAAGAATATCACCGTCCAGCAACAAAACTTTGCGTTTTGCCTAATCAAAAGTAGACTTAAAGGCAGGAGCCTTTAAGGAGGGGAGCTATGTTCCGTTCCGAATTATCGTTTGATTCCCACTTTTAGTTAAGGAATCATGCCACGTTGTGAAGTAACGTTCTCGTCCTACTTCCAGCAACGAATCAATAAGGTTCGATAATAGAGACATCCGTTTTTTGTTTCGATGACGATACGTCAAGTTGACATTTTTTTTTATCTTTGAATTGTTAAAAGCTTTGTTTTTTGCTAATGTTGTATATGTGAATTATTATCACAATCTTGTTGAAATTCTTGAATGATAATAAGTCGTGCTTTCTAACAAGTTTTATTTTTAATGCTGTTACTTAGACATCTGATAAACAAATACATGGCGTTCAGTTGTTGGGGGAGCGCAATATACATATCAAATTACATAACATAGTCCCCCCTTTGAAAGCCATAAGGGTTTTAATAACAAATATAATAACATTTAACAGTCGTTTTCGGGAATTGGAAGAACACACAGTTTGCTTGTTGGGCGTTGATAAGTCCCATTGACTGTTTTTATGGTCACAGTTCGCACTACACCGTCCGAACCAGAAAACATTTTAATGATTCTACCCATAAGCCATTTCAGTGGTGGTAGTCCATCTTCCTTCACAAGTACAATTGTTTTTAACAGTTGCGGTTGATTCTCCTTCCCCTTTGTTCGAATTTAAAGGTTGGAGATGTAATCTTTGGTCCACTTTGTGGTTAACTCTTCAAAAGTAACAGAAGTCTCACAAACAATTCTTTTCAAGTGGTATTTAACCGATTTTACCCCAGCTTCCCAAAGCCCGCCGAAATTAGGTGCCCGGAGAGGAAATGAAACTCCAAGATATACCATCTTGGGCTAATTTTTTTTGAATGGTTTCACCAGAATCCTTCAGAAATCTTTTTAAATATGCATTTGCTCCAACAAAATTACTACCGTTGTCGGATATAATTTTCTTGCATAAGCCACGTCTGCCAACAAATCGCCTCAAAGCTGCGATAAACGATTCGGTACTTAAATCACTTACTACTTCTAAGTGCATCGCCTTGGTTGCAAAACAAATGAATATGCAAATATAAGATTTTATTAACTTATTTCGATGCCTTTTTTCTTTCAAGAAAAACGGTCCGAAATAGTCTACTCCGGTAACTGTAAATGGATGAGAAGGAGTAAGTCTTTCCTGGGTCAGATCCCCCATTATATTTTTTATACTGTTTGCTCTAAATTTATAACATTTCACGCAATCGTGCACCACCTTACGTGCAAGATACCGACCAGAAATGGGCCAAAACCGATCCCTGAGAGATGCCAACAGAGATTGTGGACCTGCATGCAACAACCTCAAGTGCTCATCACGCATTATCAAAGTCGAAAGTGTATGTGATTTAGGCAAAACTGCAGGAAACTTTTTGTCAAAATCAAAATTTAAATGTTTTAGTCTTCCACCAACTCTTATGATACTATGCTTATCTAGAAATGGATTGAGATTTATCAACGGACTTTTGTTGCTTACGTGATTAGTAGTTTTCAATTGTATCAATTCAACTGGAAAAGTTTGTGCTTGGGTTAGGTGAACTAATTTCAATACTGAATAATTCATTCATCTGGGGATAAAATACCAGTTTGCCTGAAATTTTTTGTTTTTATATTATTAATAAATCTAAGCACATACGCGAAAACACGTTTGAGATTTTTCATCTAAGAAAATTTGTTTAGTTCGGGAAAATGTTCAAATTTAGTCAAATCAGTTTTAGTTGATGTTAATGTGATAGTGCAAAGCTCAGGCATTTCGTGTGGAGGTATTAAAGAATATGAGTTATCAGACCATTGATCACTTGATAGCGATAGCCAATCAGGACCGGACCACCATAGTTTGGAATTTATGAGATGATTTACAGAAGTACCTCTGGATAGAGGGTCAGCGGGATTATCGTAAGTTTTCACATAATTCCATTCAAAAGTATTCGACAGTTCTTGTATTTGAGCGTCACGATTGGAAACAAAAACTTTACATGAATGTGGAGAACCCTTTATCAACGACAATGTTATAGTTGAATCACTCCAATACGTCAGGCTCTGTAATTTTATGCTAAGGGGGTTCAATGATACTTTTACCCTTTCCAATAACTGTACATAATTTAAGTCGCGGAATAGTGACTGACTTTAGCGGCGCGACTTGCGTTTTTGCACATAATAACTGACACTGGAAACCGTTCATTTCATCTAATGATCTCAGGTAAATGCATGCACCGTATGCTGTTTGAGATGCATCAGCAAACCCATGAAGCTCGACATATTTTGGTTGTTGGGAGGTTGCACGCCTAGGTATTTGAAGATCATCGAGTATTCGTAACTCATTTCTGAAAGAATACCAAGTAGTACGTATGTTCAAAGGAACGGATTCATCCCAAAATATTTGCAAGCTCCAGAGCTTTTGGATAAGAATTTTTGCCACTAGGGTAATAGGAGAAAATAACCCTATTGGATCAAATAATTGAGCTGTGTAACTAAGTATTGTTCGTTTAGTAATAACTTCCGAAGTATCAATTTCATTTTTTATAAAATATGCTAGAATATCCGTTACCGGATTCCAAAAGAGTCCTAAAGTCTTAGTATGCTCATCTTTTCCAATGTTTATAGGATTCTGATTATCGGATTGTTCTAAAACATAAACATTTTTTGGCACCCACTTTCTAATTATTAATTAATTCAATTAATTAATTAATTTATGCTTTATTTATCATAGATAATGTTAACAATAAAAGATACATATTCAATAAACAGATGATCAAAAAATAATTAAACAAACAAACTGTACCATAAATAAACAGAAATATGTATAAAGTAACCATAAAATAATATAAAGTATAATACTAGTAAAATATGAAATAAAATATAAAAAGCATAAAAAATACTGTGTAAGCAATTACATATAAAATTAAGATAGAAAATATAAAATATTATAAGAAATGTATATTGTTAAAAATAAATATGACTTCATATGAATATGAATATAAATATGAACCACTAGATTTCTGTAGGATTACTTTTAATGTATATAATCAATAATTTTTTAAATATTTTTACATTTTGACTTACTTTTATGTACTGTGGTAAGTTATTAAATTGTACAACACCTTTGCGGAATAAATTTTTCATTGAACTTCCTTTAATGGTTGTTTTCACATAAAAATTAATTGAATTTGCTGATCTTGTGTTTTTATCATGTATCTGTAAGATTCGCACTAGTTTACTATGTAAATATTGCGGTAATAGATTATTGATAGTTTTGAAGAATAAAATCATTGTTTGTACAAACAGAAACTTCTCAATTTTTAACCAATTTAAACAATTAGTCATCAACTCCACACTAGTATACCTATTGCATCCCAGAATTACTCTCATCGCCTTGTTTTGAATAATTTGTAATCGTTCATAACTAGCTCTAGAACAACCTGTATAAATTAGTGAACAACAGTAATAAAAATGTGGTAGATTTAAGTATTGTAAACCATAAGCTTAGTATGCATTGACAGAAATGGTGAAATTCTTCTCAAAAAACCAATATTTTTTCCAATCTTTTTACATATGTAATCTATGTGACTATTAAATTTTAGTTCATGGTCCATCATAAAACCTAAATATTTTATTTCATGTACACTCTCCAGGTCCTGATCATTAATTTTAACACTCAAATTAAGGTTAAAAATTTAGCACGCAAAACAGGACCACCAATGAACATAAATTTAGATTTGGATTCATTTACTTTTAGTTTATTGATCTTAAATATGTCAGATATTTTTTTCAATTCCGAATTGACTGTTTCTACTACTTCAACAAAATTATCCCCGTAATAGTAAATGAGGGTGTCATCCGCAAAAAAATGGATTTTACATTTCTCTAGTACATTGCCCAAATCATTTATATATAATATAAAAAGTATGGGCACAAGAACACTACCTTGTGGAACACCAATATTGTTCAATTTCGGATCCGATGTTGAATTGTTAAATTTGGTTATTTGATATCTGTTTTTTAAATAATGCTGAATCCAAAAATAAACTACCCCATTGAAGCCATATTTTCTCAATTTCAACCATAATATATCACGATCTATCGTTTCAAAAGCTCTTCTGAGATCAATAAAAACTGAACAAATTCCTACTCCCAGCCTATCTAGAATATTTTTCATGTCAGATATAACCAGTTGGAGTGCTGTCACACAAGAATGCGAATTACGAAAACCAGATTGATAACTGTGTAATATCTTATTTACAGTAATGAATTTACTTATTTGATCATATACTACTAGTTCCAGTAATTTTTCACAAAAAGGTAGCATATTGATTGGCCTAAACTGATCAGCTTTGTTTGTATTTAATACTTTAGGAATAGGAACTATAGTTGAAGTTTTGAATCTTTGAGGAACTATGCCCTTTTCCAAACTTAAATTTATCATATTAAGCAAAGGATAGCCTATCACGTGAAACAAATTTTCAATAATATCAAGGCCTAATTCATCTGTACTGTTTTTCTTTTTTTGGGATTTTATTATTTCAAGTAGATGTCCAATGTTAATTAATTCGAAATATTCCATTTTTGAATTATTTAAAGGAACCGTTTGCAAAATAACATTGTTACCGGAATCAAGAACTATTATATTACCCACAATATCGTAAATACTATTTATATAATATTGATTTAAAACATTGGTCAAGTCATCAGTGTAAACGATTCCATTACAGTCTATACTGTCAATCTCAGTCCTACTAGTTTTCGTTCCGACAATTTTTTTTAGCTGCTTCCACAATAGTTTTGAATTGCCTTAATTCATATCTATATTTCTCTCGTAATACCGTATTTTTAAATTTTTCAATATTTTAACACATGAATTTCTCTTCTCTTTATAACAATTCCAATCTTTTACTGCATTAGTTAATGAAAATCTTTTATACGGTATGTTTTTATCTTTAATAGCATTATAACAATCAGTATTAAACCATGCGTTACCATTATTTTTAATATTAACGGTTCTACTAGGAGCTACCGAGTCCATTGCCGATAGTATATTATTTGAGAAAATATCAGCTACAACATCAACATTAACCGACGAATAACCCCAATCCTTTTCAATCAATATGTTTACCATTTCATCATACTTGATATTTGAACGAATTTTTTTAGTGTCATTTAAATTAGATGCAGTTGAACAATGCGTTTCAATTTTTATTATAGAATGGTCAGATATTACATAGTCATTGCTTATAACCAAGTCTATTATGGATTTAGAATTCCTGAACACCTGGTATATTCGGTAATCAACTGCCTCATCCCATTGTTTTCAATATATTCTTGAAGTTAACGTTTATTATAATTATTATTTTCATAATGAATATTAAAATCACCTGTAATTATTACCGAGCAATTGCTACGCTTATCGTAATAATCATCAAACCATTTAAAGAAATTTTCAAAAAAAACATTAAGATTACCATTTGGTGATCTATAAACACCTGCTATTCCATAAGAAATATTATTTATTTTTATATCTAGAGATAAAAGTCAAAAATTCATATCCACAACAACTGTTTTAATATTAGAGATTCGATAATCCGTTCTTGTAAAAATTAGCACTCCCCCTGTATGCCTACTGCTTGAGTCACATCTTAAGATTTCATACCCGTTAATACATAATTCAGACATTTTAAAATCTTCAGTTATACATGTTTCTGTTAGGCAGAGAATTAGTGGTTCATATTTATTCACATACGTAATTATCTCATCACGATATTTATAAAAACTTTCAGCGTTGGTACATGACAATAAGAGCTTATTATTTACAATTTTGCTGACATGTTTGGAACTATTCGTGCTTGATTTTAATTGCTATTTATAATTGATTTTACCTTTATTAATTTCAATTTGCTTTCTGTAACTTGTACATTTTCCATCAAATACATTATGTTCAAAATTAATATCTTTTAACTTTAACACATTCACGGCGTACTTACAGTTAGTGCATTCATGTTTTACAGCCTTACAATTTTCTTTCTTATGATCTTGACTACACAGAGGACACACTACACTTGACTTACATTGATCAGCACGGTGGACGCATTTCCAACAATTGAAACACCTAAGGACACTCACAAATTCAAAATATTTATAACTCGACCATCCTATATATATTCTGTCTTTATTTTTAGTTAAATAATTGAACTGTTCGCCAGACATTTCAATTAAAACATTACACCGCCTGTGGTGAAATACCTCGTTTGTAGTGAATTTCAGTTAAAATATAGAAGATACTGACAGCAAGTCAAAAATATTTATTTCGCACTGACATGTTATTTGTCTTAACAACAGTAACAAATCTGAACATACAAAGGGATCATGAACATAAATTCTTGCTATTTGCAACACCGCCTCTCATTCATCTTCGCAGCATACACACGGAGACATCGAATTTCATCCTTCATTGTATCTGGGAAATTCTGATTCACTATCTGAGATATCTGACTCTGATGGTCAGTTGTATCCTCTTCCAAGACATTAACTATTTTTATACGTGGTTTGAATAAGTTACCAATTTTAACGTCATAACCATTACCTAATTCTCGTTCCGTTGTTGATTTCAATTTTTGTAGTGAATCCTTGTCATCACAATGTATCACTAAACCATTAGTTGTTTGTTTAATTTTCGATACAGATACCGAAATATCCGCAGGGTTAACTTTTTTCAGTAACTCGTTTTTAATAATTTTACTATCTTGCTTTCCATTTTTTGATTTGATAATAAGGGGCTCTACTACTTTTTTTTTTTTCCAACAACTTCGGACCACACAGGTTTCGTTTCCACATTTTTTTTTTTCAAATAATTCAATTAGTTTACCGGCCTTCTCAATAATTTCGTTTGTTTTGTTTATATCGATTGTGTTGACTTTTTTTAGTTTGTCATTGACAATAGATAGGCAATTATCACAAAACCATTTTAAATTAGGTGTATCTAGTAAAAACTTTGATAACTGGTCATTCACTCTGATACACTGTAAATGAAAATATTTCTCACATAAATCGCATTGGATATTTTTTGTATTCACTATAAAGTTGTCTGAGCACTGAGCACACACATGTGTACCCAACGACATCGTATTGGTTAATTGTTAATTCTAAGGACGAATCCATATTCTTTAGGAATTTGTGAAATATTATCTTTAATGAGCAATACTTCAACCAATGTGCTACCACCTGTGAGAAGATCATCCACCTAAAAATCATGAATGATGATAGATCTTATATCAGGTTGCTCACTTTTGATATTATGTGCAATTTCATGTAATGCACGGATACATAAAAAACTTGCAGACGCTGTTCCATATGTTGCTGTATTAAGTTCATAAGCAGTTAAAGGCTCAGAAGGAGCTGCTCTCCATTAGATTTTCTGAAACTTCCTTTCCTCACTTTTAACTAGGACTTGTCTGTACATCTTCTCAATGTCACCGGCAAGTATAATATTATGTATACGAAAATGTAGAATAATTGAAATTAAATTATCCTGTATATTTGGACCAACTGCCAAAATATTATTTAGCGAAATTCCGGAAGTTGTTTTCGCGGAGCCATCGATTACAACTCGCAATTTGGTTGTGGTGCTACTTTCGTTAAGAACACAGTGGTGTGGCAAATAAAAACCATCATCAGAAATAGAATTCAAGCGAGTCATATGACCCAATGCGATATACTGATTCATGAAGTCAAAGTATCGAGTTCTTATATTTTCATTTTATATTAATTTTTGTTCTATATAAAAACGTTTTTCAGCCGTTTTCATGGAGTCACCTAACTTGGAAAAAGGTTCTTTAAAGGGAAGACTCACCACGAATCGACCAGTGGGATCCCTTGTGGTATACATTTTGAAATGATTTTCACAGAAAAGTTCTTCTGCTGATAATAAATGTTTGGGGGGCAACTCTTCAATTTTCCAAAAACGTTCACTTTGTTCGTCCAGATTATTATTTGTATTAGCTCTACTCAAATTACAATGAGTTTCGTATGATGGCAAGTTTTCAAAGAATAAGGGACCGGAAATTATCTACCCAAATAAGGTTTTTTGTAATGTAGGCAATTTATGGCCTAATTTTATTTTCCCTGTACATAACATTTCATAAAATATGTCATTACCAATAAACATATCTATAGAACCACTAACACTGAAAGTCGGGTCAGTCAATATGATATTTGGTGGTATATCAACCAACTTCGAGTTAAAAGAAGTTGAAGGAATGTTTCCTGTAATTTTGTCAATTACAAAACAAGATAAACTGGCTTTAAATGAGTTCAATCAGGACTAAATGTTTATACATGCTCTTGTATCCAGGTGTGATTAAATCTGATTTATGCCTGTCACAAGAATCTTACCCTTGTTTGTTTTTAGATTCAGTGTTTTACATAATTTTTCTGTTATGTAGTTACTCTCAGAGCCGCTGTCAAGTAGTGCTCTGCAACTATGTGCCCGGCCGTTATTATCGATAACGTCGACAATAGCTGTTGACAGAAGAGTATATTTTTTGCTTTGAGTAGAACACAATGCAGTATATGGCTGGTTATTTTTATCTTCATTTGTAGATGAGGAACATTGAGTGTCAGAATTAGTTTCCACAATATTATCTGTTGTATTTGAAACTGAATTATTTTTGTTTGTGAAATGTAACAAAGTATTATGTAAATTACCAGATTTACGGCATTTGCTAGAAGTGCATTGTTTGGTTGTATGATTCTTCCTCAAGCAATTCACACAGAGTCGCAGACGTTTAACTTTCTCAAATCTGCCATTAGGATCTAACTTGAGAAATTTTGGACAGTTATAAAATGTGTGATTATTGTCACAGATGACATATTTTGTTTGATTGGTTCCACCTAATGTTTTAACAGATTTTGTATTGTTGGGTACTAATTGTGTTTTTTCTTAAGCTATTTTGAAGGACAGCCATCGTAAAAAGAAATATTTTTAAATAAGCTCGATTGTTTTAACAGTGTAAATCTTTATGTAAATGAAAAGAAAAAAAAAAGTGAGTAAATTAGCAGCCGTACGTGAACGTTGATGAAGTATTGTTAAAAAGTTGACTTGTATACGTTTTTTTTTGGTAACCTGATAAGGTTTGTCATTTTTACCTTTGTTTTAATTATTTTAATGGAATCGTAAACTTTGGATTTTTGATTTATTGTTGGCTGTTAATTTTGATTATATGTGTTATAATTTTGTTATTAAGCTGTGTATTTTAATTTATTGTGTGAGTAAAGTTTTTAATATATTTTTGCTATAATTATGTTGTTATTATTTTATTATTGAATTGTGTACTTTGATTTATTGTAGAAGTAAAGTATCTAATATATTTTAGCTATAATTTTATTTATCTAGTTCACCATAATTGTTTGTTGTTTATCGTGTGGCTCTGCTGGTGCCTACAAGACCTAGGGGTTTCCGACTTGTACCGTCTAAGTCGGTGGCGCGGCTCACTTTTATATTTTTTTCTTCTACCCTCTACGGCTGAGCTCGGGCATAATTTGTTATGTCGATAGGAGATGTGAAGGAATTTGGCACGATATATTTGCAATCTAATATCAAAAATGATCTAATAACCTTATCTCTAGCTCTCAAAAATTTTCGGACCAATTTTGTGCTAATACCGAAGTTAATCTATTTAGTGACTCTACGTGTTTGTTGATAATATCATCCCTAATCTCTGGACTCTTTGGTTTTGCCTTTTTTAAAATTCTCTTGCCATTCTTTTCTATTTCTGCTAATAGATTTACCATTAAGTCTTCAAATTTTTCCAAATTTATCTGGGGCATTTAAACAGTGGCTAATATGAAAAGAAAATTATTATTGGCAATTATGTAAATAAATACATAAATAAAATTTCGAAACGAAAATGCTCATAAATTGTTATTATTATCGTTATTAATTGTGTCAGGTGTGCGAAAAATGTAATTAATTTGTAAAAATAATTGCGAAACTAGACTCATCATAATGGTACAAAAATATCTTAAACAGTTCTTACCGAATGTCACTGGATTGTCTATGCACAACACTGGTTAGACGTTGAAAAATGGCATCTGGATGTCTCCTTTCTGCTGGGCTGTGTACTTTCCAATTTGAATTGACCATATTAATTTAAAGATTCTTCCTAGTACGTCCTGAGTAGTTGATCTGGAGTTTCCCATCGTCCGAAGTAAGCTGCGCCGTTAGATTCCAAAGAGTTGTTTCCGCAGGATCGCCATGTAATGTATTAGGATCACCATGTGATGTTAGGTCTCTTGCTCGTAGGTTTGTGGAAATTTTGGGAAACTATCGTTAATTAAAAATAACGTTGAACTTAAAAATATGTTTAATTTGGTTTAGCACTTCTACATTTTAATGTCGTGATCTTGACCGTCACTGCGAAGTAGAGCAACGAGCGTCCGATCGAAGTAAAACAATAACACAATATTATTATTCGAGACATCTGGTTGCGAAATAAATACGAACGATTAATAAACATAAACATTATTTCGTGTGTCTCGCGACACGTTCTAAGTGAGTTTAAAGTTATTCCCGTGAACGGTCAACTGAGTTCATTTATTAAACCTTTTTGCATGTTTTCCTGGCTAAGGGCACTACACAGGTACGGTTCAGTGTTCCTTATATGGAACGCTAGTACCTAATGGGTTAAAAATAAATTTATTCTTTTTGTTTTTGGGAAAAATTGTTAAAACATGACTAAAATAATGAAAAATAGGTCTTTTTGTTAATTTTTGTAAATAAATTTGAAATTCAGTAATATAAGTAAGCAGCATATTAACATTTGGTACTTATAGGTCATTAAACATTAAATTTATTTAAAATTTAATAAAGAATTTACAGCTTAATAAAAAATCCATGTTCTTTTTAAAATAAGGAAACTGGCAATATAATCAAAAAGATTTGTGCAATAATTTTGTTGTTTTTTGATCAGGTACATATTTTATTATTTTGTTTAACAAAAATCATTATATGCTTATGTTTATCTTAATAGTAAATTGTTCTTGTTAGTATTAATTTAATATGCTAAATAAAAAAACAGTATTATGATGTTATTATAGTTAATTGTCTATTATATAAAAAATTATGTTAATTTCTTACAGTTATATATCCTTGTGAAAATGTATTACTGTTATCAGCTGCTTTTGCGATATAAATAATTTTTTAGTCAATTTTTATTTTAAAAAACGAAACAAATGTGATATTACCTGATAACATAAATAAATTTTCTTGTTTGGATTTACATCTTAATTTTTTTTCTCTCGTGTATTTGTTTATATTTCAATATGTGAGCTTTTTTTCTAAAAGCCTTACCATAAGTATCACACCTAAACGGCTTTTCACTAGTATGAGTCATGAGATGAACCCTTACATTACTTTTGTTAAAAAATCCTCTATTATATATTTGGATGTTGTGGTAGCAGGCATGTGAAGGCTATCCGTCGTCGATACTACATTTGAAGGAGGACTGCTAGTCGAAATCATATTACTTCGCTGAGCTTGGAATCCAACTAGTTTGGATAGTTGTGTCAAAAAATGTAGAGTCTATAGCAGCTAGGTCGTCTATACATGACTTATCGTATTCCGTTTGTATGATTGTGGTGAAATCAACAATGGGAGGGCTTTAGTTTTCATAATCCATGGCATTTAAGTGCTGCGTGTTGAGTAGCTTATCTGAGAGGGATGATTCCAGAAGTAGTATTTTAAACTTATTTGGTGCTTTGAATTCCCAACAGACATGGGTACCGTTATTTAGCGCCATCATTTTACTTTGCTTAATGTTTCAAATAATATATTTTTAAAATAAAAAAATTCCACATTTAATTCAAATCAACTTTTAATATTTAGTCTTAATGATATAAAATTTTTTTGATCTTTCAAGACGTTAGTTAATAATAAATGAAAGTCGATTTAATTTTATCAAGAAAAGTAAATTTATAATATTAATACCTACTACGTATTTCAAATTTCTTTTTTTTTAGTTTTAAGTGTATCAACTAGATTTTCTAAATTTATATGTTTTTTACTTTTAAATTTTGGTATAGTACATTGTGCAGGGCACATATTTATTATTTTATGATAGCAGGTAGCTGTGGTCACATCGACTAGTTGAAACTGATGTAACGTTTTCTAAAATGGAATGGAATGATGATAACTCTTATTTTAGGGGCAATCGTAATAGGTATTTATATTTTTTTTTTATTTTAATCCCTCAACAAATCCTTAATGATACTTTTCCAAGTTCGACCATTGATTAGAATCTGAAACCGGTTGGATGTTGACAAAAAAGTTCATAATTAACCATCAACAATAGGATTAAAGAGGTACGACAAACTAGTTAATTTACTTTTAATTGGGAATACGAGGATGTGAAACCTAATATTGTTCCTATATTTAATTTATCAAGCATTTCTGAAGCTTCTGCAAGTTTAAAAGATTTATAAAAGTCTTTTGTTAACGTAAATTATTTTAATTAAAATAGTTACAAATTTAAACAAAAAACATATTTTTTTTTGTATGTAACTATCTATAATTTATTTTTTATTGAAAATAGTCGCAAAAAGGGTAGATCTATCGTTTGGGCCGCGGACAGCGACTATTGGAAGGGGTAGGGGTTAAAGAAAGAAGATTATTGTGGACCCGCTTTTTGAAAAGTTGCAGGTCATAGTTCTCTGGAAAAACTGATTTTGGAAGCTTGTTCCATTCCGTAGCAGCTCTGTTAAAGAAGGATTCCTAATGGAGATTGGTCTTTGTAATTTCAATCTTGAGAGTAAATGGGTGACACTGATCAGCGTGCCAAGTTCTTCAGCCGAATGTGGCCAGTGGTGGTATAAGAGTTTTTATTTCTCTGGATCATCTGCCATAAAAATAGCTGTAGGGTCTGCAACTTTTCTTCTATGTTTTAGTGGGTGAAGGGTATCTGTGAGAGTTGAGCTGTCTATCAACCGAATGGCCCTTTTCTGAATGGAATCTAGAAGAGGAAGAGAATGCCTTGGTGCTGCACCCCATATGTGCGAGCAATACTCCAGTAGGGGTCGGATTTGGCCTTGTACGTCGTCAACAGTTGATTAGGAATAATTTTTTTTTTAAGTTTCTACATAAAACCTAGCCTCTAGCTTGCTGACTTTGCGATGTTAGCAACATGCTCATGCCAAGACATATTATAAGACACCGTGACTCCCAAAATCGAGATGCAGGGACTTAATTCAAGGGTATTTCCGGACATTGTAATGAAATGATTTGAGGAATTCACTTTTTTGGAAAACATGGCGCTTTGCGTTTTCTGGGCGTTGAACTGAACAATATTGTTCCTTACTCGCCGATTGCTTCAAGATCTCTATTGATGTAGTCAACCTGTTCCTGCGTGAGTCTATTTGTATCATTCACCAAAAGTGATCGATAGGAGGTGAAAATTGTGACAAGTATGCTGTCGTCTGCGAAATTGTCAATGGGGTTCGTGGTGGTTTTTAAGAGGTCGTTGATGTGTAAAAGAAATAGGGGGGGACAGGATAGAACGCGTCAGAAGAAATACCGTCAACTGCCACATGTAAGGAGCATGAAGCTTGCATGAAGCTCATGAGCAATTGGCCTAATGTGGTTGGGAGACCGTAGGCAGATAATTTGCTTAACAATGCCTGGTGCCAAACGCGGTCGAAGGCTTTACATATATCCAAGGCTATTGCACGGGATTCACAAAACATATTAATAGTGTTTGTCCAGAGCTGTGTGACGTAAGCCAGCAAATCTCCAGTAGACCGATTCCAAATCTCTGTATACAGGAAAAAGTTTTTAGCTATGATAAGAAAGGAGGTAATGGAATTTTAATTTTTTTTATAATACTTTTAATTAAAGATATTAAATTATTACTAACAAGAACAATTAACTATTAAGATTAACATGAATATATAATTATTTTTCCAGCAACAACAAAATTATTGTACAAATAGTTTTGATTAGATTGCTAGTTACCTAATGTTAAAAAGAATATGGTATTTTTTATTTAAGCTGTAAATTCTTCATCAAATTTTAAATAAATTTAATGTTCCATGACCTATACCAAATGTTAATAATTTAGGTATTTATTAGCTGGGTGTGGGTTAATTAAAAGTGGTGTAATGATATTTTTTGTAATAAAATTAGAACCACAAAAGTTTTTAATTTTATGTTAACTAAGATAAGAGAGCTTAAAAATAAAAAAATTTTAGGATAGTAGCAAAACATTGTGTACAAGAAAGCTCATATACTCAACCTAGAGGGCAACCATAACAACAGTTTAAATATTGTGCATACTTTCATGTTATGCATATTATTATTATTGGAAATTAGTACTTTCAACTGTACAATTCCTCTCTAAGAAATTCCTTGATTTTTAAAAATACTCAGTACGGCCCTGACGCCGACAAAAATTAGCTAAAACACTTGCATTTATTATCCCACTAGAATATTTCGATCACCCGATTATCATGTGAAAATTATTAATTAGCTAGAAACAAAAGGGTCGTGTGCAATTTTAGAAATTAGCTATAAGATTACGGTTACGCTTTGACCAATAAAAAAGCTGAATTCAGCGCGAGAAACGAAGCCACGTTTGACCGGGTTTCCAGCCTTTCGCTCTCTTGCGTTCGAACCTCCTAGAATACACAACGCTCGCACCTCTTTTAAATACCACGTGGTAAAATGTACATCAATATAATTGGATAAAATTAATTAATAGTCAACAGCCAGTAAAATTTTTCTGAAAATACAGGAGGCTTGAAACTGTAAGCTCCATATATAAATTATACAATATATTCTCGATGACAAGTGTGTTGTTTTTTTTACTGTGATAACAAAATCCACGTTGATAAAATACAGTGAACCCTTCGACCTACAGCAGGTAAAAACCCATCGAACCAGCTCAACCAAATTATCGAAGGAATCTAACATCTACGTTGCGGAAGATGTCAACAGCAAGAGTGAGTCGAGGTCCGGGAGGTTCCGGTGAAGCTACCTACATCTCAGCCGCCACGCTTCTACTCGCAATTGCTCCTCGTCGTCGTCGTCGGCGTGCTTAATTATGTTTTAAAAAATAATTCTTTTAATTATTTTTGTTAAAAATGTCAATATTGTACTTAATAATTTTTTTCCTCTTAAACTTTTTTTTTTAAATTTTTATGGTAATTTTTTTATAATTAAATATTAATTATGAACATATTGTACAAATATTGCAAACTATTAAAAATAAAACCTGTTTGTTTAAGTTATGTTTTCTTTACCTATATTAAATATACACACAACAAAAATCACTCAAGATTGTTTTTTCAATAATTTTTTTATTTGATTTCATTCAATTTAGGCACTCATATTAAATTTTTTTTAACGTGTTACGTCTCTCCGGGGAGTCCAGATTCCCGCCATAAAGAACATTCCCCAATGCTACCGCAGGGAATTCATCCCTGGGAGGACAAGAGACATCGAGGAACTTAAAAAACAATACGACGAAACGGGGGACCCCCGTATCCCCGATCAAATAATGACATCCCTAGACAATGCCAGAGCTAGGAGGATATGAATTTCACCCACTCTAGCAGCAAGGGTTGGAGCCCCCCCAGATAGCTTGGTTCTACTGCACCTCTTCCCGAAAAAACGCAGAACATCAACCCTAACGATATTGCTGACCGTTTTGTAATAACATCCAAGGTCTCTCCCGCTGATAAAACTTTCACCAGGGAAATAAAGAAATCGGCTAAAACAGCATGCCGCTCCTTTTCGCTCGCATGTCCATGGTCACACGCCTTCTCTATGACTGAACTGAATGAGGCGTTTGGTAGAATGAAGATGAGGAAGGCACCTGGTCCCGATGGAGTCTTCCCGGATTTTCTGAGAAATATTGGTGAGGTGGCAAAGGGTTGGGCTCCTGGAAATCTACAACAATATTTTACTTACCGGAGAAATTCCTAATGAGTTAAGAAAGTCGAAAATCCTTGCTATCCTCAAGCCAGGAAAGTCACCTGACAATCTTGCCAACTTCCGCCCCATTGCACTATTGAGTATGTGCTACAAGCTACTAGAAAGACTGCTCTACAACAGAATATCTCCCATGGCCGAACGCAATATAATCCCTGAACAAGCTGGTTTCAGAGCTAACCGGTGCTGCGCAGACCAAGTACTTGCCCTTACTACACATATCGAATCAGGCTATCAAAAAGGATTAAAAACCACATGCGCCTTCATAGACCTGTCTTTGGCATATGATACGGTCTGGAGAGATGGGATGATGTACAAGTTCCAAGAAATGTTTTCATGTAAAAAGCATTCACCCTTATTAAAAATATGCTGAGGAATCAAAGAATTACAGACCACATTAACGACAAAAAGAGCCACACCCGTACCAGTCAGAACGGCCTACCTCAAGGGTCGGTACTGGACCCCCTGCTATTCAATATCTATACGAACGACCTACCCCCTACCACAGCGCAAAAATTTATTTATGCAGACGATATGGCATTGGCAAACCAGCATAAGTCTCTAGAACTGGGAAGCGACCAACTAACAGACGACCTTGAAGCTATGTACAACTCTTATACCAAACGATGCCTTAAACCTAACCCACTCAAGTCGGAAGTTTGCGTCTTTCATCTCTCAAACAGGCAGGCCCAGGTGGAGGCCAACGTTTACCTTGGTGGCACGAGAATTAGACATAACCCCTACCCCACATACCTGGGAGTTACGCTGGACTGATCCCTAACTTATATAACTTATAAGCAGCACATAACGAAGACCGCACTGAAGATTAAGTCCAGAAATATTATTCTTTGTAAACTTGCTGGCAAAATATGGGGAGGCGGATGCGAGCACTCTTAGAAGCATAGCTTTGGCAATGACCTACTCCGTCGCAGAGTACTGCGCCCCAGTATGGTGTAGAAGTTCCCACTCTCATAAAATCTATGTTCAGCTTAATAAGTCAATTCTGGCCAATATTGCTCCACCACAACTTCGGAAAACGGCAGCTGAAGATAAAAAATGGAAGAAACTTAGCAACCCTTTAAATAATCTACCCATCCAACGAGGTCTCAACCCTCGCCCTCCCGTCCGCCTGAAATCCCGTCGCCCCATCTGGATGGATAAACAAATGAAGGGCGTGTATAATATACATTCCAAATGGAATAGGGTCTTAGCCACCAAATAAGGGGTTGGAAATCTGCATTATCCATCCAACTAGCAAACCTGAGGGCATGAACCTACCTCGACGGACCTGGAGTCGACTGAATCGGTTTAGAGTAGGCCATGGAAGGTGCCGTGATGAAATGTAAAATATGTTTGCACCAGACTATGTATTTTGTTTGTTCTTCTTATATTTGTTTAAACTTACTGTGTGCTTTTCATACGAAATACCTAGTACAATCTAAATATGTATATATATATATATATATATATATATATATATATATATATATATATATATATATATATATATATATATATATATATATATATATATATATATATAACATGTCCTCCATAAGAGCCCATTTGGAATTTTAAAATGTTTATACACTTATATTTAAGTAATCTTGATCAATTTTGATCGAAGTTTTAACTATACATGACGTTACCAAGAGTGTTGTTTATTGTGACATGGTATTTTATAAATTGCTGCAAGTGAAAGGGATGTTTAACCTCACTTTTGTAAGTACACATACGCCGATTTTGTTTTTCAAATATTATAATGTTTAATTTAATTCATTGTAGAGTTCCTGATGAAGAGACAGTAAATGACTCGAAAGCTTGAATAAAAAAAAGAGTACAATTTTTTTTCATACCCCTGTTGACTGCATACCCGAATTTAAAAAGGATTCTTCTTCAACTTAGACAGTCGTCTTACCTCCACAACTTCTTATAGATATGGGTTTTTATCAAGACATCCGATTACGATATGGTTACACCACAATGAATAAACTTAAAATGATGGCGAATATCTATGCCAAACTTGCCGCAAAAAGAAATAGGTGTACGTTCCTTATGAACTGCAAGAAGAACAATATCATCCCACAACACATCACTCATGGTATCAAGAATATAGTAGATCTGACCGCAGCAGCTGTAGGAAGGACACTCCATCACACATCACAATTTAATAACAGGTTAAGGAATTTTTTTTTTAAATTTAGAGATAAAAATTACTCATGATGGCATTCGTAATTTGGAAAGAATGTTAGTTAATACTAAATCAGACATCAATAACCGTATTCCATATTATATGGCCATGGATTTTTATAAACGGCAGTCTATTGCGTATAACCGACAGTTTTTCCAAATTAAGAAAGTAAACATTCTTAAATTCAATAAACTTAAACAATCTCACAAGTGTAAAATAATAACACCAACCACTTGGATTAAAAATTTGACAGATACAATAATTCCTTCAGAAATATCGAATTTTCTAGCTCTGGGACCAAAGTTCAGCTTAGAACCGAAAAATAAAGATATCAATATTCCAAAATTTTTAGCAGATGTAGACTCGATTTCACAATTTGTTCCTAAGAATAAAAGAAATATTTTTTTTAACTCAAACGACCAATATCATTACTAATTTTGTGCACACCAATGATTCCGGTAATAATTCATTGAACAATACTTACATTAAATGCAAACATTTTCTTAAAAATAATCCACAGTTAAAAATCATTCAATCAGATAAAATGAAAGTGACGACAATCCTAACGCAATAACAGTATTCTTCACTCTCTACTAACATCCTTAATGATACTACTTACTATCAATCAATAAATGGAAACCCTTCTAGTACCATTCAACAAAAAGCGAACAAATTGATCACAGAGCTAGAAAAAAAGAATATGATTTCTAAATAAGAAGCCCCTTCTTTTAGAGTTTATAATGGAACGATTAACAAGTTCTATGGTTTACCAAAAATTCATAAACCAACACTTCAACTCAGACCCATCATTTCAGGCAATAACAGTCCTAATAGAGAAGTAGCACAATTTGTTACTAACATACTCACACTGTCATACAATTCAAATAATAATTATTTTGTCAAAGACTCCTTCGAATTTTGCTCTTTCATAAATGAGTTTCAACTTCCTTTTGATTTTAAGATTATTAGTCTTGATGTAGTATCCTTGTTCAATAACATTACAGTAAAGTGGCAAAAGATGGTGTCTCCAGACACTGGAATGATATTTCCTCACATTGCAATGTTTTCGAAGTGTTATTCTTAAAATTGATTGATTTCCTGTTTGATACAACAGTCTTTAGTTTTGAAAACAAAATTTATAAACAATGTCTAGGTATGCCAATGGGCATCCCAATTTCCCATATAATCGCTCAATATGTAATGGATGATCTCATTGATGACTGTTTAAACAAGATTCAATTTGAGATCCCATTTTTAAAGAAATATGTAGATGACATCATATTAAGTGCCCCTCAGGACAAATTACAAGAATTGTTACTTGTTTTTAACTCTTATCATGAAAAACTGCAATTTACCATCGAAGAAGAAAACATAGAACAGAGTGTCCCCTTCTTAGATACAAAAGTAATCAGAAGGGCAGACAATACTCTAATCTCCAGCTGGTATACAAAACCTGGTGCTTCAGGAAGATTCTTACATTACCGATCATATCATCGACACAGACAAAAGGTAAATCTGGTCTTGTGCATGAAAGATAGAGTAATCAAAACAAGTCACACTTCACTAAGAACAATCAATTTAAAAAAACTTTTGCAACTTTTCATAAATAGTGGATATCCACGGAACCTTGTTTATAAACTGATTTTCAGTAGGTCTTCCATCGATATTGATCATCCAAATAATAACAATAATAATAATATAATTAATTCTAATAATAACATTTTGGAACCAACGTTCTATCTTACCTTACCACATATAGAATCTTTAAATTATAAATTCAACAAATTATTTTCCAAGATTCCTAACATCAAAATAGCGTATAAAAACCAAATAGTATTGAAGAAAATTTTTTCAAAGTTAAAAGACAAAGATCCTCTATTAGACAATTCGAACTTGGTGTATTGTATCCCCTGTTCTCAATGTGAAAAGAAGTACATTGGCCAAACCAAAAGGAAATTGAAAGACAGAATTACCTCGCATAAAAGCGATATTAAAAATGTTAAAAAAACTTGTTCATTAGCTCATCACACCATGGCGTTGAACCATAACCCAGATTATGATGATGTGAATATCTTGGAACATGAATCTAATTTAAAAAAGAGAACTTTTCTCGAAATTACACACATTTTCAAAGAACCTAATTCAATGAATTCGAGAACTGACATTGACAATCTCAGCATAATCTATTCATATTTACTCAGTCGTTCTCCATATGAGACAGACTACAATTCAATACATTAACATATATATATATATATATATATATATATATATATATATATATATATAACTGCATGTAACATTTTCGGTGGGCGGTATGTTCCGCTTTTATAAAAGCGGTGGAGGATACGAGAAATATTTATTAATGCGTTTACTAAAGGGATGTAAAGTCACCACGCATGTGCGCCTTTAGTACAAAGGCAAGAAGGAAGAATTAAAAACCAAAGAGCATTTTTAAAGCAACCTCTTTGTAAGAAGCATCTCTTGCTATTGTCTTACCTAAAAAAAAATTTCTTCACAATGTGCTACTCAACGTGCCCCGAATGTGATAAAAAGAACTGAAAAGTATGTGTTCCTACGACAATACTTATCATTGTGAGACGACTATTATTTTTATCACCTGTACGTATTGTGAAGAAACAGATAATAATGATACAGATAGAGAAGAATAGTACTTACAACAGGTACAAGTAATTTTAATAATATTGAAGTATGTGTTTTATTTTTAATAATAATAATAAATTAGTAAAATAATAATTTAGTTAGGTAATCAAAATTATTAATTTATAAAAAATTTAAAAAACATTGTCCTAATTTTCCTTTAATTGTTAGTTTTTGAAAGATTTAACCATAATTTAATTTTTACTAATAAATATTTATTTTTTTTATCTTTAGTTTATACCTTATAAAAATATTTTAAAAAATTTGTGTATTGTACAAAAATATAAAGTTAAATAATTTAAAACGTTTTTAAAGTGCAAAAGATACCTACTAATGTCTAATAACATTTTGTCAAAATATTTATTATGAATTAAATTTCCTTTTATGAAAATCGTTTATTGTAATAATTTATTTTAATAAATGTGTTAAACGTTAAAATGATATTTTTAACCCATTTTTATGTTTGTTTGGTCTGAAAATTGTATTGGTATTAGTTAAAATAAAACCATAAATGAAAATAAAATAACAATAACAATTAATTATATAAAAACTAGATATTGGAACTGTAAATTTACAAAAAAGGTTCAGTTACTATCAGTCTATTAATTAACATAATTATATTAGTACGAAAAATATTGTATTAAATAATGTTAAGAAGAAAACGTTTCTTTAAAACTATAAAAAGTAAAATAAATACTGGGATACAATGGCAAATTATTCACGAACTGGGCAGAAAATAACACATACTTAGTGTTTGATGTTAAACAACAAGGATCCTTTAAATCAGCAGCATGGAATCAGGAATACAACCCTGATCTATGCTTTGTAAGCACAAATAATAATAATACACACACCACTACGAGCAACCCGCAGAATTCTGGCAGATTTCCCTCACAGTCAACACCGTCCGGCTGTTATAAAGATAAGCATAAGTATTCCACTTATAACCTCCTTTCCACGGCCAAGATGGAACTTTAAGAAAACCGACTAGGAAAACTATTCTGACAGACTCAATAAATGGATAGACTGGATCCCACCAACAATCAAAAAATACCAGAGGTTTATAGTAGCGATCATCGAAACCGCAAAAAAGACCATACCCAGAGAATTCCGCAATAAATACATACCAGGATGGAATAAGGACTGCCAGGAACAGTACAAGACATTTTTTGAAAGCGGAGACAAAGAAATAACTAATAAACTGTTGCCCATACTGGATATAGCGCGTCTAGAGCGATAGACAGAAACAGTCAACAATATAGACTTTAAAAAATGTAGCAGGAAATATCTGGAGATTTGCTGGCTTATGTCACTCAGCTCTGGACAAACACTGTTGAGAAGTTTGGTGAATCCCGTGCAATCTAAAGCCTTCAACCGCGGAGGATTGCTATAAGAGGTAAAAAATGGTGGTGGCCAATTTTCACCTAGCTTATAAATGCGGCTGTTCAGAACGCTTGGGTGATTTACAGAATACATCACCCGGAAACTTCTCATCTGAGTTTCAGGAAAGAAGTTGTGCAAACTACCTCAAGAATTTTCAGAATTTACCGAAGACATCGGGAAGACCACCAACACATTCAACAAATTCTAAGATATCTCCTGATATTCGCCTCGACGGTAAAGATCACCTTGTTGAATTTGTACCGAATAATAAACGCCGGCGGTGTGTAGGACAGAATCATAAAGGCAGCTCTGTTCGCACACAGTGTCGGAAATGCGATGTCGGTCTATGTATCGACTGTTTCATCAATTTTCATACGAAATAAACTCATTTGTTGTAAAAATACTGAAATATAATATGTTTCGAGCATTTCAATATTTTATTCCATATTCCACACCTCAGAAGACTAGTGTTCCATATATGGTACGGCCGCCATTTTAAAAATGGCAGACAGTAGGGCATGTATCTTGATTTACTGATGTTTATAGTATAATTTCAAGTATCAATAAAGATAATATTTCAATTTTCTCGCAAATTTATTAATTCAGTCCCTAATGGGTTAACATAAAAATGATTTGTGTAGCAAAGTGAAGCTTCCAGTTCCGGTATAACATGGTTTGCCCAGCATTAAGCTACTCGACGGATTTTGCAAATCATCTTGACGCCCTAAATAAAAAAAAATAATAGTTTGAATAAAAAAAAAAGATGTGTGCACTATGTGCACGTATTAGAAGTGAACTTTTAACGTTTAAACGGTTAGGAATAAATTTAATTATACTGAATATATAAGGAATGACAAACACTGTACTACACAAATAGACGTCACGTTGCTAGGTATTTCTATGCTACGCGTCTCCTATACAACAGAACGCGCATGCACGTTATTTTTGCAATTGTCATTTTGACAAACACGTGGATGCGCAAGCGCGTTATGAATCGTTACACATTTTCGTCTCACTAGCTCGTGTGACGCCCGTGCGGGGTTGCTGATCCCCCATCGGGCGCCTCCCCAGGTGGCGGATAGGGGGATGCCTCTGCTTCGGCACGGTACCGGGAAAATAAAATACCCGGGGCGGACCAAAAATCAGCAAACCCCAACGTCGAGGTGTTGACCGTGCCCATGGCGCGCATGGCTCCTGAGCTGAGGAGTCACGAACGGTCCCCCACAGTCATGGCGAGGGCTGTGGGGTAGGCTTGAGCAATGCCTTACCGGGGTAAGGGCGCACTGCCCCGCCGGACCGTTTATCGACCCAACTCGTGGGACAAATATGAGCAATTCGAAAGAAAACAACAAAACTGAAACAAAAAACTACGACTGGCAGAACATAAAAGACCCATTCGCAAGGAAGCCTGCACTGGCTTGTACGCCACCGAAGGGAAAAAAAGAGGAGGAAGAAGAGAATGAATCCAAAACGGACCAAACACTAACGCGAAGGGACTCCTTCGACGACTCTGAGGAAATATCTATGACCCCCCAGGGCTCGAGTGACGTGACATCAGATCTGAATAAAACACCAGATATACGCCTGGGCGACAACCCAGGAGGGGACGCAACACCAGATGGCTACCAAGATGAAAACTTAATCACAAGGAAGCCAAGCGAGCTTATTAACACCGATGAAGTCATCTGGGTTGATATCGGAGACGAAGAAGCCCAACCAACAAAAAAAAAGAAGCGCCAAAAAACGCCAAAAAAAGGGAGACAGGCAGATACCAAAAATCGGGACCCTACGATCGGACAACTGCAAATAAACATCCAAAATTTGCTGGAAAAAACCACACAGCTAATGAAGCTGGTCAAAACAAACGTTAACACAAAAGTAGAAATAAAAAAGATTGCGAAAGAGATAGACGCCGACACGCACCGAATCAAAAAAAGGGCTGAGACATTGAAAGACCTGAATGAAACCCTGGAGAAAGCCAAAGAAAAGGCAGAGGCGGAGGTGAGGCAGCTGCAGTTAGAGCGAGCGGAAAACAAGCGTCCCGAAGATAACTCGACAGATGCGGAAGACATAGTAACCGAGGCACAAGAGGATCGAAGGAGCAACCAGGAAGCCAGTGGAAAGAAAACTAGCGAGATGGGGACACAAACAAATGAACCAGAGGCGATAGAAGAACTAAAGAAGATACAGACAGGGAAGCTCAGAGAAAACATCGGCACAGGGAGAAGCTACCTGGACCTGAAAAGGATCATGCAGCAAGAATGGCCAGAAGAGGTGTTTGAAAAGGTACAAGTAGAAACAGGCAACCCACTTGACCTGGGGAGTGAAATAGACTGGGCCATATTTGCAAACCCAGAGGACAGCCAAACAGGACTGCTTAAACTTGCCAGGAAAAAACACCCAGAAGCCGTGGAGCTACTCAAAGAGACGGCTGACGGGAGTGTAGAATACATAATAGACATTAAGAGAAGCTCAAAAACAGGCCCGAATGAAAAAGAAAAATACGTATAAACGATACCATACGGTACTGAAACGAGCCAAGAGGAAATCTACCACAGGATAGATAAACTCCTGAAGGAGGTTAAAAAACAAGACAGGAAAAAGGTGATGGTAATGGCACCTGAAGAAAACACCAGGTCGCTCATACGAAAAGTACTAGAGTTCCAACTGGGACAAGAGGAAACAAAATGGGCAGTCCTCACTCCCAGGGGGACTGAAAAGAAGAATGAAACTGAGAAACAAACAAAAACAGTTCTAGTTAAAATTAGAGGCGCCACTTACGCGGAGCTACTGAAGAAGGTGAAGGAAAATGTAGACATAGAGGGAAAAAACGTGGAGATTACATCTTTACAGAGGACAAATACTGGTGACCTCCTAATCCAAGTAAAGAAGGGGAGTGCAAGCATCCTAAGAAACGAGATTATCACCAAAGCTGGGGTGGACGCCCGAACAAAAAAGCCCATGGACAGGCACAAGGTACTACACATAAGAGACATTGACGAACTGACAACAAAGGAAGAAGTAGTCACGGCAGTCAAACGGATTTTAGGATTTTATCGTCGCTAAGACCGGGCTACAGGAGCACACAAAACATCACCCTCAAAATAGATAAGACAGCTAGAAGTAGACTCGGAGAAGGAATAAAAATCGGACTAACCAACCGTAGAATAGAAGAAAGGGTAGAGGTGGAAAGGTTAGGTTAGGTGCTGGGGCATAGGTCACCGCTCCCATCAGTGCACGGGAGAAGAAAGAAAAGACAACTGCCACAACTGTGGGCAGTTGGGACATCAAGCGAAAGACTGCACAAACGAAGCTTATTGCCCCCTCTGCGATGTCAAAGGACATAAAGCCACGTCTATGAGGTGCAATAAACTAAAAAGCATAGTCATGAACGAAAGGAGTAAAACTTTTAGCGGAAACACACAGAGGGGGGGAAGGAGGATTTTCCCAAAATCTGCACAGAACTAAATAAAAATCTAAAGTGCCTCCAAATAAACGTTGATAGAAGACATGCCTCTCACGACGCCATCTCTGAGATAGCATGTAGAAAAAAGTGCGATATTATTATGATGCAAGAGCCAAGCAAAAAACGTACCGACAACACCAACTGGATCAGAGACAAAAACAGCGACACGGCGGTATACTGTCATAATAGAAACATGGGAATACTCAACTGTGAGAAGAATGGAGAATTCACGAAAATATTCTTGAAATGGGCAGTGCTGTACAATTGCTATATCTCCCCAAATATTCCCCTGGAGGCATTTAAGCAAAAGGTTGATGAGATCATGGGATCAGTGAGAGACGAGAAGAGGGAGGCAATCATACTAGGAGACTTGAATGCGAAGTCGTACCTATGGGGTTCACCTACAGAGGACCAAAGGGGTGATTACATCTCCGAGTGGATAAACAGCCTCACCCTTACGGTTATTAACAACGGCCACAGACCCACATTCACGAGAGGTGCAAGCACCTCCTTCATAGATGTCACTATTGCCACACAGGATATAGCAGGAAAGATCCAAAAATGGGAGGTATTGGAAGAAGAGACGCAGGTCAAGGGGAAAACAATCCTAGACATCGAAACCTTTAGTAACGCCCTGGTACTTCTGACCAGTAATGCCACACCTGAGCCTGAAACCCTAGCGCAAGCAATCAAAGAGGCCCAAAAAACCAGTATGACGAAAATAACCCAGGTAACGAAGGAAAAGCCTTACTGGTGGTCAAACGAGTTGGAAGAATGCAGACAGTCCTGCAACTCCACAAGGAGAAGCCTAACTAGAGCCAGGTCAAGAAACAGTGACCTGACCACAGTAGAGACCCTGGAAACAGCCTACAAGGAGTCCCGTAAGGAATACAGAAACCTGATCAGAACATCGAAAAGAGCCAAATGGAAAGCGGTCTGCGATGACCTAGAGGAAGACATCTGGGGGCAGGGCTACAAGATCGTAGTCAGAAATCTAAAAAATAATGGCTCACCATATAACCTCGACATAGAGGAAAAAACAAGGATTACAAAAACTTTATTCCCACAAACAGATGAGGAATTTACAGAACAAGAACTCGAAAAGGCCCTCAGCAAACTTAAAACCGGTAAGGCACCAGGCCCAGACGGTATTATTGTAGAGACGGTAAAAGAGGCAGTGAGGCTCAGGAAGGACCTCATCCTGGAAATGTACAACCACCTACTGAGAACACAAAACTTCCCAACCGAGTGGAAAAAGGCCGAAATCGCCCTCATCCCAAAGGGGGCAGACAAAGAAACGGGAAAGGAAAGATATAGGACTATATGCTTGTTGGACGTCCTGGGAAAGTTACTAGAACACCTGATGAAAGCAAGGCTAGAGATGGAACTTGAAGCAAAACAAGGAATCGAAGAAATGCAACACGGTTTCCGCAGTGGAAGATCCACCATAGGCGCTATAAAGTGAGTAAGCGAAAAGGTGAGAGAGAGGGACGCGACATGGAGCACGTTGATAACTATAATCATTGAAAACGCATTCAACACCGCTGGATGGAGCCTCATTCTGGACAAATTGAGACAAATAGGTATCAGCCCGTATATAGTAAACCTAGTGAAGAGCTACTTCTGCAATAGGACGCTGAAAATAGGAAGGAAAGAACTGCAGATAACTATGGGTGTCCCACAGGGATCGGTCTTGGGACCGACCCTGTGGAACATACTATACGACGGGGTGCTGAAACTGGTTCTACCAGAGGGATGCTTCACCCTGGCCTACGCAGACGATTTAGCGCTGATAATCCTGGCAAAAGGAAAGGAAGAGCTGATGGAGAAAGCAAATACAGCCCTAGCGACTATAAATGGCTGAATGATAGAACATCAATTGAAGCTAGCACCAGCAAAGACAGAAGCCCTAATAATGTAAGGCCCGAGAAATAGAAACGGCATAACCTTCACACTGGGGACCATAACTATCGCACCAAGCAAGTATATCAAATACTTGGGGGTTTGGCTGGATGATAAGGCGATATTTAACCAACATATTAAAATGACAGTTAAAAAGGCCGAAAATCTTGCATCATCTCTAACAAGATTGATGCCAAACGTAAGTCAAGCGAGGAGCGTAAGAAAACAAATTTTATACGGAGTTGTCCAATCCATCTTGCTGTACGGGGCCCCCATATGGCATAAGGTCATGATGATTAAAAAATATAGGAATATGATCAACAGTACGCAGAGGAAAATGCTGCTGAGGGTCGCCAGCGCGTATAGAACGACGTCTAGCAGCGCAGTACAGGGTAATAACGGGGACACCACCAATCGATTTCTTGGTGGCAGAGAGAAAGCTTCTGTACGATAACAGAGGGAGAAGAGAGGAGGAGAACGGACTGCGTACCAGGGCTAGAGAAGAGACGATTGAGAAGTGGCAAGAAAGATGGACAGATAATACAGAGAATGCGCAGTGGACCAAGCTGCTGATAAGAGACCTAAAAATCTGGTTAAGGTGCGCTCACCGCAACCTAGATTACTTCCTGACGCAATTCCTGACAGGCCATGACTCCTTCAAGAAGTATACCTACAGAATCAAAAAGACGGCAGACGAAACATGCATTTACTGCAATGAGGTGGACGACCCGAAACACACTATTTTTGATTGTACGAGATGGATAGTACAAAGACAAAACATCGAAACCGAGCTAGGCACAAATATAAACGAAGGGAATATCATTGGTCTAATGTGTGAGGATAAGGAGAACTGGAGACGCATACACACATTCATACGAGGAATTATGAAAAGAAAAGAAACAGAAATGAGAGAAATGGAATAGATAAAGAGTAAGAGATAAACAAGACGGCCGCTGGACTTCCGTGCAATGTCACACAGATAGATCCGGAATCCAGAGAGGGCATGGAGTGGTTTTAGCCGGTAGGAGTCCGACACTACTGGGTAGAAAACAAGCGCCTAGTGCGCATGATGCGTTTCCACCCCCCCAAAAAAAAAAAAAAAAGCTTGTGTGACGCGGACATGAATTTTTACTCCCAGCGCGCGTAAAGAAATTTCACTTCAAAAACAACTAAAAGTTAATAGAGAATGTGACTTCCACATACACCAGTTACAGTTCTACGCACGAAACAAATTAATAAGTAGGGCACAGAGAAAATGAACGTTCATCATAAATTGGAATCTTACAAGTGAAGCAGATAACTTTGTGTGTTCGTTAGAAATACATACATAAAGACACGCCTTTTTCCCATGGGGGTAGGCAGAGACCACTTCTTTCCACTTGCACTTAGAAATAAGTAATATAAAATAGTTACCTCTGATTGTTGCATTCCTCAAAAATACCAACGAGAATGGATTCAAATGACATCTGCTGTAAAGGTGAAGCACTACTTTCCATTCCTTTTCTGCTGAGGGGTTCAAATGTACCATTAAATGTCATATAGTCTGCTATTAGAGACAAATGTCTAGGATCAACTTTGATTCCATAAACATTAAATACATCTTTAACTTCCTAAAACAGAACAATTTATAGGAAGGATATTTCTAGCTACTGCAGTTAAATCGAGAGACTTAATAATTAAATAATTCAGTGTTTTTATTTTTGCCAGAGGCAGGGGGTTATTTAGGAGGAGCATAATAATCTTTTGATTGAAAAGAGAAGAACATAATATAACTGCATAAAACATCATTGACTTGTTGAAAAATCTTGTTGCAAACGATTTCAACAATATATACACATTAGGGACAACTTATAATAATCCAGTGAAAGTTGAATTTACATCATTTCTAAAAAAACATTGTCCTGAGAAATACAAAAAGTTAAAAGGATCTGCGATAAGAATATCTCATGATCTTACTGAACAACAAAGGATAGAAAATAGAATTCTACGAAAGCATTTACACATCGCAAAAGAAAATAAAAATTACACGTACTTCATAAAGAATAATAACTTCACCTGAGTAATAAGATATTTACACCGACTGAACTCGAAAACTTAGACAAGGGAAGTGAACCCTACAATCCGCTAAAGCCAAGAAGCTCCCGAACGAATTTCACCAAGCAGATACACCTTGGAGAAATATTCTCAAGAACTCATCCCTACACTTTTCAAGCCAATCCAAACCAAAACTTCAACCATTACCGATATAACTTCTAGAAAGAACCCACTACCCCGAAAGCAATTGTCCTCCTGTGGGAATCCTCGAGAGGTCCGACGACACGACAGCCGTATCTTCCAAAGAAAAAGCGGCTCTATTGCTCCGGAATGTTCAGTTCTAACTCAACCCTCGATACCAATGGGAAACAACCCCCCAACGATACCTAGAATAAACTCATCAATGCCTGAAGTCGTTATTCACCATCGCATTATCAGGCAAATCCTACGAAATCTTGACTCTAATAAGGCAGTAGGACCAGATGGAAATCCGACAATTGTCCTGAAGACCTGTGCTCAAGAGCTCACCCCAGTTCTCTGTAGACTCTTCAAGCTATCATACAACAAAGGAGTATTTCTGTCCATGTGGAAAAACGCTAGAGTCCAAACCATACCGAAAAAAGGAAAGAATACTATTCCTGCATTGCTCTCAGTCATATCCAAAGTTATGGAAAAAGCGATCAACATAGAACTTATCAAATATCTGGAGATTTGCTGGCTTATGTCACTCAGCTCTGAACAAACACTGTTGAGAAGTTTGTTTATGTATCGACTGTTTGCTGGGCTGTTTTCTGTCTGCTTCCTGTCTTCTTCCTGTCTTCGTTGTTGCTGTCTTCAACTACACCAAGTGGACCTTGGATAGAGGCTACATATATGGACCATTGGACCTTAACACCAGTTTTTTTACACCTTCAGTGTTCTCTTACTTTTTGAGATTTATTTATAACTAATTATTCATATCAGAGTTTATCATACCATCATTTTTTCTAATAACTAATAATTGATATCACATATCATAACCACCATAATAATTTTATAAACTATAATCTAAAGAGCTCTTGTGAAGCTCTCACATAGTACTATGTGACAGCGAATTTAGTCACAGTTTTATTTCTTACCAATATACCTCATTTTGGTTATTTTGAGAGGTATAACACCCGGTATATAAATGTATGTATCTTGATATGATATATTATTTAATTGATTTAACTATTACTGATATAATCTATTACTCTGGTCCATAACATATTTTTGCCTTGTTCATTTTGGTGTTTTTATTATATTCTTGTATGTGATATGATTTTTATTCTTCTATTTGCCCAACCCAGATACCTAAGAAAATTTAATTCTATATCATTTCAGGTATTTGTTGAAGGTAAGTATTTGGTTTTCTCAATTCTCCTAATATAGTATAGCATTTATTTAAATTGAGTGGCGCCCTTTTGAATTTGAATTTTCAATCTTAGAGCCATAAACAATTCGAACTCACTTATCTGTTCTACGGCGAACAGCTGCCGTCAGCACATTGTGTTCTATTTTTTTGAATTCATTTTGTGATTATAATAAAGTAGGCCACATAAATAGCGTCCAACGTGTGGGGCCCAAAAATTCAGAAATTCATGATGGAATTTTTTTAAAAAACCTGAATTGATTTTCTTAAATTTTTTGGTTTGGTACATTTAGTTGAATAATTACAACCTGTCCATCAAGTCTTATTGTTTATTTGAAGACACACATTTCAGGAACAGCTTTAGGTGTTTTTGAAACAGGTAAACAGGATAGGTATTTTTTTTCCAAGAGATATCTTGGAATTTATCACACTGGAGAGCATTTCGGTGTGTGTGTGTGTGTGTTTATATGGGATAATTATGTATTTTGGAGCTAAGATAGCAAATTTTGAAGATTTCCTGTTTGAAAATTTCCTTTTTGAAAATCATTTTCTGGTAACAATTTTGACAGATATTTTTCATAGGAATTTTCATAGATATTTTTGTGACTGACAACCTGATTATTATAACTCAGTATCGAATTTGCTAGATATTTCATTTGTTTTTTTGTTTCTGCTCATTACACGTCATTATGCATTCACTTATAGTGAAACACTTGCTGATAGCTGAGATCAACTATGAGTTGAGGATCAGAGGTGTTATTTCTGAACGTAATATGGATGATAAGAGGAAAATTTTAGGTCGTTTGATTTCAAAAGAGATACAACAAGGACAGAATGTTCTGGCCCTAGTAGATCCATCTTTTAATTTTGAGATTGAAAAAACAGAGATAGAAAACACATTAACTTCTATTATATTTTTAATTAGTGATTTTGATGGTCCTACAGATTCCACTTGTAAAAGAGCAGTATCTAGATTATGTCATGTGACTTTAAGGATTCAGAGAATTCCATTAAATAACACCGATGAAAATTTTGAAGATATGTCATTGTTTAAAAATGAGTCCTATGCAACATCTCTACAACTAGATGCTGAATTACATGACAAGGTGTCAGAACCGGAATCTGAACCAGTTAATGTGCCATTAATGAATTCCACTGTCAATCCTTCTCTGAGACAATCTACCAGTAATTCTTTCTCTCCAAATTTCTCGAAATCAACTCCTGTCTACAAATTGGGAATACAATTTGATGGAGATTCTAAAAACCTCTTATCGTTCATAGAGCGAATTGAAGAACTTGCTCAAGCTAGAAATATTTCTAAAGTAGAGCTTTTTGAGTCTGCTAGTGATCTTTTTACAGGAAAAGCTACCTTCTGGTATAGATACATTAAATCTCAAGTCACTGATTGGGACTCATTAACTTTGAAAATGAGGAAAGATTTTCTAGTGTCAGATTTTGAAGATGAAGTTTGGCAACAAATTAAGAACCGGAAACAGGGTAATACAGAGCCAGTAGTTATCTATATTGCTTGTAAGGAAGCTCTTTTTAATAGACTCAGTCATGAAGCAGCTGAGGTAACTAAAATAAGATATATTAAAATGGGACTAAAGTCTGATTATAGAAGTAGGTTGGCATTGTGTGATATTGATTGAGTTTCACATCTTGGAACTTTATGTAAGAAGTTAGAGGAGTCTGATGCACTATACCCCAGTAGTTCTAGTTTCCAGAATAGATCAGTAGCTATGCTAGATGATCCTGAATTAGCTTTCATTTCAAATACCCAAGTGAACAGAAACCCTGTTCATAAGAATAAAGATTTTGGTAATAAATTCCGAAAAAATAAATTCAGAAATGCCACTTCAACTTCATATTCTCCACCTTCAAATTCTTCACCTGCAACTT
Organism: Agelastica alni; assembly: GCA_950111635.1. Lineage (NCBI taxonomy): Eukaryota > Metazoa > Arthropoda > Insecta > Coleoptera > Chrysomelidae > Agelastica > Agelastica alni. The sequence goes on along the minus strand of OX467711.1, from coordinate 66,686,338 downwards.
TTAATTTGGCCTCAAATAGTATTTCTGCCCCTTCCTCATCAGTTGGTACAGCTGGTAGTAAAGTGGGAAACCCTAAAGTGAGAAATCCTGTTATTTGCTGGAGATGCAATTTACCTAATGTTGTTTTCAAAGATAGGTGTGATAGGTGTAAGGGAAACGAATAAAGGAGAATGTTGTAAAAGGCTCTCACTTTTCTCCAAAAATTTCAAGAGCCAATAGTCAAAATTTTAATAATGAGGAAGATTCCCTAACTTTTGTGGCTCCTTTATTGATTAAGAAGAACAATGATAATAGGCCTTGTAAAAATCCAACTTTTTGACACTAATGTCATTGCACGTTTAGACAGTGGTGCCAACATATCAGTTATAGGTCAGGGAGGTTTAAGAACAATAAAAGATCTAGGTTTAATAATTAGAAGTCCTCACTTAAACCATGTTCTAACAGCTGATGGTACACAACAAAAAGTTGATGGTATAGTGGATTTGCCTATCAATATAAAAGGGGATATACAAATTATTCCTGCATAAGTAGTACCTTCCCTATCACAATCTTTTATTTTGGGTAGTGATTTCTGTAGTAAATTTGGTGTTTCCATTGATTTTCATAACTTTAGTTGGGACATTGTTGCCACATCTCAACAATGTAGTATTTTTCAGACAAGTCTTGAGACTAGTATTGATGATGAGCTCACACAGAAACAAGAGAGGCAGAGGAAGGATTTAGTAAACTCATTTAAGGAAATTAGTAGTGATTCTCGTTTAGGTCGAACTAATAAAATAACTTTAGAGATAGATACCAGTGATGCAAAACCGTTTAAGCAGAGACAATATTTAATGTCACCATATGAACATGCTTAATGATGAACTAGATGACATGCTCAAATTGGGTGTCGTTGAACCGTCACACAGTCCTTGGAACAGTCCCGTCCTGCTAGTTAAGAAATCATCTGGTGAATACAGATTTTGTTTTGATGGACGTAAGTTGAATGAACTTACTAAACACGATAGTTATCCACTGCCAAGGATAGACAGAATTTTAACTTTGTTGAGAAATGCTAAGTATATATCGAGTATCGATTTAAGAAAAGCGTTTTGGCAAGTTCCACTTACAGAGTCGTCTAAAGAAAAGACTGCATTTAGTATTCCAGGACGAGGATTATTTCACTTTAATGTTATGCCGTTTGGCTTATGTAACAGCGCGCAGACGCAACAAAGGCTGTGTGATGCGATGTTCGGCCCCCGATTTGAACCTCATCTATTTACTTATCTGGATGATATTATCATCATTTCATCTACTTTTGAGGAGCATGTGAATCTTTTATACGAAGTGAAAGGTATTTTGAAAGATGCTAATGTAACCATAAACTTGAAAAAATGTGAGTTTTTCAAAACATCTCTTAAATATCTTGGTTTTGTCATTGATAGGCAAGGTATCAGGACTGATCCTTCCAAAGTCTCGGTTATGGTTAATTATGCTGGTCCAACTACTAGTACTAAGATAAAACGATTTATGGGTCTTTGTTCATGGTATAGGAGATTTATTGATAATTTTTCTACTTTAATAGCTCCTATTAGTGCTTTGTTAAGAGGAAAAGGTAAAAAGCAACCTATAGAGTAGACTCCTGAGGCGGAAGTTTCCTTTCTCGCCATCAAGAAGGCTCTTGTGTCAGCACCCATTTTATGTCCCCCTGATTTTGCCTTGCCGTTTACCATCCAGTGCGACGCAAGTGATGTGGGCGTGGGTGGAGTGTTGGTTCAGGAGGTTCGGGGTGTCGAGAGAGTCATTGCCTATGCCTCAAGGTCCCTATCAAAATCGGAAAGGAATTACAGTGTAACAGAGAGGGAATTACTCAGTTTAATCTTTTTGATGGATAAATTTCGTCTTTATATTGAAGAAACTGTTTTTAAGGTGGCTACTGATCACCATAGTCTGCTCTGGCTACATAATCTTAAAGATCCTTCCGGTAGATTAGCCAGATGGGCTGTTAAATTAAGGCAACAAACTTTTTAGTTGGCCTATACAAAGGGTGCTAATAATCGGGTGCCTGATTTTCTCTCCCAAATGCCTTTTTCAGAAACAGACAATAAGATAGAAGTTAATTTAATAGATGTTAAGTCTGATTCAGACAATTGGTATTCCTCTGTGCGAGCTAAAGTTTTACAAGATCCTGTTGCCTATTCCCATTTTAAAGTAGATAATGATTTGATATATAAATATGTTCCTTCAAAAGTACCCATTAAATCTAATATCATTGAATGGAAAGTAGTTGATCCGAAATCACAAAGAATTTCTGTCATAAAAGATTCACATGATCCATCAATTTGCAGTCACTTTGGTTTCTTCAAAACACTTTCGAGAGTCCAAGAACACTACTATTGGCCTAAAATGAGATGCGATATTTTGAGATATGTTAAGTTATGTAAGGTCTGCCAGTCGCAAAAATTATCAAACACTCCTCGTATGGGCCCCAGGTGGCGGATAGGGGAAAGCCTCCCAGATATGGGTGGTACCGGGGAAATCAAATACCCGGGGCGGACCAAAACTAGCAACAAAACACTGCTGTATGGCATCAGGTGCAGCAAAACAGATCTGGAGCGGAGAGCAATGCAATCGCTCAAAACGGTTCAAAATCTGGTACTTGTGAGCATCAGATAAATGATAACTGTAATGGTCACAACACTGAGATAAGGAAAGCAACGGGAAACTACCTCATTAATACTCCCCAGGATAACCAGAAGTATCCTATAAAACTTCTACAAAATGGTTGAGAAAATAAAGAATGGCCCCGAGTACCGGCGGCACTTAAATGTGCCAGGGGTGCTAAGAATCTCCGGCTCAACCTTGAAGAAAATAGGAACATGGAACGTACGAAGTTTATACCAACCTGGAAAAGTACATAATGTAATCAGAGAAATGCGCAGACTAAACGTAGATGTGATCGGTATAAGTGAAATGAGATGGCCCAATTCAGGACATTGTCAAGTAGACGGTTTTCATGTCTTTTACTCAGGATCCGAAGACAAGCGAAATACAAATGGTGTAGGATTTCTCATGAATGAAGAAATGGCAAGATGTGTAAAACACTTCATACCTGTATCAGAACGAGTTGCAATTATACAAATAAATGCACAACCACTACCATTAAATTTCATACAAGTATACGCACCTACTACACCCGCCCCAGATGAAGATATTGAACAACTATACACCAATATCAACAAAGCAAGGTCTTACTGCAAAAACTCAGATATAACCATAGTAATGGGAGACTTTAACGCTAAAGTGGGTTGTGGCAAGCGTGAAGACACAGTGGGCTAAATTAGCCCCGGTATATGTAGGTCCTTTCATCATCAAACGTAGGTGTGGTTCTTGGTCATATGAACTCCAAGACGATTCAGGTAATTCTAAAGGTGTTTGGCATGTGCAAGATCTGAAACCGTTCTATGAGTCTCCATCTTCAGATGTGGAATAACATACTTGGTCCGTTTAGGATATTATTGTTTCTTTTCTTTCCTTCACTTCTTGTTTTTTTTTTGTTTGTTTGTGTGCCCTGTGACTGGGGCTTAAGAATTCAATCACCTGGGGATTGTCCAGGCGGGGAGGTAGGAGCCCTCCAACCTAACCACATTTTGGGGTCACATCATTTGGCTGGGATCGGTGTTGTTGGGTTGTCCAGTACTCTGTTTAGAAATCTGGTCACGTATTCTGCGCCTACCGTTATTTCTTCAAAATTACGTGTAGGTTAACTTGTTTGTCTTGTTGTTTTTTTTATTATTATTAGTATAACCTTCTCTCTTTCCAGGAATTCCTTTTGGGAAGCACCCATTAATATTTTGAGTCATCGTCGCAAATCTTTAGGAAGATTTCCTTTTTTCTTTGGAGAGGGGATGTTGTAACGTGCCTATTTTTTCCCTTCTACAGTTCCATTATAATTGGGTCTCTGATAGTTTTGTATTCCTCAGGTACTCGTAAAGAGTGTCGCGTACCGTATTTTGTTGTAACTTAAATATATCATTCGTTGTAAATAGTGTTGCATACCTTGTTGTGATAGGATTCGATTGTTAATGGCTGTGGCATTTTTGTTAATCGCTGGAGATTGAGTGGGGGTTTTCGTTATTAGATTTTGCTTTGGTTTTTGGCCTCGATTGTTGTGTGTTGTCGGTTATATTATTGTTTGGTTTGCATTTCTGTGTGGATGGGGCTGGCTATCAACACGGACGAGCGCGATTCTGTGTGTGGAGCATGGACTTGCGAATATTGTTGGTTGACGTCGGTTCCGTGTCATTTCTTGATATCCGGCTTGGGAAGTAGTAGCTAGTCGTTTGGTGGGAGTCTTGGGAGTGGTGTGGTGAGAATTTTTGGGATAGTGTGATATTGGCAAGTGTGCAGAACCTCTACGGTTTTTCTTTCATATCTGGCTGTATTTGGGCCATCTTAATTGGATTTTGAAGAAAAACCATTTAATTTTTAACTTGACCATTCTACCTTACCTTCGTTGTTGATATTTTGGATTTTGGTGTCGAGTTAAAATAACCGCATGCGGGATTTATTTGAGGGAAGCCATTGTTAATTAGCAGGTGCCGTTCCATAACCAAACCGGCCACAGGAGTAGTGAATTCGTATACCCAAAGGTTACAAGTGATTAATTTTTAAATATTTAACGACGTGACTTATTTTTGACACCACGATTAAGTTTTGTTTTAATTTATTAATATAGTACATTGTTGGAAACTATTTATTGCATTAGATAATATGCCAAAACTGAGTACTTTGATTTATTGTTAGCTGTTGATTTTGACTAGATTTCTTATAATGTTATTATTGAACTGAGTACTTTGATTTATTGTTAGCTGTAGATTTTGACTATATTTGTTATAATTTTGCTATTGAGCTGTGTACTTTGATTTATTGTAAAAGTAAAGTATCCAATATATTTTTGCTATAATTTCATTTATTTGGTTCACCATAATCTTAGTTGTTTATCGTGTGGCTCTGCTAGTGCCTATAAGACCTAGGGGTTCCGGCTTGAACCGTCTAAGTCGGTGGCGCGGCTCACTTTTATATATTTTTTTTCTTTTACGATCTACGGCTGAGCTCGTGCATAATTTGCCAGTAGAGAGACCGCTGGCAGAGTACTCTATAGAGAACAAAAAAGACGTGGCACCGTTCACTATTTAAATAAAAAAATTTGGCGCCACTCTTATGCCCTTAAGCCCTTATGACCACTCCAACAGTAGTACAGTTGGTAAAAAGGGGGATAACGTACATCGTGGGGAACAGGATTGAACATGTTCACTTGAAACTCGGGCAGTCAGAGCTGGGTGTTAAGTGTTTATCAAGATGTTTTCAAGAGGAAAAAAGCTTGTTCTGCTTGCATTGAATGAAATTACTACAAATAAAGATAAGGAATCTTATTTTAAAATGTAATCAAATAATTGAGGCATTGACATGGAAAAAAATGTAAGTCACACTTGATTCAAAAAGCGACAGCAGTGTGGAGGAACATAATAGGAGAGAAGGTATTGTTTTACTTTTTAAAGACGGAAGATATTATTGAATATATTTTTACATTTACTAAGATATTTTGACGATTTAATATATTTATTCTCAATATTATTTTCATAATAAAAGAACAAATTTGAAAAACTTAGTTTTTATTTTTTGCAGATAAAGTAATGGAAGAAAAATGGGCTGCAATGAACCATGATGATGGTGATGATAGCGATCGTGACAAAACCTATGTACCTGATTCAGAAAGCGGCGGCAGTGTGGAGGATGTTACTATCGCACATTAAAGGTAAAACGAGCTAAATCCCTAAAAAGTCCATGGGCTCGGTCTATTCGAAAAAAAAAGAAAATTACTGCTAAATACTGGAAAACCATACATTATTGTTAGTGGAAAACAAATACAAGGACGACAAATCAAACAACTAAAGCACTGTAGAAACAAGTGTTTTGTTTTTCTAGAAAATGACATTAGGAAATAAATTTTTAATGAATATTGGAGTATTGGTTCACATGAAGGACGTGTAAATTTTATTGCAAAACACGTTGCAGGCAAAAAACCAGGAAGTAGTAGGACTAGGAAAGAAAACAGTTTAAAAAACCGAGGAGTAACCAATGAGTATTAATTCGAAATTAAGGGGAAAGAACCCCTCAAGCAGACAGACGTGGTAAAAATCCTCCGAAACACAAAAAAGTGAAGAAGATTTAGAGAAAATAAGGAGCCACATCCTTTCTTTCCCATCTTATGAAAGCCACTATACAAGACGCACAAACTCCACAAAATACTTACCACCTCATCTGAACCTACAGATCATGTACAATCTCTATGCGGAAAAGGTGAAAAACCCAGCATCGAGAAAGATATACGAGAGAGAATTCCACGCCTTGAAACTTGCATTCAAGAAGCCTCAAGTGAATACATGTCACAAGTGTGACATCTTGAATATGAAATTAAAAATAGCTCCTACTGAAGAAACATCAATCATTGAAAACGAAATTAAAAACCATCAGGAATCCGCAGATTTGGCTTACAAGACAAAAGCAAATGATAAAGAAGCTTGTAAAGTAGATATTAGAAAGCAATGTTTTCATTTTGATCTGCAGCAATGCCTCCCCACCCCTTCTCTTGTTTCGTCGGTTGCTTTCTACAAAAGACAGTTGTGGACCTACAATCTCAATATTCATGACAATGTAACTGGTCAGTCTTACAACCACATGTGGCATGAGGCAACAGCAGGACGAGAAGCAAATGAAATAGCCTCATGTTTGTTTCATCATTTGGGCAAAATTCCTTCTACCATTGAAGAAGGGATTTTTTACTCAGACACTTGCGAAGGTCTAAAAAAAAATTCGCATATAGCTGCAATGTTTATGAAGGACATGACTGTCTTTCCACATATCAAAATAATAAAACATAAATTTTTGGTTCCAGGACACACTCATTTGGAGTGTGATGTTGACTCAAAGAGGTCCTAACCATGAAATTGTCATTGTTGCTGGACCGCTGTAAGGTGTCCGATAGAAACGCTACTCGTATCATTTTGGCTACAGTAAAAGCTCTCGGAGAGGATCCCAAAGAATATACGATCTCCAGAAACGTTATCCGTGAACAGCGGAGAATAAACCGTAAAAAATACACGGAACAAATTCAAGACAGACTTAAGATACCCCAAAACGAGGCTGTTTGCATGCACTGGGATGGAACACTACTACCAGGTATCCTCAAAACAGAGAAGAAAGAACGGGTTGCTTTTCTGGTATCACAAGGGACTAAAGAACAACTCCTGGGCATTCCTGAAACTGCTCCTGGAGCAGATGTTAGGTCGAGAGCTCCTGTACCTAGCGTGCCGACACCGCGTTTTAGAAGTCTTGTTGAGAGGGGTTTTTAAATGCAAGTTTGGAAGCACATCGGGACCTCAACCAGACATATTCAAGAGATTTCAAAGAGAATGGTCGGCGATTGATAAATCCAAGTTCGATGTAGGCGAGAATATTTTGAAACTACTGCCAAAAGAAGAAGTAGAGAATATCAAGGAAGAACTGCAAAGAAAACTAATGGAATGCCAGCCAAGAGACGACTACAAAGAGCTGTTACAGTTGGCATTGATATATCTTGGCCATCTTGGCCATCTTGACGGAAAAGATGTGCGCTTCAGGTCTCCAGATCCAGTACACCATGCCCGGTGGATGGCAAAAGCTATTTATTGTCTGAAAATACAACTCTTCTGTGACCAGTTTAAGCTGACTTTCTAAAAACAAGAGGCCCTAGAAGAACTTTGTGTTTTCATCGTTCGAGTCTACTGTAAAGCCTGGTTTAACGCCACCAGAGCGTGTTTAGCACCAAAACAAGACCTAGACCTCATTGAAAATCTATTGAAATACGAAAGCATTGACAAATAAATATCAGAAAAAGGAATTAACAAAATGATAAATCACCTGTGGTATCTTAGTCCTGAACTTGTTGCCCTGGCATTGTTTGACCCGACAGTGCAAAACACCGTAAAGAGCCAAATGGCGGCAAAAATCTTAACAAATGAAGCAGAAAAAAATGAGAAGTGCTCCAGAAATATGCTACCAAAACTAAAAAAAGAACAACTGCCAAAATTCCTAGAAAACGGTCTCCCAGCCCTAATTACAAGTGAGACTTACCTGTTGTTCAAGAGATTTTTTTTTATGAAAATAGTCGCAAAAAGGGTAGACCTATCGTGTGGGCCGCGGACGGCCCGCACTGCGACTATTAGAAGGGGAAGGGATTATAGAAAGGAAATGATTGTGGACACGCTTTTTAAAAAGTTGTAGGTCATAGTTCTCTGGAAAAACTGATTTTGGAAGCTTATTCCATTCCGTAGCAGCCCTGTAAAAAAAGGATTCTTGATGAAGATTGGTCCTAGTAGTGTCAATCTTGAGAGTAAAGCAGCGTGCCGAGTTCTTCGGCCGAATGTGGCCAATGGTGGTACAAGAGTTTTTATTTCTCTGGAGCATCTGCCATGGAAATATCTGTAGAGCAATGACTGGTCTGCAACTCTTCTTCTATGTTCTAGAGGGTGAAGGGTATCTGTGAGAGTTGAGCTGTTTATCAAGCGAATGGCTCTTTTCTGAATGGAATCTAGAAGACGAAGAAAATGCCTTGGTGCTGAACCCCAAATTAATCATTAACACTGAATTTCTGAAAAAAGATCATACAACTTGGCCGCAGAACATCAACTACCAGGAGGGGCAAAGGATGGTAAACAACTTGAAAGTTGTGAACGACATGGCAGAGCAAGGAGTCAAGCTCATCACAGATTACAACCAATTACTTCCAAAGGACGAGCAACAAAAACAATACGTTCTCCAAGTAGTCAGCAGATGCCGTCAGCTGTATCCAGATAGCTCCAAAACCACATTATATCAGTCCCTTGAATAAATTTAAAAGAATAAAATGAAAGTCATTTATTATACTTGATTTTTTAAATACATAATTGTTTTCATTCCAAAAATTGATAATACAGGAAGGAAAATGGGTTTTCAGTACTACTTACTTATTTTTTTATTGCATATAAAATATAAACATTATCGCCTTTAATTTGATGTATGACACGGGAAAATATATTAAACCGTTCTAGAGATATGTGTTGGCATGTCGCCAAACTGCCAAAAAATCGAGATTTTCAAAACTTTGAGGACCCCGTGGCACGTGTTAACATCTTTCAATCGTGCTCAAACTTCGGCAATCCTAAAATCTGACAGCAAGAAACATTTTAGGGGGGTGTCCCCAAAAAAATTCATACATTTTTTTTACTCTATAAGATAAAACCACACCCCTATTGACCACTCAATGATAGAAAAACAAAAAAGAAAGCTAAAAATCCCAATTTATCATCCTTACGATTGGTTTCAGCTAGTTGGGGGAACCGGAAAGAAAATGCCATTTCAAGTAATTGAAATAAAACAGGAAAAGTTTCTTGATTTTGCAGAGCTTCTCGAGACAGATTTAGAATTACGGAAAAAGAATTCGAATGGGGACTTATTTTCCTGGCATAATGTTCAGTGGCTTCAGTATACTCAAGACCACGGTACTCTGTTGTACAAGAACTCCTTAACAGAAGAAGAACCCTTCAAGTCAATGAGTTTTAGAAGAAGAGGGAGGCCTTCCATAGGACAGGTTCAACAAAAGTACAAGTCCTTGGTTCCTATACCTGAGGTAAAGAAAAAGGATCTCATGGATTTACTTCCTCTAATACCACCAGTATTTCACAATTTTTATAGACAACTCCCGACAGATTCTGCTATCCAAGCAGAGGATCCTGACCTTCTGGAAGTTGAGCTGGAGTAGTCCCAAATTAAAGAAATGGAATTTTGAGATTATTATTTGTTAATTTTGTATTTCTTTATGTATGCCTTTTGTATTTTTTGTAATGTAAAATTTATAAAATTATTCTACACCAAAACTAAGGTTTATGTATGTCCTAACATGCTTAAGCGATTATAAATGTTGAAATTTTAAAAAAATTTAAACCTTGTTAATTCCCAAATGGTAATTTTGACTTGTTAATAAACAACTTTAGTACCATGTTAAAATAATGTATTCTTATTTATTTTTTTCCTTCTGGTAAAGAATAAAAATCCCAAATTAAAAAAGAAATGAGTTGCTATTATTTTTATAAGTACTACTTAATTTATTTCTTATAATAAGTTATTATCATTGCGATTGAAATTTTAGTGAGCTTATTTTGTGTAACTTAGACACAACTAAAGCCAAAGTACTTCAGGAAGAGGTGTGCAGTGAAGAGTTGTGCAGTCAGTCAATGATCAGACAAGAAATAAATGTATTTTCAGATAGACTTACTACTATATTGTTTTATAAAAATAACAATTACAAATAATATCATTAATTAGATTTTACATGTTTTGAACTTTGCTGTTGCTCTCCAGAAAAATTCAAAATTTTGACTTAAGCCCGTATGACCGCGCATCAAAGATATAAGGCTGGCGGATGAAGATAAACAGGCTTTAAGCCTAATTAAAAAGAAAGAAAAAGAAGTCACAGACAATGTACATAACATAAGAATTTCCTTCCAAACACTTAATAATTTAGGCTCTACATAAATTAATACCAAAGATAAAATAAAATATTTTGATAAAAGTGGAATATACAAATTATCATGTTCAGATTGCAACAGTACATATGTCGGTAAAACAATTACGAAAATATCGTTTCGTGACCACATGAAAACAATCATAACTTTAATATGGAATCTGGAATTAAAATATTACAAAACGTAAAATGTCAAAACATACAATTAGATCTACTTGCAATCACTAGAACTAAAAAAATTAGAAGAGACCTACATCCAGGAATGGATGAAGATGGTTGACAAAGAGTAGAAACCCAATTAAACGAAAATACCTACCTAATATTTGTTTTTTATTGTTATCACCCTTTGGGACAAAAGAGGTTAACTATAAATTTAAATAGTTTACTTTAAATAAATAGTTTTATTAAATAAAACCAAGCTACTTGTAGTCAAGATGTAAGTAATTTTGTCACTACGAAAATACATTTTATCAAATAAAGATTACAGTGAAATGAAGTACCTCCAATTATAAATTAACTTTAAAATATCAAGTTAATGCTTAAAGCAATAATTGTGACTTCAAAAATATAAAAAAGTACTTTTAATTTAATTGATATTTTTTCAAGTAATAAAATATTTTCTTTTTCTTTGCTTGTGAATAATTACCACTCGTATTTCCAAACGATTAATCATAATTAAGAGGAGGAACATCTATAGAAAAAATGGTGGGGTTTTTGCCAAAAAATGGGGTGTTTTTGTCCAATGCAGCACCGTATATGGTCAAAGTTAAACGTAACGGTTAGTACTAACAAAGCATGTTTTTATCATCTGCAATTAAATACTTCTCAGAGAAAATTATGTCTTGGGTTGTTGTTTCTAGAAAGACAAACACATCATCAACTTCTGGTTTTAACGGTTATAAATATCCCACATTTGTTGCCCCCCTCCCTCCCCACATTGCTTTATTTCCAATTTATTTTAAAACCTTTTACATTCAATTCATCATGATTTCTAAATGTTACATATTTATCCTCATAAGCAAAAAATTCCTTAATTGTCTGGACCAATTCTTCTTCCCTAGTAGACATTTTTTAAGTACCTACCCCAAGTTATAGCCTTGTCAGTAGAACGTTTATTATAGTGATCATGATATACAGCAGCCATATTAAGTCATATTAGCGTCATCTGAAGAGGAGTTGCAGGCGATGGTTAATGTTATGCATGATGCCCTGAAAATCAAACGGATGAAAATAAATGTAAGCAAACCGAAAGTTAAGGTTTTTGAAAAAGAAAAAAGAATGACAAACTGTAAAGTTCTGATTAAGGGAGAAAGAGTGGAACGAGTAAATAAGTTTGTATACCTAGGTTCAAAGTTTACGAGAGATGAAAAGTATGACAGTGACATTGAGCGAAGGGTGTTGAAAGGAATTTAAAGAATGGGGCACTGCATAGCTTTAAGAATGCCCAGAAAGTGTTAAAAAAGGTACGTCTGGCTGTACATAGAGGAGTGTTGGCTCCTACACTTATGTATGGTAGTGAATGGTGGGTTTGGCAGAAGAAGTATGAAAATAGGATTAATGCTGTGCAGATGAGTAGTCTGAGAAGTATAGCCGGAATGCCCAGGAGTTGTTCTTTAGTCCCTTGTGATACCAGAAAAGCAACCCGTTCTTTCTTCTCTGTTTTGAGGATACCTGGTAGTAGTGTTCCATCCCAGTGCATGCAAACAGCCTCGTTTTGGGGTATCTTAAGTCTGTCTTGAATTTGTTCCGTGTATTTTTTACGGTTTATTCTCCGCTGTTCACGGATAACGTTTCTGGAGATCGTATATTCTTTGGGATCCTCTCCGAGAGCTTTTACTGTAGCCAAAATGATACGAGTAGCGTTTCTATCGGACACCTTACAGCGGTCCAGCAACAATGACAATTTCATGGTTAGGACCTCTTTGAGTCAACATCACACTCCAAATGAGTGTGTCCTGGAACCAAAAATTTATGTTTTATTATTTTGATATGTGGAAAGACAGTCATGTCCTTCATAAACATTGCAGCTATATGCGAATTTTTGTTTAGACCTTCGCAAGTGTCTGAGTAAAAAATCCCTTCTTCAATGGTAGAAGGAAGTTTGCCCAAATGATGAAACAAACATGAGGCTATTTCATTTGCTTCTCGTCCTGCTGTTGCCTCATGCCACATGTGGTTGTAAGACTGACCAGTTACATTGTCATGAATATTGAGATTGTAGGTCCACAACTGTCTTTTGTAGAAAGCAACCGACGAAACAAGAGAAGGGGTGGGGAGGCATTGCTGCAGATCAAAATGAAAACATTGCTTTCTAATATCTACTTTACAAGCTTCTTTATCATTTGCTTTTGTCTTGTAAGCCAAATCTGCGGATTCCTGATGGTTTTTAATTTCGTTTTCAATGATTGATGTTTCTTCAGTAGGAGCTATTTTTAATTTCATATTCAAGATGTCACACTTGTGACATGTATTCACTTGAGGCTTCTTGAATGCAAGTTTCAAGGCGTGGAATTCTCTCTCGTATATCTTTCTCGATGCTGGGTTTTCACCTTTTCCGCATAGAGATTGTACATGATCTGTAGGTTCAGATGAGGTGGTAAGTATTTTGTGGAGTTTGTGCGTCTTGTATAGTGGCTTTCATAAGATGGGAAAGAAAGGATGTGGCTCCTTATTTTCTCTAAATCTTCTTCACTTTTTTGTGTTTCGGAGGATTTTTACCACGTCTGTCTGCTTGAGGGGTTCTTTCCCCTTAATTTCGAATTAATACTCATTGGTTACTCCTCGGTTTTTTAAACTGTTTTCTTTCCTAGTCCTACTACTTCCTGGTTTTTTGCCTGCAACGTGTTTTGCAATAAAATTTACACGTCCTTCATGTGAACCAATACTCCAATATTCATTAAAAATTTATTTCCTAATGTCATTTTCTAGAAAAACAAAACACTTGTTTCTACAGTGCTTAAGTTGTTTCATTTGTCGTCCTTGTATTTGTTTTCCACTAACATTAATGTATGGTTTTCCAGTATTTAGCAGTAATGCCAATTATTACATACGCATCCTTCGCATGGGGACACAGGAACCTAACAAACCGAAAGAAAATTCAAGCATTTCAAAACACTTGCCTAAGGCAAGCAGTTAACGCCCCATGGTATATAAGAAATAACGACATTTTTAGAGATCTAAATACCAAAAGAGTATTGGATCAATTAAACGAAAGAGCAAGTAGCAAATTTGGGATAATAACAGAAGATCATCCTAATCAACAGCTCAGAGAGCTATTAGATTACGATCCAGCGGATGTGGTAAGCAAATACGCGCGACCCAAGAGGCAAACCCTCTTGTAAATACGCCGGAGGCGTATCGCTTACCGACCCATAAAACAGCAAATTATATAAAATATATAATTTAATGTAAAGCGCAAACAAAAATTCCCTGGAAGACAAAGTCTACAGGGCCGGCACGAGAACCGGAAAAATAACAGACTTATAACTAAGTCAACAATCAAGAAAACGCCAAACCAAAAGATGCAAATGAAAAGATAAGATATCGGGCGTAGATACTGAGTATCAACCCGAAATAAAGAACAAGAAAGACTACTGCATTAATGCAACGGAGGGGTTTTGGTGAGTATATCCCTCTAACAAAGGAAAGAGTCTCACACTACCCTCGCAGGGAAGAACCATTGCGAGGGTGTCCTTAACGGATTTCCCCTCCAACACCAAAAAAAATAAAAAAATGAATCCTCAGTTCTATCGAAGAAGTAGGCAGATTGAGACCCCGGCCTCAAGTCACAAATCCCTAAACCTTACCCGAGTGACTACACCTGAGGAGTAGGCAGATTGAGGCCTCAGTGTGGAAATCACTTCCTATCCCCAATTTACTTTTTACTTCTTGAAAATGGCTTCAAAATCGAAGCCGAAACTTCGAAGAAATAAACAAATTTCTAAACCCGAACTTTTAGTATTAAAAATATTCATGACCGCAGAAACCTATCCGGACACATATATATATATATATATATATATATATATATATATATATATATATATATATATATATATATATATATATATATATATATATATATATATATATTGTTATGATATGATATTTTAATAAGATAAGATAGATAATATAATTTATTTGCCTTTTTTATCTATACACCAATCAACTGACTAAAGAAATTGCAGAAATAAAAAAGGTTTTTACTAGAAGAGCTAGAAAGTGAAAAAAGTAATCTTAAATCCAAGAACAACCAATTAGAGAGACAACAACGAATAATATTGTGATATTCAATTCGAAATTCCCAGGAGAAAACTTAACAAACTTTACTCTTGACCTACTAAACCAAAAACTAGAACTTAACTTAACCGAACAAGATTTCAATATAGTAATTACTATTGGTAAAAGTGTAGATAATAAACCAATATTAGTGAAATTTGTCTCTTACCTCACGAAGCAAAAAGTTTTAAGATCTTGTAGGAAACTCAAAGGAACAGATATACGCATAACCGAAGAACTGTCTCAAGAAGAAAGAATAGTTAGGAACGTATTGGTGGATCAACTAAAAAAAGAGAAGCAAAATAACAAAAAGCACATATTTATGGACAGAAACTCTTTGTTGAAGGAAAAGCATACACATACGACCAAATTGTCAAAAATAATCCTGTGACTGGAAATACATCAAATCTCGGTAATAATACCAATAGCAGCACCAATAACAGCATCAATAATAAACAACCCAAATAAGATACCCAGAACCAAAAAAGTGAAAACAATAGTAAGAACCAACCAAAAAGAAAACACTACGAGTTAGAAAATCCTGCGGAAATTATTGCGAAGAAACCCACTCTTGAAAATCTTGTACTAAGACAATCACCAAGACTACAAAACGCCAAATAATAATTAAAACTGTTTATTTTAATATCCTCTTATTTTACCAATCCTTTTGAGATATATTTATTATTTAAAACTTTTACTTATATTTTTAACTTCCAACTTCTTAACTTAATAAATTAAAAAAAAATGGACAATTATATCCTAGATTTCAAAATCGAACAAGTTGATACTAAAGAAATACAAGATCTGCCAAACTATATTTTAATTAATGACTTTAGTAAAAACCATAGCATATCTATTTTTCAAATAAACATTAGAAGTGCAAACAAAAACATTGATGAATTAAAATTAACCTTGGAACAGGTAAGTATACAATTCGATTTTATCGTAATTACAGAAACAAGAAAAATACTAGACACTTCCTTATATCAGTTGGATGGCTATGACTTATTTTACAATAATGGTGGTTTCAATGAATGCGATGGTGCCATTATCTTTGCGAAAAAAGAGTTTCAGAGTTCATGTAAGTTAATCAGTTTTAATGAAGTTATAATCTTAGAACTCTCATGTAAGGCACATAACAGTAATTTAGTAATAAATGGAATTTACAGACCGTGCCCTTAGCATACACACACACATATATATATATATATATATATATATATATATATATATATATATATATATATATATATGTAAAAAATCTGATATCCATATAATAACAGGCGATATAAATATCGACATATTAGATAATGCATCAAACTTTGTACACGACTACTTAAACCAAATGACCGAAGAGGGTTTCGAAAGCTTAATAAATACACTAGTGTAAAAGACCAACAAAAGTCATGTTTAGACCATATATTCTTTAAGACTAATATAAATAAATATAAAAATATCCCTATAATATTGCAAACTAGTATCACTGATCATTTTTCGATCATAAATCATCTTGTGCTACCTGAAACAAAGCAAAATATTCCATTAGAAAAGACAAAAGTTATATTCGATATAAAATTATTTCAAAATCAAATTAAACAAGAAAGTTGGCAGGACATTTATAACAGTAATGACATAGATATTTGTACTGAAGCTTTTATAAGTAGGTTCAAATTTCAGAGACAAATCAACAATAACAAAAAAAATAAAAAGAACCGACATTAAACGTAAAAACTGGATCACACCAGCCCTTGTAACTTCTGTTAATGAAAAAAATAGGTTATATAAAATAATGAATAATAACTACACACCACATAATATATTGGTTTTTAGGAGATATAGAAATTATTTAAATACATTAATGAAACAAGCTAAATCATACTTCAATAAAAAAATAGATGACAATAAGGATGTTGGAAAAAAATTATGGGAATGTGTTAGAGAAATCTCAAACACCCGACAACAAAAAAAACCAATAAATGAAATTATAACACATACAAATACTGTAGTCCATAACCCAAGACAAATTGCAAATGCATTCTGTGAACACTTTACAAATGTCGGAGAAAAAATGGCTAACAAAATAAACAATAAAAATACAATAAAAAATATCAAACAACACAAAATATCAAAAACAATATTTTTTTCAGACACTGATGTGAAAGAGGTAATAGAAAGTGTAATGAGTTTAATAAATAACAAGTCACCGGGGCTAGATGGTATACGATCAAAAACTCTTAAAGCAGTAAATAAATCAATAAATGATGGTAAGTTTCCAAAAATATTAAAAATTGCAGAAATTTTACCCCAGTTTAAAGATGGAAATCCTAGGGAAACTTCAAAGTATAGACCAATATCGTTAATTTCAAATGTAGGAAAGGTGTTTGAAAAAATAATACAAAAATGAATTGTATCGTTTATAAAAAAATTATAACATATTATCAGATAAACAATACGGATTTCGTGAAAACATGTCAACGTCAGATGCAGTAGCCAGGTTACTAGAAATGATAAATCATGCCTTAGATAAAAAACAACAATCCATTGTCATTTTTGTTGATCTGGCTAAGGCATTTGACAGTGTCGACCATAATAAGCTCTTATCGGACTTAGAAAATGCGGGATTTAGGGGTATAGCTTACAAGCTACTTAAGAGTTACCTAAACGAAAGAAAGCAGTGTGTGAATATTAGTGGAACTCACAGTGAATTCAAAGTTGTAAAATATGGAGTACCCCAAGGAACAGTCTTAGGACCAATCCTCTTAAACCTATACCTTAATGATATATTTTTTCAAGACACCAAAGGAGATATTGTAACTTTTGCTGATGACACCGCTGTATTCTATAAAAATGAAAATTGGTTGGCTCTTAAAAATGATATTGAAATTGATTTTGTTAAAATAGTTAATTTTCTTGAGAGCAGACTACTTACAATAAACTATAAAAAACCTGTTTTTTTAACGTTTACTTCATATAGCACCGACTTGCCACCATTTGATCAAATATCTATTACTGTATCTACAAAAGAAATGTTCCATATCAAAACATCGAATAAAATTAAATATCTCGGAATTTTCCTTGATTCCCATTTATGATGGGACCACCAAATAACCTATTAAATAAAAAAACTTAGATTTGTACAATATAAACTTAAATATCTATCTAATATACTAAAATTAACTTACCTTAAAATTCTTTATTATGCATTGGTCGAAAGCCACCTAACATATGGTCTTATTGCTTGGGGATCGGCTGGGGAAACTCTCATCGAGTACCTACAAAAAGTTCAAAAAAGCATATTAAAAGTATTATTTCACAAACCCAAAACCTACCCTACAATTGAACTCTACCAAGAAACTAAAGTATTTAACATCGGCCAATTATATGTTAAAGTCATTTTACTAAAGCAACATAAGCACAAAGCCACTCTAAAGACAATTCAGCATGGCTACCCAACTAGATATAAGGAAAATGCTGCCGTAATACCCTTAATGAAAAAAGCTATAGTTAAAAAAAGTTTCACATACCTGGCTCCAAAGTTATATAATCAATTACCATCTGATTTGAAAAATATTAACTCTTCAAGTTTATTCAAAAAAAAAATAAAAAATTGGATCCAATCTTATCCGGCTGATACAATGCAAAATTTTATTTCTCCACGAAATGAAACTTATTATAGTCTGTCAATCTCATCGTGATCTATAAAACTTAAAAAAAAATTTTTTGTCTTAATATTAATATTTTACTTTACATTTACATTTGTATTATCGTTTTATATTCTATGTGTTATATCTTTTATTTCATTTCTTTAAAATGTTCTCATATATTTAAGGTTTGTTATTGTAAGTGATTGATTTTTAATTTTTGTACATCTATTTTTCATGATAAATGAACTACCGCATTCACGCACAAGCCTGGCTTTGTGAATGTACGCTCTTTTTGCGATGAAAATAGGCGACTACTTATTTACTTAACTTATTTTATATGCTTGCATCTTTTTAAATACATATTGTAATTATTGTAACTGTAACTAAGGCAAATAAATTATATTATCTACCTTATCTTATTAAAATATCATATCATAACAATATATATATATATATATATATATATATATATATATATATATATATATATATATATATATATATATATGTGTGTGTGTCCGGATAGGTTTCCGCGGTCATGAATATTTGTAATACTAAAAGTTCGGGTTTAGAAATTTGTTTATTTCTTCGAAGTTTCGGCTTCGATTTTGAAGCCATTTTCAAGAAGTAAAAAGTAAATGGGGATGGGAAGTGATTTCCACACTGAGGCCTCAATCTGCCTACTCCTCAGGTGTAGTCACTCGGGTAAGGTTTAGGGATTTGTGACTTGACGCCGGGGTCTCAATCTGCCTACTTCCCAGGTCTCGGCACTGGTTCTCTCTAAGGTCTCAATCTGTCTACTTCTTCGAGAGAACCGAGGATTCAAGGATGGATTTGCTGTATAAGTAGTGGTACGAGTGGGGTTGGGGGCGTGGTTTGGTTTGGAGGGGATGCGGGAAAGTATTGGTTTCCACGTATTGGGAAGCCTGCGTCCATCATCGCGTTTGTTAAGGCAGTTTTCTTAGTGGCAATGGTTTTGGTCTTTTTAAAATCTATTATGTGGCCTGTATCTTCGTGATGTTTGGAAAGTGCTGATTAGGGATCAAGGTTTCGGACGGCGAGTTGATGTTCGTAGATTCTTTTGGTTATTCGCCTGTTCGTTTGTCTTATGAATGTTCTAGGACAATCAGAACATGGTATTTCATATGCCGCTTGGAACTCGTTGACTATGGTATCTTTGGGAGATCTAAGGAATTTGAAAATTTGGTTGTTGGCCGTGAGAATAGTTTTAATGTCGCGTTCTTCAAGATTATTCCTATTTTATCTGTGACATCTTTAATGAAGGAAAGTAAAGTTTTATGAGGTTGGATTTCTGTTGGATCATGGAGGTTTTAAGAACGGGCTTTTTGATGGTGTATAGATTTATTAATTTGGATTTTGTGATTAGGACATCTAGGAAATCACAAAATCCAAAGACTCCTTCGCCCACACGGTATATAGAAAACCAACCCATACCAACCAGTACCTACATGCCAATTCCCATCATCACCCAGCTCAAACCAACTCCGTTCTCAACTCCCTCATCCATAGATCTATTCAACTAACCGACCACCACAACAGACCTCAAGAATTAAACAAACTAAAAACCGCTCTACTTTAAAACGGCTACAGTAACATACAAATTAATAGATCTATACACCATCAAAAAGCCCGTTCTACTTCTTGAAAATGGCTTTAAAATCGAAGCCGAAACGTCGAAATAAACAAATTTCTAGACGCGGTTCAACCCAAACTTTAAGTATTACAAATATTCATGACCGCAGAAACCTATCCGGACACACACATCAATTAGTACTTCATAATTATGAAATAGATTGAGTACTTACTTCCACATCATAAAATTTATTCTTCATGCTAGCAAAAACTTCACCATTGATGAATTAATGGAATTATGGAAAATCATTTTTTAACCTGATCACTTTCAAATAGATTTTTCCCCTTCTCAACTGCTTCTTATTATCTTTGAAGAGTTTAGCAAAAGCAAAAAATTTAACAGGGTGAATTGCTGCCATTCCCTGCAAAATAAATTAAATATTTTTAGATTATATATTATATAAACCAAATTGATTATGGTGCAAATCAGAAACCTTGTGATTCGACAATATTTGAGAATACGCTAGCTTGCATCTCTCCCTAACATTGTGAAATAGGAGTAAAGAACATCTGACACTCACGTTTTTAATAGTTATAAACTGATAATAGAATATTAATTCAAATTTTAAAACACACCGGTACAATGGCCACCAGGCTTTGTTGGCATCTACAACCTTGGCTCACCCCAATTGATAACATGCACTAAATAAGCGTCTGTATCGACATAAATAGATTAAAGCATTTCTTACTTTTTGAGTCCAACCTCATAGATTAAGCATATGTAAAGAAAAATTTATTTGAATTGGGATACCACGACCGACCCACTCTTTATTTACAAGATTATAATTTTGTTAATGGTCGAACATAATGTTCACAGTTCGTTCGCTAAAAAAAAAATCCCGATTTCTTAAAACTTTTTGAACTTTAAACTGATATTTTTGTTTATTCTGAAATAGGCTGTACATTAAAAGACAAACATTTTTTAAATTTGATTTTTAAAATTAGTGAAGTGTTACAGAAGAGTAAGTATATTTTAAGCAAAATATTTACTGGTTATCCCACAAAGTAAGTGTGTTTCTAGCAAAAGATTTGCTGGAGTTTCTCGTGAGTACATTTAATACATTGCTCTAAAAGATTTTTTAAAATTTTTATATTGTCTATTAACTTAAATTTTTTTAACGTTTAATTTGTTTCTAGCTTGGTTGAATCTACTAGATATACATTTAAATAAAATATAAAGCTTAATATATTGATTACATGAACATACCACCTTTAAGTCAATAGATAAATGATAATTACAGATGTATCTAAATGTTTCCAACATTAGATGAATACATTTATTGAAATATATCCAGTAGAAGAAAATCGACTGTGTCAGAAATAGACATACCTATTAAGAAAAATAGCCTTAGGCACAAAAATTTATAAACAAATAATTACCGTAGAATGGTCACTTGATCAATGTTGCCCCTTCGGTTGAATTACTTAAAATGATTAGATAAATATTCTAAGCAATTTTGTTTTATCTTCAGGAAAAGTTGGAAGAAGCACTAGGAAAGGTGGTAGATGGTACACTATCCATTCCTGAGGCGAGAAGATAATTTAGTATTCCATTTGGAACCTTGTATAACCGATTTAAAGGAATCCATGGTAATAATCCGGGTCATCCAACAATTTTCACCCATGACCAGGAATGACCAAGAATAACCTTCCTGGAATAGACTGGACATACAGTCTTCTTCAGCGGCATAAAAAATCTTACGGACAACGCATATTTACAAAAATTAAAAGGTCTAGAGCATCAGTGTCAAGGAAAACTTTGGGAGAATTTTACAACAACTTAGAGAACACACTAAGAGGTTTACCAAGGAGCAATATATTTAATTATGACGAATCTAATTTGTCCGTTGATCCCGGCAAAAAGCCCAGGATTTATTGACGGGGCGTGAAATACCCGGAAAAGGTAATGAATCACTCGAAAAGCTGCACCACAATTATGGTATGTGGTGCAGCAGATGGTACATTATTGCCGCCCTATGTGATTTTTAAAGTGTCCACCTTTATGACTCTTGGAGATAAAATGGTCCAAAAGGACCTCCATGTTGTAACAAGCCGTGTTGTAGCTTGGACACAAGATATAATCGTACCATAAGTGGTTGGATGGATGATGTGACCTTTCGAGATTGGTTTACCACTTTATTTTTGCCACATGCAAAATGTTTAAAAGGGAGAAAAGCTCTGATTGGGGATAATTTGTCATCTTACTTGGATGATGGTGTCTTAAAAATGTGTGTTGAAAACGATATTGATTTTCTTGGCTTGGTTCCAAATGCAACCCATATTTGCCAGCCCTTAGACGTTGGGTTCTTTAGACAAATGAAAGGGGCATGGCGTGAAACACTAACAGATTTTAAATTGCAAAATCTGCGTCTTAGCACTATTCCCAAAGATGTTTTAATCTCTTCTGAAGAAAAGCCTCGATAAAATGGACACCGTAACCGCGCGAGTTGTCAAACCAAACGAAATCAACCAGATACAATTTGAAACCAGCAAGTTCGAATCTGCAATCAAACGAAACTTGATCAATTCTTTCCGGACTACTGGTATTCATCCTGCAGATCGGGTGCAGGTTTTCAAGAAGTTGCCACCAGAACAAGTTACATATTCTACAACTCATAACTGAGAAAAAGCAAGCTAGGGGAAAGTGGCAAAGATAGCGCAATTACAATGATCTTTTTTAATACAGAAAGATATCACATGAACTCTCTACAACACTCCAGAGATGCCCAAAACTTTACACAAAGCCTGTCTGTAGACGACTACAACTTATGGAAAGCAACAAAGTTCAAAAACCCTACGCTACCATTGTCTCCGATACAATCGTACAACAGATGAGCACGCTTAAATCAAGAAAAAGATGTTAATTTTACGTTTTTACGTATCACCATTCGCACGTTTTTAAACCAAATGACAAATGCCAAAAGCCAAATTACAGCACCCATTAGTCCAGAGAAAGTAAAAACAGAAATACAGAACAATAGACAAGCACCAGGCTTCGACTTGATAACCGTAAAAGTCTTGATGAAAATGACTAGAAGACACCACTGTTTTCTTTAGCTTCAATAAACATGCAAATTATCTACACCAATTAGATGTTTAGTAACGAAAAATGAGTTACGATTGATAGAGTCCCAGTACCAGTCATAAGTTATGTGAAATACCTGGGCCCACCTGCATCTGCACCCAGATCGAAGATTAACATGGGAAAAAAATTTATAAATGAAAAAAAAGGCAAACTGTTACATCTTGATAAAAGTACTTGTTGATAATATTAGTAAATTTTCTTGTAAACTCAATGAAACACATATGCTCCTGTCAATGTATCTTCTAAATCTTTTTAATTTTATGCAACACACAATACATATATCATCAGCAGTAGTGCCAATGTACCTTAGAGCTTAAATGAAGTCACTACACAGATATCAAATTTAAACAAATGTACAGGTTAATAGATCAAAAATCCAAACTATCAAAAAAAACAAACTTTTGATTTACAAAGCAATGCCTAAATTTATTTGGTCAAAGGCATGCAATTATGAGGTTGTATAAAACCCACTAGAGTAAAAAAACACTGTAATCAATTGTTATTACAATCAGGTAAATGAATACACTTAAATGCCGCATGTCACAGAAGTAATAGAAACAGTTTTCATTAACTATTAATTACGACTGACTAACCACCCAAACCAACAAATAGAAAACCCATACAGTGATACATAATCATTTGTACCATTTCCCACAATTACAAAAACATTTTTAGTTGGACCATCATATTAAACCCTATATTAATGGGTTGCTTCCTAAAAATATTTTAAAAATTAATATAGAAATAATTTTTTTAATAAAAACTTAATTTAGGCAATTCAATTTAAAACTGAGCTTTTTATTTGCAGTTCACTTTTAAATAACTTAATTTAGCAATATTGTAATAACTATTGGGAGTATTATTATGTTCAAATAATACAAGGGAAATTGGTATGTTGATGTTTTTAAAAAAAAATTACCCAATTATGAATGAGAATATTTCAGGTTATTTTTAGTTTTTTAGAATACACTGATTTATCTTGATGGTATCTTTAATTTTTTTTAATCTAGCTACCAATCTGCTCTGGTAATCAGAAGTTTATTCTAAGCTGAGTTTAAATAATGTAGTGGCATATTCTCTAAAAAATGTTATTTTATTTATAGTAACATCATGTAGAGAATTCAACTAACTTAACTATACTTTTCAAAAGTAAAATCCAAATTAATAAAAGTTATAAGTAAGGTAGGTACATAGTGGCAAATTTAAAGATTGTATATCTTTTAGATTGGATTTGATTAGAAAATGTTAATTGAATTATCATCACGTAAATGCAAGCATGAAAAGAGTGTCCAACTTGAGGATATGTTAAAATTTTAGTAATAAGTTTCAAGGATATAACAATGTGACAGGTTCAAATAAATTAAATACAATAACCTCCTGCAATCATATCACCCAAATTTAGCAAATTACATGATAGTCTAATGTGTCTAACTTACCTAGATGTTGGGTTATTTTTGCACATTTCATTCTAAACATAGAAAGCAGAATGTTTTTCCATAACTCATCAACTAAAATGTTTTTTTGTGATCTTGAACTGAGATTCAACACAACTTCAATTAATGCATTCAAATTCATTAATTTAAATAATTAGTTATCTTCATTTTCTTATAAGTCTACTTGAAATTTTTTATTATAAACGTTAACAGAGATTAAACAAGCTATAAAATTAATTTTTTATACTCTTTGGTTTTTGCAAGTAGAATGTACCACAGATAACATACCGGCAAGTAACAAGTAGTGACAGGTGACATTTGTGACAGGTAGTGAAGTGATGGGCCTAACCGATACCTGACAGGGTTGCCAGGTCGGCAAACCAAAAACCTCCAATTGGCATGGAAAAACCCCCAAATACGTTTTTTTTTAAAAAAAACACCCCAAATTTTTTTAAATTATTATTAGCTACATCAAACCTTTGTAGTTTATTAAATGTTATATTTGTAAGTAATTTGGACTCAACCAAGTCTAGAATTCCCCAATATTAATATATTTAAATAAATTATACTAATATAAATATATTAACACACGTCAACACAAACGAAAAAACTAATTAAATTAGAGGAATTTTTATACTATTAGTATGAAAATGTTTTATTATTGCTCAATGGCGTCGAATATCGTTCCCATGAACATAGGCGCCGATTACACGGGGGCACCGGGACCCATGCCCCCTCTGGGAATTGTTAGGGGGAGCAACGCTCCCCTGAGATTTTACTCAAATTGGACAAAAATTCACTGTTGCATGAAATAATTGGACCTGAATTTTTTTATATTTTACAAAATTTCATTGTATGTACACCAATTAACGGTTCTTCGTCCTTCCACACCTCCCTAATCCCTGTGCTGCCTGGTGTGTTCGATCTCTGTTATCTGACCCTTTATTGTTCTTTAAATTAGACGGACCACGAATTGCGAAATTCGAGGTCTTTCAGTCACAGATAAGGTGCGGTATGTGAAGGGTGAAAACGAAATGTCAAGAAGTGATTAAAATTGTTAAATGTTTTAAGTTTGGAGGAAATTGGTACGAGCACGAGGACCACGACCAGAGTGAACATTCAAAATAAAATATTGGGGTAATTGAATTCGAATGAAATGTTAAGAGATTTGGGAATCATTTATGTCTTTTGATTTTCAAAATTCTGTTTCTATAATATGGACAAATATGTCATTCGCAAGAAAAAAAATGAACAAATCGGAACTCTGTCCGAAAAGCAGATGAACCTGAAGTTTTAAACTCTGATCGTTGTACTTCTGATAGTCCTGATAAACGTAGTGAAAGTACTACTTCACAATCTCAAATGATTAGTGTAAGGTAAAATGATGGTGAGATTGTTTCGGTAAAAAAACGAACAGTCGTAGTTACAGGACTAGCTGGAAAAATGACTTCAAATGGTTAGATTTCAGAGAGAACGTTTCTAGGGTATTTGCGAACTCTGCTATCAAACCTATTCAAAAAGAAAAACACCATTATTGACTAAAGACACGAACTCGTATAAAGCATTCGTTAAAGATGATTTCAACAATTGGAAAAAGGCAATTGAAAGATTTAAATTACATGAGGCCTCAGAACTACACAGGCATTCCATCGAGGTCTGCTTGTTGAGCGAGAAGACCCAGAATGTTAGAGTACTTTTATCTAAATCTTAGTTAGTGGAAATGAACAATGCTACAATATCATTGAAAAAAATAATTTCTACAATAAGATTTCTTGCTTGCCAAGGCCTTGCTCTGAGAGGACATACTGATGATTTGTTCAATTTCATACAATTACTCAAGTTAAGAGCAGAAGATGTTCCATAATTGAAATCCTGGATAAAACGAACACAAAACAGGTGGTTATCTCACGATATCATGAATGAAATTTTACAATTATTAGCCGATGATTCACGGACGAAAGTAGTTGAGAAAGTAGAAAACAGTATTTTTTCGATTATAGCAGATGAAACAACCGATATATCCACGAAACAACAATTATCTATCTGCTTCAGAGTAGTGGACAATAATCTGGAAATCCATGAGTATTTCCTAGGACTCTATAAAACACCATTTACTAATGCTTTAACATTATATAAAGTGGTAAATGATATACTGTTACGATATCAAATTAATATAAACAAATGCAGAGGACAATGCTACGATGGAGCAGCAAATGTAAGTGGATGTCTCATAGATCACCAGAAGAGGATTAATATTGATGAGCGACGAGCAATATATGTGCATTGCTTTGCACATTCCCTCAATTTAGTTGTTCAGGATTCTTTCACGAGAATTCTCAAATTTAGAGACTTTTTAGTTATAGCGAAAGATATGCTGAATTTTGTGAAAAATTCGCCAAAAAGGTTGGAGATCTTCAAAGATATTCAAACGAATTTTAAATATAAATCCACAACATTGAGGCCTTTCTGTCCTACTAGGTGGTGCATGAGAGTTATCTCACTGAAAAGCATTTTAAAAAACCATGAATTCCTTTTGAAATTTATGACAATATTGAGTAATGACAACTCGGATGCTGGAGCAAAAGCTGCTGGTTTTTTGGTTAAATTGCAGACTTTTGAATTCGTATTTATGCTGGATATGTTTATAGATATATTTGAGACCGTTAACGGCAGCTTTCAAAAAATAAATATGTCCATCAATGACTCCATAAAAAAGTCAAATTTTTTATTGAAATATTCACATCATTTCGAGAGAATAACACAAAATTTTCCTTTTTATGAAAACAATCAATGGAAATGCTAGAAAAATATGATATCGAGCAGCCCCAATTACCAAGACAACGCAAGTTGCCTTTGAAGCTTGGAGGCTCCGACAATCATCATTATCCAACATCTCCCGAGGGTTTTTTATAGGTAATTTATTTTGAGGTTTTGGATCGAGGCATCCAAGATTTATCAGTTAGATTCGATTCGGAAGCAATTGACAGTGTTGAAATTAGAAAACTTCTTACTCGATAAGAATGTGAACGGAGGACTTTTAAAAGATTACGGTGATGATTTTGATGAAACCCAAGTCAGGTTACACAAACATATGTTTTACAATATTTATAAAAATGAGAAATATGACTCAGTTTCGAAAATTATAAAAATTTTCACTCAGAATAACCATTTAAAAGACATTCTCCCTGAATATCTGAAAGTAGTAAAGCTTCTGTTAACCATTCCAACAACTTCATGTACCGCTGAAACAATCTTCAATTGTCTAAGGCGGCTAAAATCATACCTCAGATATAATATGACACAGAATCGCTTAAATAAGACGATTTTATTGCATTGCCATCGAGAAGTATCCCAAGATATATCAATTGATGAAATTGCAAAGTCATTAATCAACAGAAGTACCCAAAGATTAAATGTTTTTTGTAAAACTTAAGATAAATAACTTTATCATTTAATTTCTTGATATATTTTACCTATTTTGTTTTATGATTTTCTTGTTGTGAGTACCTATTATTTTGTTTCAGGTTTTATTCTGTTTTAAATTATGTTATGTTTTGTGTTTTGTTGTATGTTCTATGTTCTACCTGTTTTTTTTTCTCGGGATGATTCTTGACTTGCTAGCCACAAAAATACACGTAGAAAAGTCGTTCAAAGTCCTCTTTCCGAAGAGAGACGAATGGGTGAGCAGAGAAATCCTCTTCCCAGAGACTGAATACGTAATGTACACAGATGGCTCAAAAACCCCAGATGGAGTTGGGGCCGGTGTTTTCAGCAGGAAACCAAAGATTGAAATATCTACCAGTCTTGGCAAGTATGCTACAATCTTTCAGGCTGAAGTCTTCGCTATCGAATTTTGTGCAAGAGAGTTGACCAACAGACCTCTAGCAATCAAAAACATAGATTGTAGATTGTAGGGTGGGTCGTGAAGGCCATGCTGCCTCTCAAGCACTTCGACCAATTAGATCTTTTGTGCATAACCCTTAATCTATTTAAGGCCCGGGATACCGAGACTTCGCGTAAAGTTTATCAGTTTCCTGGGGGCTAAGATTCTGATATCGAAGGGCTTTAGGAAGGCCCCTTCCAGAAACTTGAGCCTCTTGCAGAAAAGCGCTGGGCATTCGCAAAGCAAATGTTCTGCAGTTTCACCGAAGTTCTCGCAGTAGCGGCAACTATCACTCTCTGTTTTGCCCATCTTTTTCAGGTGGTACCTTAGAGGGCAGTGTCCAGTGAGGAGTCCCGTTACCAGTTTTAAGTCTTTCTTGTCCAACTCAAGAAGCTGTTTGCTTTCCTTGGCGAAAGACTTACTAGCCTTTTCGCTTGCCTTTGTCCTGGCACTTTATGCCAGTGAGATTTCATTTCATCTGTTTCCCAGCGTCAAACCTCTTCTTTCAAGTGGGCTTTAAAAAGTCCACAAAGGGGTTCTGGGCCGAAAAATTTTGTATTTTCCCCTTCTTTGGCAAGGCAATCTGCTTCTTCGTTGCCTTTAACTCACTTGTGACCTTTTGACCCACGTTAGAGTAACCTGATTGTTTGCTGCCAGTTGTCTCAGGGACTGTTTACAGTCCCAAGTCAGCTTAGACTCACAAGTGTATGACTTCAGAGCTTTTAGTGCTGCTTGGCTATGTAATAAAATATAGATTTCTGCCCTTCGGGTGTTTCTTTCGATGCACTCCTGGGCACATGTCTCTATGGCATGTAGTTCTGCTTGAAAGATGGTTGGGGTGTTACCAAGGGGTTTTGAAAGCCTAAACTTTGGCTCTATAATGCCCACTCCAACCCTTTCATTCATCTTGGATCCATCAGTGTACCACACTAAAGCATTCCTTCCTAGTTGAGGTCCGTTCTCTGTGAAAACTTGGTGGTTGTTTATAACCACTTTAAACTGCATTTCGAAGTCGTCCCTAACTGGCATGATATCTGTCGGCTTGGACATGGATTCTAGGGAAATATTTTCCAAAATTTTCAAATGTCCATTCCGATTTCTTGCTCTAAGATTTGTTGTTTGGCTCAGTCTGAAGGCACTGATTGCTGCTTTTTTCATTATACATAAGTGCAATCGTGGAAGGTTTAACATTACCTCTACGGCTACAGTAGGGCACGTGATTGTTGCCCCTGTGATTCCCAGACAATCTAGCCACTGCACTTTCAGCAACTTTGATCAAGCATCAAGCAATCAAAAACATAAGTATAATATCAGACAGCCAGACTGCTTTAAAAGCACTGAGCTCCAACAAGATAAATTCTAAACTTGTATGAAAATGCATCGAATCCCTAGAGTACCTTGGTGTAAACAACAGGGTGACCCTACTGTGGGTACCTGTGCACCAGGGGGTGAAGGAAAACGAAAAAGCCGACACCCATGCAAAACAGGGGGCCGAATCTGCGTTCATTGGACCAAAACCGGTTTTTGGAGTCACGACAAGTGCCGCCAAAACAATTATTTTGGCCTGGGCGGAGAGAAAAATACTCACGTACTGGTCCAATATACCAGGGTTAACCCACTCGAAGGCGTTTCTACCTAAACCCTCGAGAAACACAACTAAGCAGATCCTAGAATGGAGCAGAAATGACCTGCGTATTCTAACGGGACTGCTTACAGGACACTGTCGTCCAAGATACCACCTCAGAAAGATAGGTCTGAACCAACAAACAGACTTTCGATTTTGCTGCGTGGGAGACGAAACTGCTGAACATATACTATGTTCATGCCCCGGCCTGAGAAGAATAAGGTTTAACATATTTGGTTACACTAACCTAGAACCAACCGATTTTAAAAAAAATTCACCCTGTACAACCATGAACTTCGTAAGAAGAGCTGGATTGTGCGGTGAACTGTAGCCTCTAGGGGTGAGCCACAATAGACCTACTAAGGGTCGCAGTGGAGAGGTGACCACGCCCCACTCACATGATACCTACCTACCTACCTATGTTATAATTTGTGTTTTGTTGTATGTTCTATATTCCAATGTTAAAAATATATTATGTACCTGAGAATAGTTTTTTGCTTGAAATTTTAATTATGGTTCTAATATCAGTAAATGCGTTATATTCTCATTTTGTTACTTTCAATTTATATGAACAATATTCAATATATACTATTTTTTTGAATTTATTTTGCCCTCCCTGAAATTCAGAAGTTCCGACGCCAATGGTGATTTATCAAATCACGATTAGATCAGCAAACCATTTTGGCAACGTTGTGGAAGGCAGAAAATTCGATTGTTCTGTGAAGATGTATAGTTCTGTGTCAGCCATTGAGATTTGATAACATAACCCTAAAATAATATTGTTTATTTACAGCGCTCTGGTAATTTTATTTTTATTAAACAAATATAAATAAACAATGACTGACATGTAGAAGCCGAAAAAAAGAGAGACACCACATTTGAAACGGATAAAAATATCTTAGTAGATATTATCAAAAAGTATTCTCATATAATTGAGAATAAAAAGACTGATAATGAATCTATGAATTCAAAAAATGAATGTTAGAAGAAACAAATCACTCAAAGAGTATGATTCCGAAGCAACATGTCCAAGATTAACTATTGTGCTGAAAAATTGTTGGAAGAACTTGAAAGCTGAAGGAAGACAAGTTGCAGCTGATAAGAGACAAGGAAGAGTTAAGACAGGTGAGAAAATATATTTCTTCTAGGCATAACAGTTGCTTTATAATCCATTTATTTATTGCAACATTCATCAATTTTAGGTGGAGGTTCAAAAAAAGAGGTGACTGTAGATCCAATCATGTTCCAAGTCATTGACATGATTTGTCCTTCTGCAGTAGGATTAAACAACCCCTATGACACTGATGCAGACTTTGACAATGGTCTGTTGTTTCTACTTTTCAAATTCTACAATGCGAAATGATATATTTTCAGAAGAAGTGAATTACTTGATTTTGTTTCAGGTGCAATAATTTTTGAAAATGACAATAATTGTGGTACATAAGTAGAAGTTTTCAATACTCAGGAGAATGTGAGTTCAAGTTAATTGTTAATGAATATTTAAATCAAAAATCCAATATTCTTAATATTGTCCAGGAAGCACTTTATTTCACAATACTTTCTTATTATCTTTGTAAGATATCTTTACATATTTACAGCTTCTGCAGAAGGACAGTAATTTAAATGGAGACTGGTCTCAATATTTACCAGGGTAGTTGCAAAAGCCTAGAGCAACCTTTTTAAGAGAGTTGCCACATAGTTCTGTATCAGAACTATGTGGAAACTGACATTGGAGTGATTGATAAGCATGCATAATCTAATAGCCACATAAAAAAAATGGTATCAGTCTCATCACATAGTCAAAAATCTATAAAACAATTTATAGATAATAATAATGAAAAACCTTCAACAAGCACGTCAGCTAAAAGAGCAGAAATAAAAACTTGTGCGTTTATGGTTGAGCATAATTTATCATTTAACATTATGGATCATTTGATTTACTAAAAGACAGTTATCCAGACTCGAAAATTTTCCAAGAAGTTCAGTTAAAGCCGACAAAAGCAAAAGCTGCTGTTAAAAATGTCATTGCGGAAACTCAGACTATCATTTTATGTGAGAAATTGAAAAATATGATAATCGACATATTAATTGATGAGTCGACTGATGTCTCTGTGGTTCAAACATTATGCATTGTAGTCAGGTGGTTATTTACATTTATTCTATTTATCTTAGTACAATTTTCACTTTAATTAAATTCTGTGTTTTATTTATATTAAACATATTTTACGATAACGATGAAGAAAAATTAGTTAGTAGTTTTTTTAAACTACATCAGATATTTGAAAGAACCTGGAATAAATTCTTCTTCTGATGTATCTTCTAGTCATAAAATTGTTGCACAAGCAGCTACAGCTAAATATTTATTTAAATGTGTTGAAAACTCCTTTGACTAGTACAATATAAGTTTTAAAAATGTGATCGGGTTTGCCTCTGATGGATGTAACACAATGATGGGATATAACATTTTGGTAGCTAGTAGATTTCGGGAAAAGTGTCCTGGTATATCAATAATGAAATGCATTTGTGTGCAAGTAAAGCTTGTAAAGAGCTTCCTCGTAGATGTGAAGATTTAGCATGTGACATTATTATTTATTCTAATTGGAAAATTACTTGTGAAAAATAATAATTTTTTATGGAATCTAGACAATTCCTATCCAAAATGACTTCTTTATAAATTATTATTTTCCACAAGTAATTTTCCAATTGGGATAAATAATAATAACGATTTTGATAGTATTAAAAAACCAGAATCTATTGTCATTAAAAAATATTTTTCTTTACCATATATAAAAGAACTTACTCCTAAAATTAATAATGTATTAAAAGAAGAAACTAATATCATTTTATCAAATAAACCTATTAAAACTGTTAATAAATTATTTACAAAATTAAAAGATAAAACTCCTGTTGGGTTATGCTGTAGTTGTCTATAAAATTGTCTTGAATGTGATAAAAACTATATTAATAAAACATCAAAAAATTAAAAATCAAGAATTGTTTTTCACAAAAGTGACATTCGTTTAAGACCGATTGTGCTTTATCACAACATGCAAATAGTACAGGACATTCAATTGATTTTTCTAATATTTTAATTTTAACTAAAGAAAGTAATTTGTTTAAAAGACGTTTTTTAGAAATGGTTTACATAAAAAATGAATAAAAAAACTGTTTTTCAAAATTTAAACATAATTTATGTATATATACTCAATGTTTATTATATTAATGTCTTGTGATTGCAGTGGGATCGAATAAAATCAGTTTATTTTAAACCAACGCGCGACGTACTGATATATTACTTTTGCAAAATATAACTATTGACATCAATATGAAAAGTTAACAACTGTCTGTCATTCTTTTTTTATAAACATATTATTTTTCACTGCCATCTCAATTATAAAAAAACAATAATAATCAAATAATCTAAACAATGTCCAACGTTCTCCCACTTCGTAATGGGATCCCCATTACTACTTCTTGATATCAAGGAGGCATATTTTTGCTACAGGTCTCCTGTATGTCCCCATTTTCGTTTCGACGTCTACTGTCTTCACGTTTCCGTCAGCAGCAGGAAAAACCGCTGAGTCATACCTTTCAACCAACAGTTTTTTGGTAAGTCTGCATCGACGACTATGACTACATCACCAACTTGGAAGATTTCGAGACTGCTTGTCATGCCATTTCGTTCGATTCACTAATGTTGGAAGATACTCTTTGACCTAACTTCTTTAAAATTGATCAGCCAAACCTTGGGCGATGTTCCACTGTTTTCGAGTAGCCACTTTTTTTTCTGACATCAGGCAGGGAACTGGTGCGGCATGATGACCCTATCAGGAAGTGGTTCGGGGTAAGGGCTTCTTTGTCAGTGGGATCTAAAGAAACTTGTATTAGTGGTCTACTATTAACAATATTTTCGGCTTCAATAAGTAAAGTCAATAAAACTTTTTCTCTGGTGAACTGTTTATTAAGTGTCACGCGGAGGGCTGTTTTAACAGACTTTACCAGCCTTCCCAGCATTCCCCCATGTAGGGGGTCAGCGGACTTTGGAAAATCCATTCAATGCTTTTTGTAGTCATCTTTTCTATCATTTTCTTTTGATCCATCTGAAACAAAGCATCTTTTATTTCTCTTGCTGCGCCCCTCAGATTAGAGCCATTGTCAGAATAGATACGTTGTGGACATCCTCTTCTTCCAATCATTCTTCTTATGGCTAAAATTGCGAAGTTTTTCGTCAGAGAACTGGCTAACTCCAAGTAAACTTGCCCTGGTACTGAGACATGTGAAGAAAACTTCATAGCGCTTTTCGTGACTCCTACGAACTGTTATTGACATTGGACCAAAATGGTCCATTTCTGTAAAAGTAAAAGGCTTAACAAAACTACTTACTCTGCATCCAGGTAGTGGGGTCATTTCTGGGACTACTGGTTTTACTCTTATATCCTTACACCATTGGCAGGTGTTCCAAATACTTCTGAGCGCTGCACAAAGAGCCCAAAATTTTTGTCTTACATTATTCAGCACAAACGCATGTCCATGATGACCTGTTTTAATATGATAAAACATCAAAAGTAAACGTATAAATTTATTTTTGGTGTCAAGAATAATGGGATACTTCACGTTATCATCAATATCTACGGATGCCTCGAGTCTTCCATCGATTCTCAATATTTCTTAATTGTCTAAAACAGGAGAAAATTTATAAAACCTATTGTGTTTAAGAATTGGAATAATTTTTTTCAAACAATTTATTTCTTCTCGAAAATTTTGATTTTGTGCATGTGTGACCTACTTTATTATGTTCATTACATAAAAAAATAGAACACAATGTGCTGACGGCAGCTGTTCGCCGGAGAACAGATAAAGTGAGTTCGAATTATTTACGGCTCTAAGAATGAAAATTCAAATTCATTAAGGGCGCCACCCAATTTAGATATTGCTTTACTATATTTGGATAATTGAGAAAACCAAATATCTATCTTTAACAAAATACCTAAAATGACTTAATATTAAATTTTCTTAGACATTCAGGCTGGGCAAATAGGAGAATAAAAAAACATATCACATATAAGAATATAATTAGAATATCAAAGTGGACAAGGCAAAATAGGTTGTAGACCAGGGAACCATAAAATAATAATTACATAAATTAAATAACATATATAATAATATTAACTAATGTATTATAGCGAAATACATACACTTTTATACCTGGTGTTATACCGCTCAAAGTTACCAGAATGGGGTATAATGGTAAGAAATAAACCTGTGACTGAATCTGCTGTCACATAGTACTATGTGAGAACTTCACAAAAGTCCTTTAGATTATAGTTTATAAAATTATCACGGTGGTATAATATACGATATCAATAATTAGTAATTATTTAAAATGATGGTATGATAAGCACTAATATGATAAAATAGTTATAAAAAATTTCAAAAAGGTAAGAGAACACTGAAGGTGTAAAAAAACCTGGTATTAAAGTCCAATGGTCCACATATGTAGCCTCTATCCAAGGTCCACTTGATGTAGTTGAAGACACAAAAACGAAGACAGGAAGAAGACAGGAAACAGACAGCAAAACGAAGAGAAGGCAGAAGAAAGGCTCAACCTTCCAGGTCAGCCAGGGGTCGATGATGCAACTCAGCAGGTCTCTAGCCTCTATCGGCTACTACTAGATCTCATCCGGTGGATGTCTGTCGATTGCCAGAAGTCTGATGATGAGGGCTAAGCTGTACCCTAACACCCTAACAAAAAAATAATCTCATGAAAGGACATGTGCAAAATAAAAAACCAACAAAATGAAGTAGGTATATTTTCAACCTGATCGATATCATTGCTAGTTCAAAAGTCATAACTTACCTTCTGAGAAGGGAGGTAAAACTAGAAGATATCCATAACAGCAAACAGGACTAAAACGGACTAACAGGACATCAGGACAAAATGGCGGTGTTCCCACCGCATGGCAGCTTACCGGTGTTTGGCACAAATCCCCATATAAGGCTCCAAAAAAAACCACTAACGATGGGTGCGACTTGATCTCGGCCCAAACGGCACTTCGTAAATTCCCCCCTAAGGGTTAATTTCGGTTCAATACCGAAAAAGAATCCCAAACACGAGACAAGCGCACCTCATCATGGCCGCACCGAAAAAGAACTCCTCGACGACCACGAGGACAGAACCATCCTCCTATTTCTAACAGTTGCCAGAAAAAACTGCACATCCTGTATGAAATCAGCGCCAGTTTTGAATTCCTAGCCTCTCATTGGTCAGAACCATAAATGCTATTGATTGACAGAATGAATTTCATAGAATGTAATCTAAAAGACCATTCTTCTTCTTTCTTTTCTACTATTGCACGAAACATTAACGGCTAACCGACTTGAGACCGATGACAGAAGTTCTATGAAAGAAGAACAGTGACACGCCCACAATGACTCGACGTCTAGAAAGTAAATAAATATAACCTTTAAGATTATATTTTGAAAAATAAAGAAAAAACCCAGTAAATACCTAGAGATCTCATTCAGAATCAACAAAATCCTGGGACAAACCTTCAATAGCCTAGAATTCATCATACCAGAGAACACAACGGTATGTCGCCTGCTCACATGTGAATGGATGTTTTTATTGACTTCACTATCTTAAATTTCAGAAATCCAGGAATACAGCCAGAAATCATAAGGTTCCTGCAGCTTGAGTATATTACTTTCAACAGCTCTTAGAATGTCAGAAGCAAGAGTATTACCTAGTGTTGAAACTTGTGAAATTTACTAGTATTCAACTATATATATGTTTGTTTTGAAATAGTGAAATAAATGTTTTATTCAGGAATTTGATATCAAAACTGAATGTTCTCTGTAAGTACAATGCCCAATAAATAAAAAAACTATTATATATAAAAAAAACAAAATTAGCTGGTGGCAATTTCAAATGCTACAATGCCCAATAAATGAAAAATTTACTATATATAAAAAAACAAAATTAACGAGTAGCAATTTCAAATGCTACACATACCCCTCTCCGAAGAGTAAAAATTTGTAAACAAATTTTTATGAGGTAGTGGCTACTTAGTGATAGTAATTGATTTATATATAGTATCTTCGCGTACCACACGTTCCTTAAGGAAGTCAAAATCAGTAGAATGTCTATATAGGGAAAAAATCAAAATCGGTTTACAAGTCAAAATCGGTTTACAGGTCAAAATCGGTATGTCAAATCAAAATCACTAGTAAAGTTAATGAATTGCTAAATAATAGAAGAAATATCTACACAAGGTAATAATGATGTTTATTTCAGGTTGATCAGACCTATATGAAACATCAACAGGAAAAAAGAATTGAAGTATGCATACTCTCAAGGGAACATTCATAATTAGATTTCCTACTAATTATTTTCTCCAAAAAAAATAGGAAAACCAACCAAGGTTTCCTAAGTTACACCAGCAAAAATTGTCAAAGATTGACCTCAAAATTTGTAATTTCAATTACCTAATATTGTGCACCAACGCAACAAATATTGTGCACCAACGCACCAAAAATCGTGCACCAACGCACCAAAAATTTGTGCACCAATGCACCAAAAATTGTGCACCAACGCACCAAAAATTGTGAACCAACTCACCAAAAAATTGTGCACCAACGCACCAAAAATTTGTGCACCAACGCACCAAAAAAATTGTGCACCAACGCACAAAAAAATCAGTAAAACTTTAGCATTAAGTTTACTTAAATGAAACATTTAACCAAACCACTACAGATATACTCTGTGTACAAATCAAAAAATTACGGTTTGAATTAAATAACTATCCAACAGAAACATCTGAATTGGATCCAAAATATTCCTTCAGATCTTTAATATGCCATTCTCCAGCAGGAGAACCATCCATATTATCTAAGGAATAAACTAAACGAGATATTCGCTTCTTCACTATACATAATATATATTTCGGCGCCAGCTTGGCACTGAATTTACTCGCAGCATCAGAAAGAATTTTATTCCTTTTCCAAACTTTATCACCCTCATTAAATACATGATCTCTTTTCCTGAGATTGTAAGATTTTGCATTCCTCTGATAAGCTTTATGTAGTCTATCCTGGATAGTCACAAATACTTCACTAAGACCCTTGACATCTTGAACATAACTATCCCTACAATCAGGTAAAAGTTCTATGTCTTGAGTGTTAGGAAGGTTACCATAAAAATTACCAGAAATAGGCACATTACGACCAAAATTTAGAAAAGCAGGAGAATAATGGGTGACTTCATGGGTTGCTGTATTTATTGCCTGTTGAATCTTATACAATTCTTTATCCCAATCCTTGTGTTCATCCACATAACTTCTAATAGCTTGACCTATAGTCTTATTGGTTCTTTCTACAAAATTACACTGTGCTGAATAACGAGGGGTGTACCATATTTTCTGAACTTTATATGTTTCAGCTAACTTCTTAAACTGTTTACCAGCAAACTGAGTTCCATTATCACAGATAATGAACTGTGGTACTCCAAATATCAAAAAAACTTGATTTTCCATAAATTTAATTATGCTAGGTGCCTTGGCATCTCGCATTGGACACAACAATGTATATTTAGTAAAGAAATCTGAAACAACCAATAAATAAGTGAAACCTTTTGAAGATCTGGGAAATGGTCCCATGATATCAACAGCAATAGTCTGAAAAGGATATTTAACGGAACGTTGAGTACCCATAAGTCCCATACGAGGAGTGTTCGATAATTTTTGCGACTGGCAGACTTTACACAACTTAACATATCTCAAAATATCACCTCTCATTTTAGGCCAATAGTAATGTTCTTGGACTCTCGAAAGTGTTTTAAAAAAACCAAAATGACTACAAATGGATGGATCATGCGAATCTTTTATGACATCAATTCTATGTGATTTCGGAACAACTACTTTCCATTCAACTATATTAGATTTAATGGGTACTTTTGAAGGAACATATTTATATATCAAATCATTATCTACTTTAAAATGAGAATAAGCAACAGGATCTTGTAAAACTTTAGCTCGCAGAGAGGAATACCAATTGTCTGAATCAGACTTAACATCTATTAAATCAACTTCTAACTTATTGTCTGTTTCTGAAAAAGGCATTCGGGAGAGAAAATCTGGCACCCGATTATTTGCACCCTTTGTATAGGCCAACTCAAAAGTGTGTTGCCTTAATTTAACAGCCCATCTGGCTAATCTGCCGGAAGGATCTTTAAGATTATGTAGCCAGAGCAGACTATGGTGATCAGTAGTCACCTTAAAAACAGTTCCTTCAATATAAGGGCGAAATTTATCTATCAAAAAGATTAAACTGAGTAATTCCCTCTCTGTTACACTGTAATTCCTTTCAGATTTTGATAGGGACCTTGAGGCATAGGCAATGACTCTCTCGGCACCCTGAACTTCCTGAGTCAACACACCACCCACGCCTACATCACTTGCGTCGCACTGGATGGTAAACGGCAAAGCAAAATCAGGGGGACATAAAATGGGTGCTGATACAAGAGCCTTCTTGATGGCGAGAAAAGAAGTTTCTGCCTCAGGAGTCCACTCTATAGGTTGCTTTTTACCTTTTCCTCTTAACAAAGCACTAATAGGAGCTATTAAAGTAGAAAAATTATCAATAAATCTCCTATACCATGAACAAAGACCCATAAATCGTTTTATCTCAGTACTAGTAGTTGGACGAGCATAATTAACCATAACCGAGACTTTGGAAGGATCAGTCCTGATACCTTGCCTGTCAATGACAAAACCGAGATATTTAAGAGATGTTTTGAAAAACTCACATTTTTTCAAGTTTATGGTTAAATTAGCATCTTTTAAAATATCTTTCACTTCATATAAAAGATTTACATGTTCTTCAAAAGTAGCTGAAATGATGATAATATCATCCAAATAAGTAAATAGATGAGGTTCAAATCGGGGGCCAAACAACGCATCACACAGCCTTTGTTGCGTCTGCGCGCTGTTACATAAACCAAACGGCATAACATTAAAGTGAAATAATCCTCGTCCTGGAATACTAAACGCAGTCTTTTCTTTAGACGAGTCTGTAAGTGGAACTTGCCAAAACGCTTTTCTTAAATCGATACTCGATATATACTTAGCATTTCTCAACAAAGTTAAGATTCTGTCTATCCTTGGCAGTGGATAACTATCGTGTTTAGTAAGTTCATTCAACTTACGTCCATCAAAACAAAATCTGTATTCACCAGAAGATTTCTTAACTAACAAGACGGGACTGTTCCAAGGACTGTTAGACGGTTCAACGACATCCAATTTGAGCATGTCATCTAGTTCATCATTAAGCATGTTCAACATATACGGTGACATTAAATACTGTCTCTGCTTAAACGGTTTTGCATCACCAGTATCTATCTCTAAAGTTATTTTATCAGTTCGACCTAAACGAGAATCACTACTAATTTCCTTAAATGAGTTTACTAAATCTATCATCTGCTTCTCTTGTTCCTGTGTGAGCTCATCATCAATACTAGTCTCAAAAATACTACATTGTTGAGATGTGGCAACAATGTCAACAGTTTCACCTGAAACTCGACATTTAATGTCCCAACTAAAGTCATGAAAATCAATGGACACACTAAATTTACTACAAAAATCACTACCCAAAATAAAAGATTGTGATAGGGAAGGTACTACTAATGCAGGAATAATTTGTATATCCCCATTTATATTGATAGGCAAATCCACTATACCATCAACTTTTTGTTGTGTACCATCAGCTGTTAGAACATGGTTTAAGTGAGGACTTCTTATTATTAAATCTAAATCTTTTATTGTTCTTAAACCTCCCTGACCTATAACTGATATGTTGGCACCACTATCTAGAAGTGCAATGACATTAGTGTCCACAAGTTGGATTTTTACATAAGGCCTATTATCATTGTTTTTCTTAATCAATAAAGGAGCTACAAAATTTATGGAATCTCCCTCATTATTAAAATTTTGACTATTGGCTCTTGAAATTTTTGGAGAAAATTGAGAGCCTTTTACAACATTCTTCCTTATTTGTTTCCCTTTACACCTAACACAGTCTCTGAAAACAACATTTGGTGTTCCACATTTAAAACAAAACTTTTTCTTGATGCCTGACTTACAATCTTGAAAAGTATGATTAGGTAAATTGCATCTCCAACAAATAACAGGATTTCTCACTTTAGGGTTTCCCACTTTATAACTAGCTGTACCAACTGTTGAGGAAGAGGCAGGAATGCTATTTGAAGCCAAATTCGAAGTTGCAGGTGAAGAATTTGAAGGTGGAAAATTTGATGTTGAAGTGGCATTTCTGAATTTATTTTTCCGGAATTTATTACCAGAATCTATATTCTTATGAGCAGGGTTTCTGTTCACTTGGGTATTTGAAATGAAAGCTAATTCAGGATCATCTAGCATAGCTACTGATCTACTCTGGGGACTAGAACTACTGGGGCATAGTGCATCAGATTCCTCTAACTTCTTACATAAAGTTCCAAGATGTGAAACTGAATCTATATCACACAAAGCCAGCCTACTTCTATAATCAGACTTTAGTCCCATTTTAATATATCTTATTTTAGTAACCTCAGCTGCTCCATGACTGAGTCTATTAAAAAGAGCTTCCATACAAGCAATATAAATAACTACTGGTTCTGTATTACCCTGTTTCCGGTTCTTAATTTGTAGCCAAACTTCATCTTCAAAATCTGACACTAGAAAATCTTTCCTCATTTTTAAAGTTAATGAGTCCCAATCAGTGACCTGAGATTTAATGTATCTATACCAGAAGGTAGCTTTTCCTGTAAAAAGATCACTAGCAGACTCAAAAAGCTCTACTTTAGAAACATGTCTAGCTTGAGCAAGTTCTTCAATTCGCTCTATGAACGACAAAAGATTTTTAGAATCTCCATCAAATTGAATTCCCAATTTGTAGACAGGAGTTGATTTCGAGAAATTTGGAGAGAAAGAATTACTGGTAGATTGTCTCAG
Organism: Agelastica alni; assembly: GCA_950111635.1. NCBI lineage: Eukaryota > Metazoa > Arthropoda > Insecta > Coleoptera > Chrysomelidae > Agelastica > Agelastica alni. Next base: position 66,644,154 of record OX467711.1, on the reverse strand, counting down.
AGAAGGATTAACAGTGGAATTCATTAAAGGCACATTAACTGGTTCAGATTCCTGTTCCGACACCTTGTCATGTAATTCAGCATCTAGTTGTAGAGATGTGGCATAGGACTCATTTTTAAACAATGACATGTCTTCAAAGTTTTCATCGGTGTTATTTAATGGAATTCTCTGAATCCTCAAAGTCACATGACATAATCTAGATACTACTCTTTTATAAGTGGAATCTGTAGAAGGACCATCAAAATCACTAATTAAAAATTTAATAGAAGTTAATGTGTTTTCTATCTCTGTTTTTTCAATCTCAAAATTAAAAGATGGATCTACTAAGGCCAGAACATTCTGTCCTTGTTGTATCTCTTTTGAAATCAAACGACCTAAAATTTTTCTCTTATCATCCATATTACGTTCAGAAATAACACCTCTGATCCTCAACTCATAGTTGATCTCAGCTATCAGCAAGTGTTTTACCTTAAGTGAATCCATAGTGACTTGTAATGAGCAGAAACAAAAAGCAAATGTAATATCTAACTAATTTGATATTGAGTTATCAATATCAGGTTGTCAGTCACAAAAATATCTATGAAAATCCCTATGAAAAATATCTGTCAAAATTGTTACCAGAAAATTATTTTCAAAAAAGGAAATTTTCAAAAAGGAAATCTTTAAAATTTGCTATCTTAGCTCCGAAATATATAATTATTACAAATGAACACACATACACGGTTCCTAGATATCTCAAAAAAATAACTTATCCTGTTTACCTGTTTCAAAAACACCTAAAGCTGTTCCTGAAATGTCTGTCTTCAAATAAACAATAAGACTTGAAGGACAGGTTGTAATTATTCAACTAAATGTACCAAACCAAAAAATCTAAGAAAATCAATTCAGGTTTTTCAAAAAATTTCTAACATGAATTTCTGAATTTTCGGGCCCCACACGTTGGACGCTAATTTATGTGACCTACTTTATTATGTTCATTACATAAAAAAATAGAACACAATGTGCTGACGGCAGCTGTTCGCCGGAGAACAGATAAAGTGAGTTCGAATTATTTACGGCTCTAAGAATGAAAATTCAAATTCATTAAGGGCGCCACCCAATTTAGATATTGCTTTACTATATTTGGATAATTGAGAAAACCAAATATCTATCTTTAACAAAATACCTAAAATGACTTAATATTAAATTTTCTTAGACATTCAGGCTGGGCAAATAGGAGAATAAAAAAACATATCACATATAAGAATATAATTAGAATATCAAAGTGGACAAGGCAAAATAGGTTGTAGACCAGGGAACCATAAAATAATAATTACATAAATTAAATAACATATATAATAATATTAACTAATGTATTATAGCGAAATACATACACTTTTATACCTGGTGTTATACCGCTCAAAGTTACCAGAATGGGGTATAATGGTAAGAAATAAACCTGTGACTGAATCTGCTGTCACATAGTACTATGTGAGAACTTCACAAAAGTCCTTTAGATTATAGTTTATAAAATTATCACGGTGGTATAATATACGATATCAATAATTAGTAATTATTTAAAATGATGGTATGATAAGCACTAATATGATAAAATAGTTATAAAAAATTTCAAAAAGGTAAGAGAACACTGAAGGTGTAAAAAAACCTGGTATTAAAGTCCAATGGTCCACATATGTAGCCTCTATCCAAGGTCCACTTGATGTAGTTGAAGACACAAAAACGAAGACAGGAAGAAGACAGGAAACAGACAGCAAAACGAAGAGAAGGCAGAAGAAAGGCTCAACCTTCCAGGTCAGCCAGGGGTCGATGATGCAACTCAGCAGGTCTCTAGCCTCTATCGGCTACTACTAGATCTCATCCGGTGGATGTCTGTCGATTGCCAGAAGTCTGATGATGAGGGCTAAGCTGTACCCTAACACCCTAACAAAAAAATAATCTCATGAAAGGACATGTGCAAAATAAAAAACCAACAAAATGAAGTAGGTATATTTTCAACCTGATCGATATCATTGCTAGTTCAAAAGTCATAACTTACCTTCTGAGAAGGGAGGTAAAACTAGAAGATATCCATAACAGCAAACAGGACTAAAACGGACTAACAGGACATCAGGACAAAATGGCGGTGTTCCCACCGCATGGCAGCTTACCGGTGTTTGGCACAAATCCCCATATAAGGCTCCAAAAAAAACCACTAACGATGGGTGCGACTTGATCTCGGCCCAAACGGCACTTCGTAAATTCCCCCCTAAGGGTTAATTTCGGTTCAATACCGAAAAAGAATCCCAAACACGAGACAAGCGCACCTCATCATGGCCGCACCGAAAAAGAACTCCTCGACGACCACGAGGACAGAACCATCCTCCTATTTCTAACAGTTGCCAGAAAAAACTGCACATCCTGTATGAAATCAGCGCCAGTTTTGAATTCCTAGCCTCTCATTGGTCAGAACCATAAATGCTATTGATTGACAGAATGAATTTCATAGAATGTAATCTAAAAGACCATTCTTCTTCTTTCTTTTCTACTATTGCACGAAACATTAACGGCTAACCGACTTGAGACCGATGACAGAAGTTCTATGAAAGAAGAACAGTGACACGCCCACAATGACTCGACGTCTAGAAAGTAAATAAATATAACCTTTAAGATTATATTTTGAAAAATAAAGAAAAAACCCAGTAAATACCTAGAGATCTCATTCAGAATCAACAAAATCCTGGGACAAACCTTCAATAGCCTAGAATTCATCATACCAGAGAACACAACGGTATGTCGCCTGCTCACATGTGAATGGATGTTTTTATTGACTTCACTATCTTAAATTTCAGAAATCCAGGAATACAGCCAGAAATCATAAGGTTCCTGCAGCTTGAGTATATTACTTTCAACAGCTCTTAGAATGTCAGAAGCAAGAGTATTACCTAGTGTTGAAACTTGTGAAATTTACTAGTATTCAACTATATATATGTTTGTTTTGAAATAGTGAAATAAATGTTTTATTCAGGAATTTGATATCAAAACTGAATGTTCTCTGTAAGTACAATGCCCAATAAATAAAAAAACTATTATATATAAAAAAAACAAAATTAGCTGGTGGCAATTTCAAATGCTACAATGCCCAATAAATGAAAAATTTACTATATATAAAAAAACAAAATTAACGAGTAGCAATTTCAAATGCTACACATGTTTCGCCCATATTTTTTCTGCTGCATCTATTTCTGCCAGAAGCAATCCAGAGCGATAATACATTTCACGCTTCAAAATTTTTGGTACTCGCAGAAACCAGGCTGTTGTCCTCAAAAGTCACATTTAAGAACACAAACGAGTTATATCTGGAAGGTAATTGAAAGTTTCATCATCTGATGAAATGATGAGAGTCACGTATTCTTTTTTCATTTCGGATATATATTCTTTTTCATTTCCAATATTTTTCTTCTTTTCTACTTCTGAACCAGAATTCTTTGTCTTATTTTAAAAAACTTGGTCCACCAACCCATCGAGATAGTGAGGTCCAGTCGCAATTGATATTTTCGCGAGTAGCCTCATCTGCTACATTTTCATCTGTCGGTATCCAATTCCATTCTGAACGTTTCGACATTTTCAAGATTTCACTGACTCTGTGGCCAACAAACGATTTGAATTTTCTTGCATCTGACTTCAGCCAATTCAAAACTATACTAGAGTTTGTCCAATAGAAGAACTCGTAAATTTCGAAGTTGTGATTCTCTCGGATCGTTTTCGCTAAACGGCTGCCTAAAACTGCTGCTTGTAGTTACAATCTTGATTACGGGACACGGACACATAAACGACTATTATAGACGTTTTAATCTAAGATACACGGACGGAAATTGCACACACTGCAACGTAACGGAGGACCAACAACACATAATTAACGATTGCACAACAGAACAGAGGACAATAGCAAGACAAATACTTACACAAAGACTACACACCAAACAACTACAGTACCCGCCAACAGACATAAACATAGAAGACAAAATATTAACGACATGGTTAAACGAATGGGGACACAACATGGTTACGGACGACGAAGACGGAGCAAGGGGGGGATAAATATGTATAAGTACATAGAAAAGCAATTGGTTTTTTTGTTATTCTTTTTGCCATTTATTTTTTGCGTTATTTATATTGAAATATTGTTACTTTCTTTTTCATTTATTTACTAGGATATGTATACTAGAAATTTTTTTGTTATTTTGTCATTTTGACAGTGGTTTCGCTAGCTATTGCGTGGTAAACAGGCCATATACCGTAAGGTAGGCGAGCCCTGTCCCACATTTCGTATCTCATCGCGTAAAACAAGGATAAACGAAAAGTGGAGGCACAAAGCAGTCTCTCTCTGTATCTTGTATGTATGTTTGTAACGAAAAAAAATAAAGCTGTCATACTAGTTTCTTCTGTTCACCACCAAGAGGGCACTGACGATGGTAAACCAGAAATAATGTCCTTTTACAATAAAACAAAAGGAGGTGGAGATGTCTTGATGAAAAATTTAGCATTTATTCGTCAGGTAGAAGGACAAGGCGATGGCTATTTTTTTCAGAATGGTGGAGATTTCTTCTGTAAATTCCTATTTACTTGCAGAGATAATCCAAAGCTGACCGGATATAATTTTGTTAAACAATTGAAGACCTCGGTGCAAGAACCGGCCAAGTTCACTTTTGGACGAAATTGCGTTTTTCCACTTGGAATATAATTTTGAGCATTCTCCGTCGATTGGTGCAAAAATCAGACTTGTCCGAGTTATATCAATGATATAAAATGCTCGAAGGACTTGGCTGACCATACTTTTTGGGGCATAAACCAGTCATGTCCAGGACTTGGTCGATTTTTGCACCAACGCTGATATTCGCGGGGTGGAAGGACATGACCGTTGGCGATCGCAAGCTCCTCTTGCTAGGCGGGAGACAGGCTTTGACATGTTAGTGCTTCTCATTTCGAGCATAGACGTAGTCTGTTTTTGATCGTGCTTATTATAACATATAATAAAAGTGTGAGAATATCACGAATATAATGTCATCTGATGAGACAGAACCTTTCATGTCATCAGGTAGTGAGTATGTGCCATCTGATAGCGATCTTCCGAGTAGTAGCCGAGGAAAAACTAAAAAAGTTAGGAAACAGGTGAAAAAATGCAAGAAAGTTGAAAATATTACTTCGAATAATCAGGACTTGACACCAGTCGTGAACAGGCGTATATTACCAAACGATAATAGTAGTTCTCGTAAAAAAAAAGGGAAAAAGAGAATGCGAAACGAGGCACTATGGCAACGAAATATAAGGAAAGTAAAAAAGGCAGCAGGTGAAGAGTACACCACTGTGAAAAGTGGAAAGTTGATACCAGTGCGAAAAGTGGGTAATGATTGTGCTTGTCGTCTCAAATGCTTTTCGAAGATCAATGTCGAAGAAAGAAACCAAGTTTTGCAAGAGTTTAATGGATTAGCTAATAAGGAAAAGCAAGATCTGTACTTGGGTCGCCTAATCCGGGTGGAGGAGGTGGCAAGAAAAAGATCACGAACAGGAACCGGCAAAGCAAAAACTGTGACTTTTCATTACAAGGTAATTGAATATGGAAAAAATGTACTTAGTCCCTATACATTCGATGTAACCTGAAAAAATCTGAGAGTAAAATCATATCGTTTCTGTTTCTTCATTTATGTGTGATGAAAAATTGTTTTGTTTCAGATTCGCGTGAAAGGCACTGAATATATAGTCTGTATACAGGCATTTTTTTCAATGCATGGAATCACTACACAACGGACAAATCGTATAGGAAACAGTTTGAAAGAAAACATTGCTGCACCACTGGACATGAGGGGAAAGCATGAAAACAGTCCGAATAAAATTCCACAGAATATTATAGCTACGATAGATAACCATATACTTAGCTTTCCCAAGCGCTCATCACATTATAGTAGAGAGAAAAACGAACGCCGAACTTATTTATCGTCTGATCTGAATATTTCTAAGATGCATAAGTTATACTTGGAAAGATATGAACCAGATGTCTTTGAAAAACTTGAAAGTGGGGAAAAATGTCAGCCAAAAGTTTCGTATGACTTCTACTTTCGTCATTTTCGCAAAAATTACAATATAAGTTTCGGCTCTCTACGTTCGGACACATGTCAAACATGCGATAGGTTGGAGAATTTAATAGCAGCAGAGCAGGATCGTGAGGCCAAACATGTACTACAGACAGAAAAAGCAGTACATATTAGAAAAGCAGAAGTATTCTATACGTCGATGAAAGAAAAAACTCAGCTTGCCAATACAGATGAAACAGTTGAAGTTTTATGTTTTGATTACCAGCAGAATCTTCCTCTTCCTCATGTTCCAGCTGGAGATGTATTTTACAAGCGACAGCTGTGGCAATACAACTTCTGTATTTCCTCAGGAAAAACAGGGTTATCAACATTTTACATGTACGACGAAGCCACATAAAAAAAAAGTAGCAATGAAGTCATAAGTTTTCTCCACCATTACATTACTACGTTTCTTCCCGACTCTGTGACAACATTGTACCTGTTTTCTGACAATTCGTTCGCACAGAACAAAAATCATACAATCACCAAATTTTTGTTCACTTTGGTTAATCAGCGTATCAAACATATTTCTCAAGTTATACATCAATATCCTGAGCCTGGTCATAGTTTTTTACCCTGTGACCGCTCCTTTGGATTAATAGAGAGGGAAAAAAGAAGAAGAGAACGAGTGTATGTACCTGCCGAATGGAAAGAACTAGTAAGAAAAACTAGCTAAAAGTTTTGTGTCATTGATGTAACCCAAGACATAATGATGAACTTCAGCGAGCATTTCAAACCCATTTTTAAAGCAACATTTACTAGCCAAAATACTAAAACAAAATTTTCTATCTCAACATTCCGATTATTTAAGTATCAATGCGGTTCTAACTTCATCGAATGTAGCCCTAGTGTTTCCCTCCCACTTTTCACCAAGTTTTCCGCTACTAAGCTTGGCTGTGAATTATCGCTACCTACGACAAAAATGGTCCAGATCTATCCTCTGCCCATGAATGAGAAGAAGCTGGCAGATGTAAAGCTTTTGGTAAAAAAATATGTGCCAGAGGCATGTGTGTGGTCAACTATAACTACTACTACATATACTACTTAGCTCCTCAAACTCTAAGTGAAATGGTATGTACAGCATAAGTTTAAATTATTAAAACCACTTTAGTTAACGTAGTTAACAGATATCTATACAATACCAAAATCAAAAAGAAGCATTTGTGGAAAATAAATACCAATTACCAAAAATTTGTTTATATTTGGAGGTTAACTAGGAATTAGTTCAGTCATAAATTTTTTACTTCTTCCTAAAAATAATAAGAAATAAAGCGATCCATACACGTTTAATTTTGCTTGCATGAAAAATGTCTGAAACAAACGATATATCTTTGAAGAAGGTATTTGAGGAAATTATTAAAAACCGAACGGAAATAAAAAATTCTATAGAAGCATCAGAAACAAGACTTTTGTTGAAAATAGAAGACCTTAACAATAAAGTACGTGAACTCGAACAAGAAAATCAAATACTTAGGAAGGAGAATATATACATAGAGAAAATAAAAAAAACTCTTTAGTTATATTTGGATTAGAAGAAATAGACAAAACTCCAACTCCAGAGAATATCTGTATTAGTCTTAATAAGTTGTTAGAGGTTGATATACAACCAATCGATTTAAACGATTTTTACTTTCTTGGAAGAGAAAAAAATAGTCCCCTAAAGGTAGATTTTACCACATACTGGAAAAAAAAACTGGTTTTAAAGAATTGTTATAAATTAAAAGGTAAGAAAATATCCATTGTTAACGACCAAACGCTTGAACAAAGAGAACAATCTAAAATATTAAGAAAACATTTATTCCTTGCAAAACAAGAAAACAAGGACTGCTACATTAAAGGTAATAAGCTTTACGTAAACAACAAATCTTACGGGGTAGAGGACCTGACCTTAAGTGATTATAAAGCGACTCAAACATCTCTGTCAAACAGTGCTCCAGCAACATCGGACTTAAATAGAGTTAATAATCAAGAGGTTTTTGAAACTACCAACCAGGATATAACTATTCAAAAATTAATAACACCTATAGTTAAGAAAACAAGTAGTCATCAAGAATCGAAGCACAGACTCCGTTTCCACAAGTAAACCGTTTTAATTTTTGCTGTAAATTTTCAATTTTATCCTATTACTTTAACTCCATTACCATGGATCAATACATTCGAGACTTTGAAATCCAACCAATCGAAACTTATAAATTGGAAACCATCGAAGAGTGTTCTGAAATTTTAAATGTTAACCAGCGTAACTCTAACTTTAAAATAATTCATAACAATATTCGCAGTATTAACAAGAATTTAAATGAATTTAAACTTTTTCTTTCAGCACTAGATACTGATGTTGATATAATAGTACTGACCGAAACGTGGCAAATCTTAGACACAAACCTACACTATATTGATGGATACAATATGGTTTACAACGAGAGTAAATGTAATCAGAATGACGGTGTTGTAGTATATATCAAGGACAGTTTAAATTACAGTTATGCAATAACAGAAATATTTCCCAATATAAATACTTTACAACTTAAGATCCAGCTAAATGAAACTGATAATGCAATTGTATATGCAGTTTATAGGTCACCGGACACAGATACCAGAACATTTATAACACATTTGCAAGATTTTTTAGAAACACATGATACTAACAATGAATATTTTTACATTTTTATCGGCGATCTGAATATAAATATTTTAAATTACGATCAAAATACAATACATTATATAAACCTACTTAATGAGTTTGGATATTTATCAACAATGAATGCACCAACAAGACAAAAATCATGTTTGGACCATATATTTGTAAAAACGAAAAACGAACTCATAAACCAAATTATACCAATCGTTCTACAAACTGATATCACAGACCACTCAACTACTATATTACAAGCAATATTAGATACACAAATTAAAAAGCAAAAACAAAAAAAACATTTTATAGAAGTAATTGATACAAATAGACTGAGAAACTTGTTAGCAAACATATCATGGGATTCCATCTACAGTGAGCCTGATCCAGATATCGCAACTAATAATTTTTTATCAATATTTTCTAAAGCTATCAACGAGTGTAGCGAAAAACGACTCGTTAAAAGAAAACACACTAAAATCACCCCTTGGATGACTAACGCGTTGCTTAAATCCATTAACACAAAAAATAAAATGTTTAAAAATGTACGAAAAACTCCAAATAATTTACAACAGTAGTTAAACAACAGGAATTCAAGCCCACTTGGAGTGGGGGGAGGAGTGGGGGAAGTGGTGGGGGTAGGAGTGGGGGTAGGAGTGGTGGTGGAGTGGGGGGTGAAGTGGGGGAAGTGACAGGTGAAGGAGTGGGGAAATGACATTGTTGACATATGACATTGTTGACATATGACATTGTTGACATATGACATTGTTGACATATGACATTGTTGACATGTGACATTGTTGACATGTGACATTGTTGCCATTGTTTACATACGGCATGTTGCCATTGTTACCATTGTTGACATATAACATCATTGTTTACATTGTCCCCATCGACTCGATTAAGAGGGTTACGTAAGCACGTTGAAAAGTGGTGTGACGTAAGCGTTAAAAAAAACTTGGCACACACGCACACACACACACACACACACACACACACACACACACACACACACACACTCACACACACACACACTCATTGTTTACATTGTCCCCATCGACTCGATTAAGAGGGTTACATAAGCACGTTGAAAAGTGGTGTGACGTAAGCGTTGAAAAAAACTTGGCTTCTCGGAGGTTCGAACCTTAATCCTTTGCCTTACTAAACGGATAGCTATACCATGTAGCTACTACGCATATTAATTTTATCGTGCAAGATTGGATATACAAATATATATTTGTGACATCATTATGTTAAAAATAACCTTGAACTACCAGATAATAAAAATGAATGAAAATATGTTGATTTAACGTGAGTTACATGCGTCATTTCCGCTGACTTCTATTTGAACCATTTTTGCGACTCAGCAGTTCTAGAAGCTTCCAGAAATTGCTTATCTAAAAAAATGTCACACTCGTAATTTCCTTTGTTATAAAATAAGCATTATGTATCAAAATTAAAGATATAAAAAGGAGAAAGCCATACGGTTTAGTACCATTTGACTATTTACATTAAACGGTGATAGATTTGTGCGTTCAAGTGCTACAAGAAGAAAAAAGTAAGTTTCAATTATTGTTGTGTTTTGTCTCACAAAATATTCTTATTTGTAAAAATTTTATTAGATGAATTTGGAAAAATTAAACGAAGTTTCCTCCATTACAGCACGGAAACCTATAGTAAAGCTGCAGGAGCTACCAATAGGAGTTCCTCAAGCAATTTATGCTGCAAAAATAACCAAAACACCATATGGTACAAGCGTTCTTCTTGACTTGGGTGATAAAGTCACCTTCCTACCCAACAGAGTGACTGCTACTTATAAGCCGTATATTAGCCATTTCGAGAAAGGGAAATACAGCTTAACATACCAAGGATCTTACGATTGTGGTCGTCTCCATTTGGCTGCGGCATTTGAAATTAAAGAAATTTAATCCGAAACATCCATAGAAAATTAGTAAGCAAATTTTTTTTTCTTTTTTAATTATAAAAGTGGTTTATAATGTCGTCCAAAGTTACCGAAACTATTAAAAAGTTACATCAAAATTATTCCGATGATCTTGCTAATGTCTCTTTAAAATTAATTGCCAAACATATTAGAAAATGTGCGCTAGCTTTTAAAAAAATTAAATTTTCTGTTGGAGAAAAACGTAAAATTCATACGAAAATCGCTGAATTAAAACGGATGAGATGTTTAATTAAAGCGATGTCCAACAAGGTAGGTTTAGGGTTAAAACGAGGTAGTAGAGTTAAGTGGGAAGATGTGATTGCTATTTTCGACAGTAGAATTAGAACGGGAGTTATAATAAATTTACAACATAAAGAAATTAAAGATTTTTTAAAAGACGCGTTTCATTTATTTAAATGTAGAGTTAATAATATTTTAAAAACAATGCCTATGCTAAAAATAAATACAACCTTTTGGGGGGATTTTATAAAGCAGCAGTCAAGTGACGAATTATTAGATCGAAAGTTTTTCATTACTCCAAATGCTGTTGTAGATGCAGGATCGGATTTAGCACAGTGGTTTAATGATAATGTAGTCGATGTTATATTAAATAAATTATCAGAATTTTCTGAAAAAAATAGTGGTTGGGCACTTAGTAAAATCGTTTTATTAGAAGTAGCTATAAATAAATATGAGGTCGGCAACGGTTCATCTTTCATTAAATTACCAGATCAAATTTTAAAGAAACATGCTTGCGTAAACGTTCAAAATGCAGACCAAGCATGTTTCTTTTGGAGCATCGTAAGCGCTTTATATCCAGTCACAAAAGACCCACAACGATTAAGTAAGTATCCGCATTATGACACCGTTCTAAATATAAAGGGGTTGGAAATTCCAATTAAATTAAATCAAATTTCAAAGTTCGAGAAACTAAACGAAATTTCAGTTAACATCTATGCTTTAGAATTGATCGAAACAGAGAAGAGATCATTTTACATGGTTATACCTGCGTTTTTAACCAAAAATAAAATGAAACGTCACGTCAATTTGTTACTAATACAAGATCAGTATTTTCGGAAATTAAATGATTATGAAGCGCCACCCATCGACAATGAAAATGTTGAAATCAAATATCATTATGTTTGGATAAAACATTTGTCTAGATTAATTTCAAGTCAACTCAACAAATATGATCATAAAAAATTCTTGTGCGACAGATGTTTAAATTATTTTTCAAGCTGTGATAAATTAAACGAACATGAAAAGGTTTGTCAAAATGTTAATGACTGTAAAATTTCATTTCCTAAATATGATTATGTAGAGTTTAGAAATTTCGTTTATAAACAAAAGTGTCCTTTTTTAATTTATGCAGACTTTGAATCGCAGTTGGTAGATTGTAATGATAAGGTTTCCGAAAAAACTGTCAAATATCAAAAGCATCGGGCTTTTAATGCAGGTTACTATTTTAAATGTTCTTACGATGATAGTCTTTCCTATTTCAATAGCTATCAGGGGGATGATTGCATGCAATGGTTCGCCGACCAATTGTCAAATTTAGCCAGTTTTATTCAATCAAAAATCAAAAATATAATCCCAATGGTGGAAAAGCCTGATGTCATTAATGCCAAGGTATGTCACATATGTGAAAAGCCTTTTGGTATTAAAGATATTATTGTTCGTGATCATGATCACTTTACGGCAGCTTTTCGAGGTTGGGCGCATCAAGTATGCAATTTACAATTTCAAAAATTATTTATTGTGCCAATTGCATTTCACAATCTTTCGGGCTACGATAGTCATTTTATTATAAAAGACATTGCCAAGCGTGGACAAGTGAGTGTACTTCCCGTTAATATGGAAAAATATATATCATTCACTCAATACGACTCGGAGACTAACATCAAATTTAGATTTATAGATTCTTGTAGATTTATGGGAGCCAGTCTTGACGAATTGGTGAGCACTCTAAAAGTCGAAAACTTGCAAAATTTAAAAAAAGAATTCAGCTATTTAAATGAAGAAAATTTTAAATTAATAACAAAAAAAGGTGTTTTCCCCTATGATTATATAAACAACTTGGATAAATTAAATGACATTCAACTACCATCTAAAAAACAATTTTACAATAAACTAAATGACGAGCATATTAGTGAAGAGAAGTATGGTCATGCGCAAAACGTTTGGCAATCGTTCGGGATTAAAAACTTGGGGGAATATAGCGACTTATACCTTCGCACAGATATCCTTCTTTTGGCAGACGTTATGGAAAATTTTAGAGAGACTGCTTTGAAAGTTTATGGTTTAGATCCGGCATGGTATTATACTATGCCTGGGTATACGTGGGACTGCATGTTAAAGTATACTAAATGTAAACTCAAACTTATAAAGGATGTGGATATGATATTGTTCATTGAAGCTGGTATTAGAGGAGGAATATCGGTTTGCAGTAATCGATATACGGAGGCAAACAATGAGTATATGGAAACATACGATTCCACCAAGCCGACAAGTTATCTATTTTACCTTGATGTTAATAATTTGTATGGGTGGGCTATGTCTCAACCTCTGCCATACGATGACTTTCAATGGGTGGAAACAAATATTGACATCTCTCAGATACCTGACGATGCAGAAGAAGGATACATCCTGCAGGTTGATTTAGAATATCCTAAAGAGTTGCACGATTTGCATAAGGACTTTCCCTTTTGTGCTGAACACCGCGTACCACCCGGATCAAAATTACCGAAATTAATGACTACACTACATAATAAAGAAAAATATGTTATACATTACCGAAATTTAAAACAGGCTTTGGCGCATGGTTTAATACTTAAAAAGATACATCGCGTTTTAAAATTTAAACAATCTGCATGGTTGAAGCCCTATATCGAGCTAAACACTCGTTTAAGGACTACAGCTACCAGTTCATTTGCAAAGAATCAGTTTAAACTCGCGAACAACGCGGTGTTTGGCAAAACAATGGAAAATAAACGCTTACATAGGGTAGTAAAGTTAGTAAGTTCATACGAGGGTCGTTACGGGGCAAAAAATTTAATTTCTAGCGCGAGATTTCACAATAGATCAATTTTTGATGAAAATCTAATGGCTATCGAACTAAAAAAGTCTGAATTACTTTTCGATAAACCCCTATATATTGGAATGTCCATTCTCGACATTTCAAAAACGTGTATGTATGATTTCCACTATAATTTTATGCTCCCCACCCTAGGGGTGAACAATTGTATCATAAACTACACGGACACCGATAGTTTCTTCTACAAAATAATGAATATCAATGTTTACAAAGACATAATCGGTAGGTATATCGAAAAATTTGATACCTCCGATTATAGTGGAAATAATATATACAATATCCCGTTACTTAACAAAAAAATACCGGGTCTTATGAAAGATGAAGCCAACGGCAAAATCATTACGCATTTTGTTGGGTTACGATCAAAAATGTACGCGTTTAAAATTCAGGGAGATAAAAACGTCACTAAAAAGTCTAAGGGGGTAAAATATAATGTTGTCAAAAATAAATTGACGTTTGAAGATTACGTAGATTGTCTTAAAACATTTAAACATAAAAATATTACACAGTGCACAATTCGATCCTATAAACATGACGTATTTAGCATAGAACAATCGAAAATTGCTTTAAGCCCTGAGGATGATAAAAGATATTTAATTTCGGGATCATTTAACACGCTACCATGGGGTCATTACAGTATAGAATAATTAGATTTAGAACCGTTTGCGTAGAGATATAAAAAATAATAACTTTACATATTCCTCATTCCTGATATCATTATTTTTATAATTTCATTCTGTTCCACTTTTATAATTAAAAAAAATAAAAAAAAAAAAATTTAAAACGAATTATAAAATTCGCGTCATTGGCAGGTGGATGTCAGTCATCATGTGCAGCAGTCAAGACAGTAATCATTTTAGTATGACGTCGAGTAGTGATGATAGCGTGAGTAGTGACTTTGAAATGTCCGAATTCGTATTGCCGGGGGCACCTTCCATAGAAACAATTGTTCAATCCTACGAAGATGCTGCCAAACGTGAAGTGCATTACTTACTGCTAACGACATATATGTTGTCAGAATATGAAGTTCGATGTGGCCTTAGTCCTGCTCAGACGTTTTCTCCGGCAATCATTTTGGCTAAACATTTTGGGCCTACTAAAATATCTTTTGACGTTTTTGAATGGGGTACCCTCATCAGTATTTTGGAGAAAAGGATGGAAGATTTTTTTCATGAGATGTCGCCTACGTATCCCGATGAAGACGATGATAACACCCCTATAACGTTTCACTGTGGCGATTATTGTACTATCATGCAACAAGTTTATGATGATACCAAGTTCCTGGTTTTAAGAAAACACGACGTTGAGTACTATTTGTGCGAAGAGGATGTTCAAGAAATTCTTAAAATCCACGCGCATTTGCTGACGCATCGAGTAAATTTATTAAACAAACTTAGTTTCTGTTCATATTATCACAATATTATTGGTTTTTGTAAACTGCATGGTGAATTATCGTTATCATTATTGTCGGAAATACTTCCAAATGATTTGTTAAATAGTGCATTGAGAGAGTTTATCTACTTTTATAGAATTACCACAATTAATGATTTAAATAAATAATTTTTTTAAAAAGTTTTGTTTTATTTGTTCCCCGAAATTTTAAGTTTCTATAAATATACTGTAAATAATATTTGTTAATCATTTAAGATGCTGTGCCCTACTTAAAGTTTGAAGAAACAATTGAAATCTCTACTATTAAAGCTAATTTCATTTTACGAATAACATGTAATTTTTTTTTAAATTGTTGATTTGTGCATGAAATTTTTTTAAAATCGATCTTTTCTTCATTTAACGTTCATAAACCATTAAGGCTTATTTGACTAGCCAATATGAAAACAATTGCTTAAATTTCAGATATTAAATAAATTCTATAACATTTCTACATATAATATAAGAGTGTAAGAATTTTAGTAGTAAAATAAATATTTTAATTTTTTTAATTATTTTATGCGTGTTAATACTACTGGGAAACCATTACGCGAAAATGAATGGATGTACTGTTGTGGCCAAGGCACGTGGGTTAGAGGTGATCCTCGTGGAAGCAAATATGATGGGTACATGAAATGATTATATGATATTGTTTCTTGAAAATATAATTGAATGCAAAAATTACAATTAGTCTTTTAATAACTGATGCTATTGCTGACATTGATATAAGTTTGACCTGGTAATTCAGGAATGCTTGAATCTACGTTTCTATAGAATATGTATTATAAATATATTTGCATAGTTGTTGCTCTGTTGTGTTTTCAAGTGTCACGCTTATTATGGGTAAGAAACATTTTTGTTAATTTTTATTTATTTAATTTCTATGTTAGAAAAAAATAATTGTAACTATTTTATTCTAAATAAAGAAATTTTGTCGGTGTTTTTAACGGACGATCAATTTTTCTATCGACTTTTTTTTTTTTTTTAACTTTATTAAGCAATGGTTTTTTAAAATATAAAAATATTAAGTGATTTTAAGTTTTAAAGTAAAGAAATCAAATCTTGTAACACCTTCAATAAGCATTTATAATTAAAATATTGTGTTTCTGTTTTAAATCTTAAATTACACAGAGGACATCTTAAATGCATAATGATATGACGACGACTTATCTTTTTAAACGCTTTGTAACAGAAATTACAAATTTGTATTTTTACAGATTTCTTTAAACTTAGCAAATTCATTGTTTTTGCACTAAATCTAAAAGAAAAACAAAAAAAAAAGCGCATACAGTGACCGCTTACCTTAAATATATTTTACCTACGGTTTAAAATCTATAAAAGGAAAAAACAAAAAGTGCATTTTTACTAGAATTTAAAACGAGATGGATAAGTAACTAAAACTTTTTTAATTGTGTTTTTATTTTAAATTTTTACCCTTTACAAAATTTTAGGAAATTTTCAAAATACTTTTATTTTAAGTTATTTTTCGTCATTTAAAAAATAATTTAAACACCACTCACAAATAAAATTTTTGTCTATTCTTAGTTACTCGACTATTTATTAATCTAGACAAATCTTTGATGCAGCAATAGTTATATTTAATTTTACAATTCTCATCATTTGAGCTTCATAATTATTTAATTTTTGATAATACTGATTTTTAATCAAATTTGTTATTTTTTACACACTAGTTTTCAATTTAAAATTGCTTTACAGACAGACGATTAGAAGACCTTATATACCAGAGTAAGGGGAGCATTACCCCCGCATCAAAGAGTAAGTAAACAAAACCATTTGCTAATTATTTCTACAAATCTTACTTTGGTGTTGGTAGTTTTAACAATAAATTTAATTTCCAACTAAAATTTCTTAGGCTAACTTTTTTTATGCTAATTTTTGTATTAACATAAGGTTTTAATCATTTTAGATATTTTTTTACTAAATTAAAAATTCTTTGTGTCAATTTTAGTACATTAAATTTTAATTAAAACTTTTTTTTTTTACAGGCTAAACCCATCATAATTATGATGGGTTCTCGTGGAGGTAACCCACCTCCATCAATGATATGCGTAGGGGATGTGGGCCCCTACAGTATATATATGGAGGTACTCGAGAGCGAGACATGGGTTTGGGCATTAAGGTATAAATTTATCTATGATTTTATATTTTTATTTTACAAATGTTTTTTTTTATGTTGCAGATAATGGGCCTATTCTACTTTAATTATGTAAAGTAATTAAAAAAAAAACTTTGAGTTAAATAAAGGAAATGAATGAATATTGTTTCGTTTCAATTATTTTTGAAAGTAACGTTCGACACATGCCTCAAACATTTGACAATTATTTCAGTTAATTAACGTAGAAAATGTTAAAATGTTCAAAATTTAAGTAAATATCTAAAATTTGATTTAAAACTAAAAAAGTACTCGAAAAAATCATTTTAACAGTATCATACAAATAAAAATGTTTATAAAATTAATTTTTGGTTTTAAAATATAAGTGTTAAAAATAAATTTAAAAAGTTAAACAAAAGAAAATTAATTTAAATAAAATGAATATGTGAATGAAATAAAGATTATGTATCGAAATTCTTGCTTCCCAAATTTTCCAAAATTCCGTAATGACATTAAATAAAAACATATGTAGTCTCATAGTATTCAAGTATAAGGGAAATTTGATCACATATGTCAACAATGCCGTATGTAAACAATACCGTATGTAAACAATGGCAACAATGCCGTATGTAAACAAGGTCAAAAATGGCTACAATGTCATATGTCAACAATGCCGTATGTAAACAATGTCATATGTCAACAATGCCCTATATAAACAATGGTAGTCATCAATGCCATATGTAAACAATGGCAACAAGTCATATGTCAACAATGTTAACATTGCCAGGATCCAAACCCCTGCCACGCCTCTGGACCATATTCGTGTACCGAACGAAATGTACAACGTCTCCGTCACTGGTTTTCTAATGTTGTAATACCATTATAATTATTTTAAATAAATGTTTAAGAAAAATTGGATGTTTTATTAAAACACTATGTGTATTCATCATCAACTTTTATATTACATGTAGATTTAAATTTTCGTTTTACAATTTTTAAGATAAATTTTAAAATTAAAACAAAAATAGATGCCAATATTACACAAGTCATTGCAAAAACATTATCGACATTATTTTTCATGCTCTCTTTTGTTGGAATACCGGACTAAATTTCTTTAATTTCAAATGCTGCAGCCAAATGGGGGCGGCCACAATCGTAAGATCCTTGGTATGTTAAGCTGTATTTCCCTTTCTCGAAATGGCTAATATACGGCTCATAGGTAGCAGTCACTCTGTTGGGTAGGAATGTGACTTTATCACCCAAGTCAAGAAGAACGCTTGTACCATATGGTGTTTTGGTTATTTTCGCAGCATAAATTGCTTGAGGAACTCCTATTGGTAGCTCCTGCAGCTTTACTATAGGTTTCCGTGCTGTAATGGAGGAAACTTCGTTTAATTTTTCCAAATTCATCTAAAATCAAAAATAAGAATATTTTGTGAGACAAAACACACACAACAATAATTTAAACTTACTTTTTTCTTCTTGGAGCACTTGCACGCAAAAATCTATCAACGTTTAATGTGAATAGTCAAATGGTACTAAACCGTATGGCTTTTTTCTTTTTATATCTTCAAGGATGTTTATAAAAAAAATTTAGAAATAAAGTCAAAATTGATTAATTTTAATACATAATGCTTATTTTATAATAAGGTTAAACAAAGGAAAATGCGAGCGTAACATTTTTTTTAGATAAGCAATTTCTGGAAGCTTCTAGAACTGCTGCGTCGCAAAAATGGTTCTAATAGAAGTCAGCGGAAATGACGCATATAACTCGCGCATATTTGTAACCTTCCTCCCCTCCACTTAAAAGTCGATTTTTGTTCATAATTAAACAAATGTTGCCTTTTATGCCTAACCATTTGACGTACATTTTATTTCCTTTGCGTCCAAGTTCCTTTTCTACTAAGTAGATATCAAGATTAGCAGTTTTCTGTAATTCTTCCGCGTAGAAGGCTCCTTTGATTTGTGCCTCCATCATATCTTCCAGAAGATACGTTGCAGGATTGGTTATCTTACATTTTGTGATTTTAAATAATTCCGTTGACCAATTGGGTGTATAACCTTTCTTAAAAACGTGTTTGGCTTTACTAATTCGTACAATGGCGCCAACTTTAAATTTTCGAGGTCCTGCAATTTTCAAATGACTAAAATGTTTTAAAATATCTTGCTCGTTCGCTTTCAAAAATTGATCTATTGTGAAATCTGGCGCTAGAAATTAAATTTTTTGTCCTGTAACGACCCTCGTATGAACTTACTAACTGCGAAAGCGTTTATTTTCTATTCTTTTGTCGAACACCGCGTTGTTCGCGAGTTTAAACTGACTCTTTGCAAATAAACTGGTAGCTGTAGTCCTTAAACGAGTGTTCAGCTCGATATAGGGCTTTAACCATGCAGATTGTTTAAATCAAACTGGTGTGTGTGTGTGTGTGTTTTTATGTGACACGTGACGTTTACGTTTGACATACACACGTGACGTTTAACGTGACGCTGTGTTTACGTTTGACGTACACACGTGACGTTTAAGGTGACGCTTGACGTACTCACATGACGTTTAACGTGACGCTTGGCGTACTCACGTGACGTTTAACGTGACGGTCGACGTACTTTGCGTATTAAATTATCATCAAAAATTGATCTATTGTGAAATCTGACGCTAGAAATTAAATTTTTTGATCTGTAACGACCCTCGTATGAACTTACCAACTGCGGAAGCGTTTATTTTCCATTGTTTTGACGAACACCGCGTTGTTCGAGAATTTTAATTCATTCTTTGCAAATAAACTGGTAGCTGTAGTCCTTAAACGATTGTTCAGCTCGATATAGGGCTTTTACCATGCAGATTGTTTAAATCAAACTGGTGTGTGTGTGTGTTTTTATGTGACACGTGACGTTTAACGTGACGTTTACGTTTGACATACACACGTGATGTTTAACGTCGCTGTGTTTACATTCAACGTACACACGTGACGTTTAAGGGGACGCTTGACGTACTTACATGACGTTTAACGTGATGGTCGACGTACTTTGCGTAATGCTGAATCTTTTGATGACGTCACAAGACGATTTATTGCGTGATACATGAAAAAAGGGAGCTTAAATAGTTCTTTTAACCAAGGTTTTTTTTTTTGTTAAAAATATATTTTTTCCAATAGTTCCAAAAGTTTTGCCAGTTCATGCGCCCCCCTGTATATATACCCATCTATATTATTTTCGCAGCGGCCAGCGAGCGCGTACGCATCCCGGACTTGACACTACCTTTAGAGATATGTATCGTCTAAAAGCTGAATAAGGATCAAACTATTCATTTCTTTAACTAAAGAGATGTGCTAGGGTGAAAAAAATATATATTTATTTAAACTATAATGACCCAAAAGGAAGAGTATCGATAGTCCCAGGCAATAAATGTCATCATAAGGACTTAAGCTAATTCTTGTTTGTTTGATTCATGAGATTTTAAGTAATTTTATTTTTAATAAAGATTATTGGGGTTTTTATTGTCATGGTTTCGATGTTTTACCGACGATCGGTACGATAATATATTATTATCGAAAATTGTTTTAAATACAATGAACTACTTGCATTAGTGTTCTTGGTCGTTGGTACTCTTGAGATTTTATTACATACATAAAGTCACACCTTTTTTCCATGGGGGTAGGCAGAGACCACTTCCTTTCACTTTCGCTACGGTTCTTACACACATCTTTTGCTTCCTCTACTTTCATCAGTGCTCTCATACATGCTCGTCGGTTGTTGGTACTCTTGACCTGGCCTTTCCTCAAAACAATGTTGATCTGATCTGTTCTCCGAGGTCGACCGACTTGTCCATTCACACTCGCTTTATAAATTTGTTTCGTCAATCTTCCTTCATCCATCCTTTCAACGTGTCCAAACCATCTAAGCATTCCTTTATCTATCTTTGTAACCACATCTTCTTTTACACCACAGCGTTCTCTAATCTCACTATTCTTTACCTTATCCAACCGAGTCACTCCGGCTATACTTCTCAGACTACTCATCTCCGCAGTATTAATCCTATTTTCATGCTTCTTCTGCCAAACCCAACATTCACTACCATACATAAGTGTAGGAACCAACACACTTCTATGCACAGCCAGACGTGTCTTTTTTGACACTTTCTGGCTATTCATAAAGCTATGCAGAGCCCCATTCATTTGTTTTCCTGCCAACACCCTTCGCTCAATGTCACTGTCATACTTTTCATCTCTCGTAAACTTTGAATTTATTAAGTAATTTTATTTTTAAAAAAGATTATTGTGGGTTTTATTGTCATGGTTTAGATGTTTTACCGACGATCGATACGATAATACATTATCACCGAAAATTGATTTAAATATAATGAATATGTGAATGAAATAAAGATTATGTATCGAAAATCTTGCTTCCCAAATTTTCCAAAATTCCGTAATGACATTAAATAAAAACATATGTAGTCTCATAGTATTCAAGTATAAGGGAAATTTGAAGACATATGTCTACAATGCCGTATGTAAACAATGGCAACAATGTCACCAATGGCAACAATGTCACCAATGGCTACAATGTCATATGTCAACAATGCTCTATGCAAACAATGGCAGTCAACAATGCCGTATGTAAACAATCGCAACAATGTCATATGTCCACAATGTCATGTGTGTGTAAGCAATGGCAGTCAACAATGCCATATGTAAACAATGGCAACAATGTCATATGTTAACAATGCCCTATGTAAACAATGGCAGTCAACAATGCTGTATGTACACAAAGACAACAATGTCATATGTTAACAATGTCTACTAATGTGACATGTCACGTTGTTGTGCATGTGTGTATGTTTTTAAACGTACTCACGTGACGCTTGACATACTTTGCGTAACGTTGAATCGTTTGATGGGTCACATGCCACATTCGTTAAGGACCTTTTGACTTCTTGATTTGTGACATTCCCTGTACATGAACAAAAATATTCAACATGTGTGTGTGTTTAATGTGACACATTACGTATAACGTGACACGTGACGTTTTACGTGACGCTTGACGTACTCACGTGACATTTAACGTACTCACGTGACATTTAACGTACTCTCGTGACACTTGACGTACTTTAAGCAACGCTGAATCGTTTGATGGGTCGCATACCAACATTCGTTAAGGTCCTTTTGACTTCCTAATTTACGACATACCTCGTACTTATCCAAACATATTTGATTTCAACATTTTCATTGTCGATAGGTGGCGCTTTATAATCATTTAATTTCCGAAAATACTGATCTTGTATTAGTAACAAATTGACGTGACGTTTCATTTTATTTTTAGTAAACACAACAGGTATAACTATGTAAAATTATCTCTTCTCTGTTTTATTTAATTCTAAAGCATAGACGTTAGCTGAAATTTTGTTTAGCTTCTCGAACTTTAAAATTTGATTTAATTTAATCGGAATTTCCAACCCCTTTATATTTAGAACGGCGTATCTTAAGATTAGCGTATGGGAATTTTCATAAAAACAATTTTTCCCATGCCAACATTCATTAAGGTTGTTTGAATTCTTAATTTGTGACATACCCTGTACTTGTACAACAATATCTTACACATTTAAACTGTGACTATGTGCGTGTGTAATTATTATCTCTGTCGCAATCAATATTACACCTCCTTTAAGTAGACGATAACTCAGTGCTTTGATTTTTTGAATTAGATCTCTTGCAACAGTGAATGCACCCCTTTATATTTAGAACGGCGTATCTTAAGATTAGCGTATGGGAATTTTCATAAAAACAATTTTTCCCATGCCAACATTCGTTAAGGTTCTTTTGACTTCTTAATTTGTGACATACCCTGTACATGTACAACAATATCGCACACATTTAAACTGGGACTATGTGCGTGTGTAATTATTATCTCTGTCGCAATCAATATTACACCTCATTTAAGTATACGATAACAAAGTTATCTGGTAGCGCAGTTCAAGGTTATTTTTATTAAAAATGATGTCACAAATATATATTTGTATATCCAATCTTGCACGATAAAATTAATATGCGTAGTAGCTACATGGTATAGCTATCCGTTTAGTAAGGCAAAGGATTAAGGTTCGAACCTCCGAGAAGCCAAGTTTTTTTCAACGCTTACGTCACACCACTTTTCAACGTGCTTACGTAACCCTCTTAATCGAGTCGATGGGGACAATGTAAACAATGATGTTATATGTCAACAATGGTAACAATGGCAACATGCCGTATGTAAACAATGGCAACAATGTCACATGTCAACAATGTCACATGTCAACAATGTCACATGTCAACAATGTCATATGTCAACAATGTCATATGTCAACAATGTCATATGTCAACAATGTCATTTCCCCACTCCTTCACCTGTCACTTCCCCCACTTCACCCCCCACTCCTCCCCACTCCACCACTGCCCCCACTCCACCACTCCTACCCCCACCACTTCCCCCACCACTCCTACCCCCACCACTTCCCCCACTCCTACCCCCTCCACTTCCCCCACTCCTCCCCCCACTCCTTTGCGCTTGAACCGGTGTTGTTTAACTGTTTAACTGTTGTTTAACACAATATAAAGTTTACAAAAATAAACTTAATTCTTTAATAGCAAAAACAAAATATAATTTTTATGCAAAGCAAATAGAAAATAACAACGATAATCCAAAAAATTTGTGGAATGTGGTGAAAGAGTTAATTAAATCCAATACAATTAAACATTCCATAAATGCTGTACAAGACGAAACAGGTCAAATAATTACAAATAAAAATAATATAGCTAATAATTTTATTAACATGTTTACAAATATAGGGCAGACACTATACTAGCAAACAATATAAAAAAAGATGAAAACTATTCACCAATTAGGCAAACTACTTGCAACTCTTTTTTTCTAACACCGCTAGACAATAAGAAATTATGTAGTATAATAAGAGATCTAAAAAGTAAAAAAGCAGTTGGTATAGACAACATTAAGGCAGAAACCATTAAGACAGTTGCAAATTTTATAACTGAACCATTAAAATTTTTAATAAATAATTGTTTTGATTCTGGTAAATGGCCTTCCGCTTTTAAAAAATCAGTTATAATCCCTTTATACAAGAAAGGAAGCCGAACTAATATTGTGAACTATCGACCAATTTCATTAATAACCCACTTATCTAAGATATTTGAAAAAGCACTTAAAAACGATTAGTTGCTTATTTAGATAAATACAAAATAATTTCCAATCAACAATTTGGTTTCCGAGAAAATACGTCAACTGAGGATGCAATTTTAACTCTCACTTCAAATATTAATAGCGCCTTAAATAAAAATCAATCATGCCTTTGTGTTTTCATTGATTTATCCAAAGCTTTTGATACTATCCATCATGATTTTTTGTTGAAGTCATTAGAGGATATAGGTATTAGAGGACAGTGCTTAAACCTTTTCAAAGATTATTTAACAAACAGACAACAATGTGTAAAGGTGGATAGTGTCATCAGCGAAACTAGAACAATTCAATTTGGGATACCGCAAGGTACGGTCCTGGGACCTGTTTTGTTTAATATTTACATAAATGGTTTATTCTCATTACCAAGTCAAGGTCACGTTGAAGGTTTTGCTGATGACACAGCTATCCTTTACACTGCTGAAACTTGGGACAATCTTAAAACAAAAACTGAAATTGATTTTAAAAATATAAAAAAATGGTTGGATTACAAATTGCTTACAGTAAATCTAGAAAAAACAAATTATATCCCATTCAGCTGTAACAAATCTTGCTCACCAAATTTTGATAATTTAACAATAGAAATAGGAAATGCTCCATATCAAATTACCCCGGTAAATCACATTAAATATCTAGGTGTTATTATAGACAAACATCTCAGGTGGGATTTGCATATGAAATTTGTAATAAAGAAACTTCAAGTAATATTATATAGATTTAGATACTTAAAAAAGGTCCTATCCACTCACCACCTGAAGTCTTTATATTACGCTTTGGTTCAGAGTCATTTGCGGTATGGAATAGTTGGATGGGGAGCTGCAATGAAAACCCATATACAATTATTAGAAATTACACAAAAACGTTTTCTAAAACTTATTTTTGATAAGAGTTATCGATATCCTTCAGATCAACTGTACCTGGAAACAAAAATTATGGACATAAGACAATTGTACTATTACTGTGTACTTATTAAATATCATACCACCAAACACTTAACAATAAGGCCCACTCACTCGTACAATACACGCCACAAAACAGAACATCTAATCCCTCATATGATAAAATCCATCACTCAACACACATATGATTATCTTGCTCCAAAATTTTATAATACAATACCGGAATCCTTTAGAATAATAACATATCTTCCGATATTTAAAATTGAATTAAAACAACTTATTACACAAAGACCCAGACATATAGTTCACCAATATATTGATGAAAAAGTCTCCTAGATGTGTCACGTTTCGGATTAAACTATTTTAAACTATTTTTTTTCTGCTATTTTTTTCTGTTGTTTTGTTTTATATTTATCCTTTCTTTATTTTATTTTGTCTTTGGATATGCAACATTTACTTTTTAGGAATAGATTATTATTATTATTATTATATATTTTTGTTGTTGTTATTGTTATTTTAATATATTACTTAACACAATCCATTAATCAAATGCTGTAATTTCTAACTCGAAACAAGTGAGTACTCACTTATCGAGAGCAAATTTATTTATTTATTTCAGAATATTAACCAATTGTACTTATATATTGTATTTTAATGAATAAAATTATTATTATTATTATATTATTATACCACGTTTACTACAGAAAAATATTCGGGGAAGTTGGAGAAGCACCAGAACCTCAGCACCCAGAGGAGGCAGTAGATACCCGAGAAGACGCTGCGTATGAATCGGATTCTTCTTATATGTAGTTCTACAAACGGTTAAGACTTTATGTTAGAAATAAATGATGGTTTTTGCATTTTTGCTTGTTTCATTAATACTTTGGTGCAAAAATCAGTCAAGTCCAAATTTTCAAAAAATTTTTTGCCGTGATTTTCACTAAATATAAACTTTACATTAGGCCATTTATAGGATATCGATGACATCTATAATCAACCAAATGTTTAGACCGATTGCAAGTTTATTTTCGAATTGAGAAAGTTTTTTTCGATTTCCCACAAATATTGATTTCAGGACTTGGTCGGTTTTTGCACCAAGGTCTTCAATTGCAATTGGTTAAACCTGAAATGGAACGTAGATTACAGAATCTTCGCATTATACGTCAGGATGTGCATTAGAAGAGTGCTGCGAATAAAAGAAGAAAAAACATCTCATTGTTGCATTATATGTAAGATTCACATTTGTATGAAATATACAAAGAGAGTATATATGGACTGTGCTGATTAAGAAATATGTCAAAAAAACCTATTTTAAGTTGTTTTTACAGTGTTACCTGTTTTTTATGTTTATTTGGACTTATATTTACTTATTATGTTATAACTTAAGGATATTTTTTATAATTTATCTGTGTGCGTATAATAATATGATGCCATGTCAAAAAGATGTAAAACATGCATTCCAAATAAATTGGCTTGTAAGTATGCTTTATTTTAGTTTAAACCTGTTAAAATATGTATGCAACATTTAGTGCTATTTTGATTTTTGATGTTATTTTCCATTTTTTAAAATAGGAGTCATTATGACAATCCAGCTTTATCTTTATCGTTCCTGGCCCAATTATCGTCATCATTTTTAACAGGTGGGTTATGTGGTTGGGACCTACTGAGTTTCCTCGTGGCTTTCCAAAGCGAATAATCTGTGGCCTCGGTTGAAGTTAGGCTTTCTAGGTATTCTTGAATACTGTGGTTTTGTTATTCACGGATTATTTCTTTTAGCTCTTTTGTCGCTTTGTTAAGTTTTTTCTTGTTGTCTTCCGTTCTTGCTTGTTGTCAGTTTTTTCGTAGCTTTCTTTTCTCTGAAATTTATTGCTTAATCGTGGGAGACACGTCGCTTCCTCTTGGTTGTGAGTGAAAGTCAGTAGTCGCATACCAAGCTGCCTCTTGTATGCTTTTTGTTAAGGTCATTACAGCTGTTTCTATGTTAAGCTCAGTTTTTAAAGGCAGGTTTAGAAAAATAAAGCTGTTTAGTTTTTCTCTGAATAGAGGCCAATTAGTCTTATTGTTATGTATTGTAGGTTGTTTTTCTTTGTTTAAGATTTCTGCGTAAATTGTTACTATCACCGGTGAGTGGTCAGATGATAAGTCAAAGCATGATTCGGCTTTACATTTTTTGGTGTCAATGCCTTTTGTGATACAAAAGTCTATGGCATCTGGCATTTTGTTTTTATCTGATGGCCAGTATGTTGGTTCGCCGGTAGAGATTTGTTGTTAATTCATTGCTTTGACTAATTCTCTGCCTTTTGGAGTTGTCAGTCTTAAACCCCACATTGGGTGTTTAGAGTTGTAGTCTTCCCCGGCAATGATTTCATTACCTTAAGTGTTGAAATATCACTGAAAGTGTTTTTTTTTTATGTTATGTTTAGGTGGACAGTAAATAGTAGACATTGTTATTGGTCCATGTTTTTCTTCAATTGTTACACTGGTGGCTTGTACATAGTCCTTGGCGAATTTCTTTCTTTCATAGTGTTTGATCGAATCACGTATGATTACGGCAGTTCCTCCATGAGCTGTGTCATCAGGGTGTTTTGTATGGTAAAGTTTGTATTTAGGAATCCGCATGTAGTGTTTGTCTGTGAAATATGTCTCAGAGATCATTATGTCAATATTTTGTTAATATATAACTGTTTTAAGCTCTCTAGCATGTTGCTGAAGACCGTTGGCATTCCAGACAGCTATTTTATATTTTGGTTGTACGGCTATTACGCTAGTTCACTGATAACGGTGCAAATTGAGCATTGTGCCCATTTGCTCCATGAGCTTGCTAAGCATTTCTTCTAGTTTAGTCATGTTGTTGCCAGGCTGGTCAGTTCCTGGTATTATTTGGTTATTGGAGTTATTTTGTATTTGACTGCCTTGGCATACCTTCCAATTCGACTCCCGAAAGGAAGTGCAGAAAAGGTTGTGACTGGAATAAGACTCTGTCGCACGTATTTCAAGATACGACTATCTTGTTTATATGGCTCATAAGATTGCCGAGAAGCGAGGTTGGCTAAGCGAAATAGAGCCACACATGAGATGCATAAATGGGATTTTGTGTAAACCCGATCTAAGATTGCAAATGGGCTCACAAGTAGTAGTGTGCGACGTTGATGTGCCTTGTGAGGGACCGAATCCTCTATCGGATACCGCTGTATCCAAAGTTGCTACGTATACTAAGCCGCACCTCTATGTATATCCGACACCCCGGTTTTCATTTATCTGTTCGTAAATATGGATAGCAGAATCGATTTACATATAGGTAGTTCGATTATCTGAAAATACCGGTTTTTATTACTCATGCGGAATAAGTAGTATCTTAGAGCACGCTGTTGCGGTTGAAAAATAGCTGTTTGCCCATTTGAGTGCGACAAGTTTACTTGGTGCATGCTTACGTCATTTGAGTGCAAACACACAAACTATCCTTGTCTCTCGCAAATTTGAACCACCAACCTTCGGTTAACAGCCAAACGCGTTAGCCAATTGCGCAACGGAGGCTTGGAAACAATATACGAAACGTAACTCTCTCTCTTTCTATCTTTACTAACTTATAACTTCTTCTTAACGTCGTTCGCCTAGCCCTATCACACTAAAACATTACGTTCACGAACTATTTGTCAAAATTCAAAATCAAAATTCCCTGAAAGTGAAGGTTATTAATAATCTAACTCCTGAAAAATTAAGACAGAAATATGAAGCAAAAAAGCAACACTAATTGCAGAGAAAATTAATTAATTCCTTATGTTTTCAAATTGTTTAAATTTGACAATTTATTTGGGAGAAAGTAAAATTAATTAATTAATATTGAGCTGTTTAATTTTATGTATCAAATTGTTAATTAATCTTTCTATCTTCACTAACTTATATCTCCCTCTCAACTTCGTTCGCCTCGCCCGACCACACTTAAACATTATGTTCACGAACTAACTGTCACTGTCACTGTTGACATTACAAAATTTATATTTTTATCAGGATTTTAAATTTTTTTGTGCCCACATATATCGCCGCATTTGAAATAAAGTCCCCCAATTAGTTCGGATAATTGAGGCTCTACTGTACATACATTTTTATTAATCGCGTTTGTGTGTTCGTCTTGTTAGTCTAGCTGTTATTTGTATTAATAAATTAATTTTTCAATTACAGTGGCGTGTTCTTACTTTATTGACTCCGTTATACAGATTCGGAAGATGGGTGCAAATGCTTCCTCAAAAAGAAGAACAGAAGAATCCGTGCCTTAGGTCACACTGGTTCCGCATTTTAGTGCAGAATGGGAGTCCACACTGTGGGAAATTTTGATGAATCACGGACATCAAAAACGAATCAAAGATCCGGTAGAATAATTTATTTGGGCCGCGATCGTACTGCTGTGTCAAAACACCAAAATGATGGCCAAATGCCTCGTTATCTAATTTGCCCAGTTTCACCAAACGACTATCGATCTCGGATTAATTAAGCTCTATTTAACACTTTAACTGCCGCGGGTATTTTTGGGAAAGTTCTCTGGGGCCACACCAAATTTCAAAATTAATTTTCCAAAGAATAATGTATTTTGTACTATTATAATGTAAAATTACATTTTTTTGTTATTTTACCCTCGTCCACCCCCGTGTGATTCAGAGATACACGCGGCGTAGAGTTGTTATCATGTATTTCTGCGCCATGTGTATTCTCTGGAATACACAGCTTTCAGGTCTGAACATAACATAACATAGTATTAAAAATAGGTGTATCACTGCGCTTGGTCACCATTTACATTACGTAGAGGCATAATCGCGTTTGTGAAAGTTATAAAATGTCTTACGAACGTGAACAGGCCTATCTACAGGCCCTTATGGAGACAATTATAGACATGAGTAACGATGATCAGGAACCCGTACACGATTCAGACGCTGATCCAGTCTATGCATGTTCGGAGAATGACAATAATAGCTAGGGTACGTCTTCGAGCAAAGGTATGAGTCCTAATGTATAATATAAAATTTTATTTCATAAAAACCGATTGCTTATTTCAGAACTGGTGAACAGAATACAAAAAATTTCCTATTTTTCTGATGGCTGTGCCTCAAATAAAAAAAAAATACTGAAGATCGAACCTAATTGATTTTAATCTCCAATGATGTTGAAAGTGAAGATGAGCTGGAGGAAACGAACGAGAACGATACCGATAGTGAAGAAGAAGAGCAATGAGGACTTGTTGTTGGTAACTTTGCGGAATTTCCTTTTGAAGATGTTGACGTGACAGATGATGTTGTTCAAATTAAAAATCAAAATGAACTTGCGTACTATAAATTATTCATTGACCAACAACTTGTGGATTCCATTGTCACTCAAACAAATATAAAACCAGCTTCACGCTTGAACAAATGGTACCTTGTCACGTGCCTATTTTTTCCCTTCTACAGTTCCATTATAATTGTGTCTCTGATTCCTCATAACATAATATTACCATATGCCATAAAGCAAATCAAATGCTGTCTAGTAATTTTTCAAAATTAAAATCAAAAACGCCGAAAAATAAAAAAAGCAATATAATTTATCAAATTCCGTGTAACGACTACAATGGTGTTTACATTGAACAAACTAGCCAGTATTTGGAAAATGGGTTAAAGGGCATAAATACGACAAAAAGAATACAACAGCTCTAACTTGCCATGATAACTTAAAAAAACATACTTTTAATTTTAAAAACACAAAAATTATAGGATCGGAACAAAATACAAAAAAAAGGAAAATTTTAGAATCAATAGCCGTTCACAAAAACCAGCACGCCATTAACAATAAAAAGGATTTAAACTACCTTAATATAATCTTTCCATCAGTACTATAAACATTATTAGATCACAAGCATTTTCTGCCATTTTAGCAGAAAAACTACAATAAATTTGAGTATCATCAGCGTATAAATGCACTTGACAATTGTGAAGAGCCAGTAGTAAGTGGGAAGTGTATATAGAGAATAGTAAAGGGCCAAGTATAGAACCTTGAGGTACTCCTGATTTTAGATATAAAAGATCTGAGCTGCATTCATCTATACTAACCATCTGTTGCCTATCTTTCAAATAGTTCGTCAGCAATAACAAAGCATTGGCAGAAAAACCGATATAGTCCAGAATACTCAATAATAGACCATGACTTATGGTATCAAACGCCCGGCTAAAGTCTAGTAGGACTAATACTGTACATTTATTTTCGTCTATTGCTTTTATTACATCATCTACAATATGTAGTAGAGCTGTTGCGCAACTATGTCCTTTCCGAAATCCTGATTGAACAGATGGCAACAAAGAAAAGTTCCAAAGATGGTTTTTAATTTGAAGCTCCATAGCCCTTTCAAGAATTTTGGACAATACAGGCAGAATACTTATTCCCCTTAAATCTTTGAATTCCATTGGGCTTTGTTTCTTAGGCAAAACCTTCACAATGGCTTTCTTCCAGTTAGTTGGGTAGATATTCTCGGTTAAACAGAAATTTATAATGTGGGTAATATAGGATACGATATGAGGGCAACACAGCTTTATCAGCTTGATACTCAACCCATCACATCCTTTAGCATTTGTTTTTATTCCATAGATAGTTTTGTATACAAACAGATCATTAATTTTTTTAAAATTAAAATTAGCATCATGTTGTGGTGGTTCATTATGTGGAACTGATTCTATAAAATATCTATTCAGTTCCTGTGGGTTTTTCAAAATTTCTGGTATATCATTTCTCTTTTCAGTTATAAACTTGCTATCTTTAAGAGTTTTCCACATTTCCTTTTGTGAAGAGTTATTAAATTTATAGGCGAAATAAGCTCTTTTTTCCCTTTTGATAGCTTGGTTGGTTAAATTACGCATCTGTCTATAAAAATCTAAGTGCCTTTTTAATTTAGTTTTCTTAAATTTTACCAGAGCTTTTTCTCGTTCAGCAATTATTATTTTTATCACACCCGTCAGCCATGGAGCTTTCGGTTTTGTCACTCTAGAAGTAGTTATTGGTATATGCTTATCAAATATATTATTCAGAGAGTTTACCAAGTACGTAACTTTCTCCTCAACATTATCTTGGTCATATATTTTGAAAAAAGAAGTATTGAACAGATCTGCCTGAAAAAGAACTTGGTTAAAGTTTTTGAAGCTCCTGTATGTACAGAGTTTGGGGACCCGCTGTTCTTCACGTACTCTCAACTTACAATAAACTATAGCGTGATCAGAAATATTGTAAGGTATTATACCTTTCTCCACATCAGTCCCCTCTTGGACTATAACATAGTCCAAAAGAGTTGCCGACGTAGCTGTAATTCTAGTTGGAATATCTATTAACTGACAAAGATTCAATGTATTCAGTATTGAGTGAAATTTCTTTACGCAATTATTTTCATTATCCAATAAATTTAAATTAAAATCACCCATATACACAATTTCGTCTACCATTGGCCCTATTGCAGCTAAGCTATCCTCAAATTTATCCAAAAATGCATTTGTGTTCTGTTCATGAGGTTTGTAAATTACACCAATACCAATATTCTTTTTTCGACCGTAGTTTTTATCCAACATTGTTCCCATACGTGATCCCGCCCACTGTCAATTACCTCAAAACGCAGTTTGTTACTAATATATAAACATAAACCTTTTCCCTTACAATTTCGGTCCACCCTGTGTATATTAAAGCCATCAAAGTTAAGCTGATCATTATCAGTGGAATCTTTTAACCACGTTTCACATATCAGTAATATATCTAAAGAATTATTCAAAACTATTTGTTTGACATTGTGTAAGGACGGCAACAGTGATCTTGCATTACAGCAACCTATATTTAGAAAGTACATTTTTAAAAAATTTGTTCGTATTCAAAATACAAAGACAAAAACAAAGCAAAAAAAAATAATAATAACGAATAGTTTGTCTATTCCATAAAATAATTGTAACAAAAAAGCCTTCCTATTTACATAGAAAAATTACATATCGTACTGACATTCACAATTTGAATATTAGAAATAAAAATTTGCTCGCAGTGCCTAAATTCAAAACAGAAGTATTTAAACGGTCTTTTAGATACCAAATTTGTCAAAGGTATAATTCTGTTCCCACCTCACTTAAACAATTAAATTCCATTAAATTCAAATATAAATATAAAGAGTATTTGTTTGACTGTAATTAAAGTAAATTATTAAAATCTTGTAGAAAATAGGTAAACTACATTTTTATGTTAAGTATTCGTATTCAAATTATAAACGATAATTATGTAACGATCACAGGTTTTGTTTTGTTTTCCTTCTTATTTTGACTGTCAGGGTTAAGTGGAAGAACATTTTCTGTGATGCATAGCAATGCAGACAATGAACTTCGCCTTTTATTTCTTGATAACTTATTGCATATATATCAATTATGTTTTATGTTTATTTAATGAAATAATAAAGACGATATTATTATTATTATTATAATTGATTTTAAAGTAGTTAAATGTGTAGATTAACTGTTGTAAATGTTTATTGTTTCGTGACAAACAAAAATGCTTTATGTTTTTACCAAAAAGTTTTAAACTAATGAGAATGAAATAGATATTTTTAATTAATTTACGTTTAGGGTGAGTAAAAAATATTTTTGTATTGTACTGAATATCTTATTGAGAAGATCGTTTTATTTTAGTTGTAAGTATATTTTGAAAAAGGCCGAGTAAGCCAAAACGTTAATAAAAGATGGTTATAACCAAATCAAACCGTCGTTTTGTATATAAAAAATGACCTAAAACCAAGAATTTTTTTTTTAAATAATTATATACTATGCCACGTCTCGTTCGTTCTCTAAGAGTACTCTGCCAGCGGTCTCTCTACTGGCAAATTATGCCCGAGCTCAGTCGTAGAGGGTAGAAGAAAAAAAAATATAAAAGTGAGCCGCGCCACCGACTTAGACGGTTCAAGCCGGAAACCCCTAGGTCTTGTAGGCACTAGCAGAGCCACACGATAAACAACTGAAATTATGGTAAACTAAATAAATAAAACTATAACTAAAATATATTAGATTACTTTACTCAATCAATAAAAGTAAATCAAATTGAAGTTGAATTCCAAAATGTGTAACAATTGAAAAAAAAAGTTAAAGATCAGATAATATAAATCTTGAAGCCAAGTAAATACAAAATTAAGTACAACAAAAAAAAATAAATACAATTAGATAGAGAAATGAAGATTCATATGGAGCGTACGTGTGATCACCCTAAATTTCAATTATCATACATAAACAAAAGTTAGATAAGCTTATCTGTGATACTTGGTTTACATGGTATACCCCTTCGGGGAGCTAGCCTCCTCTTCAGGAAAAGTTAAGCGTTCTAGGTGCTCAGTTTTTCTAGTTGGACATAACTATTGCTAAAGGGGTCCGACAGGGTTGCATACTATCTCCAATGCTGTTCAATGTCTACGTGGAAACGATTTTTCAACTGGCACTGGAAGGAAACCCAAGAGGCATCAAGGTGAACGGCATTCCCATTAACAATTTGCGTTATGCCGATGACACAGCTATATTAGCAGATAACATAGAGGATTTACAAGCAACCATAAATGTTATAAACACCATAGGAAAAGATTTTGGTCTCGATGTCAATATAAGTAAAACCAAACTAATGATAGTGAGTCGGCAGCCTCATGAGAACGCTCACCTCTACATCGATAATATGCAGATCGAGAGAGTGAACAAGTTTAAGTATCTTGGCACAACGCTGAACGATAAGTGGGATAATGATGATGAGGTCAAAATACGTGTGGCTATCGCTCGAAGCACATTTGTCAGGTTCAATACCTACCTCCTACGACAAGAAATACCCTTGAATCTTCGGCTGCGAGTTGTCAAGTGCTATATATGGCCAATACTACTACACGGAGCAGAAACCTGGTCACTAAAGGCCAAATCCCTTAACAGAATCGAGGCCTTTGAAATGTGGATCCTGAGAAGGTTACTCAAGATTCCCTGGGTAGATCATATATCAAATGAGCAAGTCTTACAAAGAGCAAGAACACATCGGCAACTACTGAACATTGTAAAAGAAAGAAAAACATCCTATTTGGGACATATTTTAAGAGGTCCCAGGTATATTCTGCTCAAAACTATACTTATGGGAAAAATCGAGGGAAAAAGGGGACCGGGCCGAAAACAACATTCATGGCTTCGCAATATTCGAAACTGGTGTAACATCGCGGATGCCGCCACGATATTTAGAAGAGCCGAAGAGGGCACGCTTCACATTACTCAATGAACACGTGATCGCCAACGCGCTACAATAAAAAGCGTACGGCACCAGAAGAAGAAGTCTATATTGAGAATCCAAACGACGCGTTTCATTTCAATAGGTTATGGGCCCAGGCTCGCGAAAATCTTAAATAAAATAGTTTGTGTTGTTAGTGATATTTGGATTTAACAAGAATGGCTGCAAATTACCCGTTTAAATATCCCTAAGCTAATGGGACGTGAAAACTACGGTGATTGGGCGTTTGCTGTAGAAAACGTTCTGATTTTGGAAGTATTATCCAATTGTATATCGGAAACTGTGGAAACAGACGACGCGAAGGAAAAGGCGAAACTGATTTTAACAATCGACCCATCTCTCTACGTTCATATTAGGGATGCGACAACAACAGTTCAGTTGTGGGCAAAGTTAAAGTCACTTTTCGATGATAACGGTTTCACTAGAAAAATCGGTTTGTTGCGAAGTTTAATTTCGACGCGTTTAGACAATTCCGATTCGATGGCTAATTATGTGAATCAAATCGAGGAAATTAGTCAAAAGTTACGCGGTACAGGTTTTAAAATCGACGACGAGTGGATCGGTTCGTCGTTGTTAGCGGGATTGCCAGAGAAGTATTCGCCCATGATTATGGCAATTGAACACTCCGGTATAGCTATCACAACAGACTCTATTAAAACGAAATTGTTGGATATGCAAATCGAGCCTAGCAGTAGTGGCAGTGCATTTGTCGGTAAATAAAACTTTTATTTGCAAAACAAAAAGACTAACAAAAAGGAGCTTAAGTGTTTTAAGTGTAAGCAACCTGGACATTTTTAAAATAAGTGCACAAATGCAAGAAATAATGCAAAATTTTCGAACGCGTTTAGTGCTGAATTTTTAAATACCACATTTAATAAATCGGACTGGTACGTGGACTCAGGTGCAAGTTTTCATTTGACAGCCCAGCAGGAATGCTTTGAAAACCTTAACAGCAAAGTTAATTTGCAGGAAATTATGGTTGCCGATCAAACAAAGCTTCCCGTTAAATGGTCTGGTAATGTAAATATAACTACCATTGTTGGTCATACGCATTTTGACATTGAAGTTAAGGATGTTTTGTGTGTTCCCGGATTAACGACAAATTTATTATCAGTTAGCCAATTAATAAAAAATGGAAATGTTGTTAATTTCGAAGCCGATTGTTGGTTGCGACAGCTGACTTAATGAAAGGTGTATACAAATTAAACATTTTACAACCTGAAAAATGTTTTATTGCAACAACAGAAGTCACAGGTGAAGTTTGGCATCGAAGATTTGGACACATCAATAGCGATTACTTAAACAAAATGAAAAATGCATTGGTCAACGGGCTTACATATCCAGTGGCGGTACATATAAGTCAGTTAAACTGCGACGTTTGCTGTGAAGGTAAGCAACACAGATTACCGCATAGAGGTGCGAGTGCTAAAGGATTGTTGGAAATCATACACTCCGACGTGTGTGGCCCTATGGAAAACAAATCCTTGGGAGGTCCAAAGTATTTTGTCACCTTTGAAGATGGTTTTAGCAAGATGGCATTTGTATACTTTATTAAATTAAAAGATGAAGTATTTAATTGTTTTAAACAATTCAAGATAATGGCCGAAAATCAGACAAACCGGAAAATAAAAGTGCTTAGATCGGATAATGGTGGTGAATTTTGTTCCAAGGAATTTGAAAGTTTTTTTAAACAAAATGGGATCATACACCAAAAAAGTAACCCGTATACACCAGAGCAGAATGGTATGTCAGAAAGATTAAATCGGACCATTGTAGGAAAAGCAAAATGCCTGCTGTTTGACGCTAATTTAAAGAAGTCTTTTTGGGCAGAGGCTGTTAACACTGCGGTGTATTTACGCAATAGGTCATTGGCTGCTGGCTTACATAAAACTCCATACGAAGCGTGGACTAGTAATACACCTGATGTGAGCCATCTAAGAATTTTTGGAAGTCCTGTCATGGTTTATGTTCCAAAAGTCATGCTTTATGTTCCAAAAGAAAAGCGACTTAAATGGGACAAGAAAGCAGTTAAATGTGTTTTGGTGGGTTATGGTGACACTGTAAACGGCTACAGAGTATTTAATCCAGTCAAAAATACTGTGTTTACTAGCAGAGATGTTGTTGTGATGGAAACTACGAATAACCATGTAGACATCTTAGTAAACAAGGATATGCCTGTCAGCGTTGTCAACGACGAAGAAACATCAGTTTCAGTGGGAGGTTCTGAGAGTGAAACTGATGAAGAAACGCATTCAGCAAATTCAGGGGAAATTTACAAGTTAGCTTATAATAATAACTCTCAAGATGTCCCCGTCACATTGCGAAGATCAGAAAGAGTCCCTAAAACTAGATATATCGATGGCGGTATTAGTTATCTTTGTTTGGACAATTCTGATTTGGACAATGATCCATCAACAGTCGAAGCTGCTTTATCGAGACCGGATAAAGAACTATGGAAAACTGCAATGGACAAGGAACTGCAATCGTTTGAAAAGAACAACGCGTGGGAGTTGGTGGATATTCGCCAAGAAAAAACAATTGTACAGTGCAAGTGGGTGTTTAAAAGAAAAAGTGAGAGTGCAAATAATGTACGATACAGAGCTCGGTTAGTTGCAAAAGGTTTTACGCAAAAACCCGGTATCGATTACGATGAAACTTTTTCCCCAGTTGTACGCCACTGCTCTCTAAGATTGTTAATGGCATTGTCCGTAAAGTTAAATTTACAAATATCTTATTTAGATGTGAAAACAGCATTTTTAAATGGTCCTTTAAAGGAAGAAGTATTTATGACCGTACCTGAGGGATTCAAAACATCTGGTTACAGTTTTAAAAATAAAGTTTTTAAATTAAATAAGGCAATTTACGGACTTAAACAATCTTCGAGAGCATGGTATACAAGAGTTGATAATTTTCTTAAACATTTGGGATACAGCAGGTCAAAATATGAACCCTGTTTGTATACTAAAAGTTCTAAGAATTGTATAACACTTGTTGCATATGTAGATGATTTCTTTGTTTTCTCGAATGATGTACCTGAAACGGATGATTTAAAATGTAAATTAGGACAACCTTTCAAAATAACGGATTTAGGACAGATTAAGAATTGTCTCGGAATGAGAGTAAGAGTTGATAAAAATAATGATAGTATTACTTTGGATCAAGAAAATTACATTGATTGTTTATTAAAGAAATTTAATATGTTTGACTGTAAAACTATTGTAACTCCATTAGAGACTAATATTAATCTAACTAGAAATCCGGATAATAATGGTATAGGTAAAATGCCATATCAGCATTTAATAGGTAGTTTAATGTATATTGCTGTGTTGACTAAACCTGATATTGCATTTTCAGTAAGTTATTTGAGCCAGTTTAATACTTGTTTTAATAAAAGTCATTGGAACCAAGCAAAACGGGTTTTAAGATATTTAAAAGAAACAAAAAAATTTGGTCTAAAATTCCGTAAGGATAGCGAAAAACTAGTAGGTTTTGTAGATGCTGATTGGGCAAGTAGTTCCTGTGACAGAAAGTCTTATACGGGATTTTGTTTTAAATTTTCTGGGTCTGCAACATCCTGGGAAAGCAGAAAACAACAAACTGTTGCGTTATCAAGTACTGAGGCTGAGTACATGGTAATTTCAGAGGCAACGAAAAAAGCTATTTATTTAAAAAACCTTCTTTCAGAACTAACTGGAAGCGAGCTTAGTTGTGTAAAGTTGTATAACGATAATCAGAGTGCACAAAAGTTGTCAGTAAATCCTATTTTTCATAATAGATCTAAACACATAGATGTGAGACATCATTTTGTCAGAGAAGCTGTAGCTAATAATTGGATTGATTTAAATTATTTACCGACAGCTGATATGCCCACTAATATCTTGACTAAAAGCTTAAGTTCAAGCAAGCATTATAGTTTCGTGGATATGTTGGGTATTTTTAAGTTAGAATAGGTAATTTATATTTTGCGCTAGAAGGAGTGTTGAAATAGCTTAAAATATAAGTTTATGGTTACGCCACTGTAAACACCCTGTGTTCCATTTACAAGTGGTTAACATCTGTTTTAGTTACTTTGTATCTTTTATTTTTAAAGTAAAGTTAGTCTATGTTAAGAATCTAAACGACGCGTTTTATTTCAATATATATAAACAAATTAAGTGTATTGTATATAGTGAAATATACGTAGTTTCAAAATATGCATTTACTTTACTTAAAAATCAAATCACAAAGATACACAGAAAAAACACAACGCAAAATCTAATCCGCCGAAACAGATTAGTAAAACAAACATTGGTCCTTCAAATCGAAACACACAAAAAACATTGGTCCGTCGTACCGGACTAAACAATTATATTATTTTATAATAATATTCTATATTAAGTCATGTCAACAAAGTTTTTTTTTAATTAGAAATATTTTATTTACATAAGCTTGTTATCAATATATGATTTCCATACGTTGAATGTTAGTTTTTATATGAAATCAACTAAATGTGTGTGTAAATAAAAAATTGTTAACATTTCCAATTGATCATCAAACAATTTTGGATAAAGCTCCCAATCATAGGGGCGAAACGCCAAATTAAAAATAAGGTAAACTATATATTTATTTTGTAACTACAAACCTAAGAAAAAAAATAAAAATAAATCATTATATATATAGTTAAAGAAAATAAAGTATTTATATATATATATAAATATATATATATATATATATATATATATATATATATATATATATATATATATTCAATAGTAAAACATGTCTAAGATTTTTTTTTTAAATTGTAGCATTTGAAATTGCTACCTGTTAATTTTGTTTTTTTATATAATAAATTTTTCATTTATTGGGCATTGCACTTACAGAGAACATTCAGTTTTGATATCAAATTCCTGAATAGAACATTTATCAAAACCACTATTTCAAAACAAACATCACATATAGTTGAATGCTAGTAAATTCACAAGTTTCCAACACTAAGTAATACTCTTGCTTCTGACATTCTAAGGGCTGTTGAAAGTGATGTAATTAAGCTGAAGGAATCTTATGATTTCTGGCTACCTGTCTGATCCTAGGCCTGGAATTGAAGATAATAGAGTCAATAAAAACATCCATTCACATGTAAGCAGGCGACATACCGTTGTGTTCTCTAGTGTGATGAATTCTAGGCTATTGAAGGTTGTCCCAGGATTTTGTTGATTCTGAATGAGATCTCTGGGTATTTACTGGGTTTTTTCTCTATTTTTCATAATATAATCTTATGGATTCTTATAGGTTATATTTATTTTCTAGACGTCGATGTCATTGTTAGGGTTGTCATTGTTCTTCTGTCATGGATCTTCTGTCATCGATTTTCGGCCTCAAGTCGGTTAGCCGTAAATGTTCGTGCCCGTAGCAGAAAAGAAAGAAGAAGAATGGTAGTCCTTTTTGATTACCTTCGTTCTGTCAAACGGGATAGCATTCATGGTTCTGACCAATGAGAGGCTAGGAATTCAAAACTGGCGCTGATTTCATACAAGATGTGCAGTTTTTTTTGGCAATTTTTGATAATAGGAGATGGTATCCGTCCTCTAGCTGCGAACTTAAGAGTCTTTTTTCGGTGTGGCCATGATGAGGTGCGCTTGACTCGTTTTTGAGATTCTTTTTTCGGTGTGTTTAACCGGAAATTAACCCTTTTGGGGAATTTACGTAAGTGCCGTTGGGGCCGAGTTCAAGTCGCACCCATCGTTTGTGGTTTTTGGAGCCTTTATATGGGGATTTGCAGTTTTGGCTATCTTCTAGTTTTACCTCCCTTCTCAGAAGGTAAGTTATGACTTTTAAACTAGCAATGATATCGATCAGGTTAAAAATATACCTACTTCATTTTGTTGGTTTTTTATTTTGCCCATGTTCTTTCATAAGACTATTTTTTGTTAGGGTGTTAGGGTACAGCTTAGCCCTCACCATCAGACTCCTGGCAATCGAACGACGACTCTTGTGGCAACTCTTGACTTTGGTCAAGATTCCCACGAGGACCAACACCGAGTCGCTTTTAAATCCTGGCCAGAGTCGACAGACAACCACCGGATGAGGACTAGTAGTAGCCGGTAGAGGCTGGAGACCTGCTAAACTGCATCATCGACCCCTGGCTGACCTGGAAGGTTGAGCCTTTCTTCTTATCTTCTCTTCGTTTTGCTGTCTGTTTCATGTATTCTTCCTGTCTTCGTTTTTGTGTCCTCAACTACATCAAGTGGACCTTGGATAGAGGCTACATATGTGGACCATTGGACCTTAATACCAGGTTTTTTACACCTTCAGTGTTCTCTTACTTTTTGAGATTTATATATAACTAATTAATCATATTAGTATTTGTCATACCATCATTTTTGTTAATAACTAATTATTGATATCACATATTATACCACCGTGATAATTTTATAAACTATAATATAAAGAACTTTTGTGAAGTTCTCACATAGTACTATGTGACAGCAGATTCAGTCACAGGTTTATTTCTTACCAATATATCTCATTTTGGTAACTTTGAGCGGTATAACACCCGGTATATAAATGTATGTATTTTGATATAATACCTTAGTTAATATTGTTATATATATTATTTAATTGATGTAATTATTACTATATGATACTCTGGTCTAGGACATATTTTGCTTTGTCCATTTTGGTGTTTTTATTATATTCTTATATGTGATATGTTTTTTTATACGAAGAAAGGGATACAATAGTCTGTGACATTGGCGAGAGTAAACATGTGTTAGGCGGTGAAAATCAATTGAATATCCTTCACTTCAATAACCGAAGTCTGAGGAAGAACTTTGATGAACTTCTTCTTTATATTCAGTCATTCAATAATGCTAACATCGGTGTAATAGTCCTATCTGAAACTTGGTTATTGGATGATATTCGCACTTTTTATCTTCCCAATTTTGATGTTATATATAATGACTCACATTTTAACCAAAATGATGGTTTCATCCTGTTTATAAGGAAGGACATCAACTACAATGCATCTATCAAACGCCTATCTGAAACTAACCTAGTTCAATTATCCTTCGAACTAAATACCCTATCTTTTCTCCTGATAGCCTCTTACAGACCCCCCTCCACCAACGTGGATCTATATCTAACGGAACTTGAAGATTATCTCTCCTCGCTAGATACTCATCATGATATAAATATCTTTTGCGGAGATATAAATATAAATACTCTAAACCTTGCAGATAGAATTGTCATTAATTATACCTGTATATTAGCAGAATTGGGATTTTTCGCTTATATCAATAAACCAACAAGAGTAACAGATAGTACCTCCAGCTTGATTGACCATATCTACGTCAAGATGCAAAATGCAAATGCTCATAACGATACAAGAATCAGATCATATATCTTTAAAACCGACATAACTGATCACTACACACTTATGCTGTCCGTCCACCTGGATTCTCCAATAAAG
Source organism: Agelastica alni (assembly GCA_950111635.1). Lineage (NCBI taxonomy): Eukaryota > Metazoa > Arthropoda > Insecta > Coleoptera > Chrysomelidae > Agelastica > Agelastica alni. The sequence continues at coordinate 66,600,993 of OX467711.1, read as the reverse complement.
GTGACTGAACATTCCGATATAATAAAAAAAAATCTACCAATTATAATAAACTCCATAAGTTATTGAAAAGAGAAAACTGGGCAGAAATCTATCAGTCGGTTGAACCAGAAACAGCATTTAATTTGTTCATTGGAAAAATATCTCATTATATCGACGTTAGTACAATAACGAAAGTAATTTACAGATAGTACCTCCAGCTTGATTGACCATATCTACGTCAAGATGCAAAATGCAAATGCTCATAACGATACAAGAATCAGATCATATATCTTTAAAACCGACATAACTGATCACTACACACTTATGCTGTCCGTCCACCTGGATTCTCCAATAAAGGTGACTGAACATTCCGATATAATAAAAAAAAAATCTACCAATTATAATAAACTCCATAAGTTATTGAAAAGAGAAAACTGGGCAGAAATCTATCAGTCGGTTGAACCAGAAACAGCATTTAATTTGTTCATTGGAAAAATATCTCATTATATCGACGTTAGTACAATAACGAAAGTAATTTACTTGCACAATGATAGTACAAAGCTTAAACCTTGGATGACTACTGGTTTGTTGAATTCCATACGACACAGAGATCGTCTGAAACAAAAATTTATAAAATCAAAAAGTCCCGAATTTAAATCTGAATATAAAATATATCGCAACTTCTTATCCAACCTCCTGAGGACTACAAAAAATCAATATTACAGGAACCAAATCGAAATGGCACAGAACAACTCAAAAAAAATATGGGAGTGTATCGGAGAAATTACGCATAACAAAAAATCTTCAGGCTCATACACCTTCAATATCCATGATGATGAAAATAAAAAACTAAACACGGATAAAAAAACTGCAGATCACTTCAATAAGTTTTTTTCCAATATAGGTACAACAATGGCAGGAAAAATATTAAAATCCGATCAATCTGCCCCAGAAAAAAAGGTGAACATCAAAGATTCGCTATTCTTACACCCTGTAACGAAAACCGAATTGGTCAACGTTATATCGTCTCTAAAAAATAATACCTCATCGGGACCCGATGAAATTTCTGTGTATCTTTTAAAAAAATTTCATACATTTTTTGTTGAACCATTGTGTTTTATTTTGAACTTGATTCTTAGCCGTGGAATAGTGCCTTCCCGACTAAAGGAGTCAACAACAACACCAATATTTAAAAGTGGTGACAAGAAAAAAGCTACCAATTATAGGCCAATAACTGTAATAAACAATTTTGCAAAAAATTTTGAAAAATGTTTAAAGTCCAGACTACTCCATTTTTGTACTAAAAATAATATTCTGTCGGATAACCAATTTGGATTCAGGGAAAACCTCTCTACTGAAACAGCGGTATTTCAATTAACAAACTCGATATTTGATTGTTTTCAAAATCAACAAAAATGCTTGACAGTATTCTTAGACCTGGCTAAGGCTTTTGATACTGTCAATCATGAAATACTTTTCAATCGTCTGGAGTGCAGTGGAATTAGGGGCGTGTCATTGGATATACTGAAAGATTATCTCTCGAAAAGAATGCAGGTAGCTAAAGTGAATACTTCTTTAAGTCATCCATTACCAGTCACCATGGGAGTTCCACAGGGAACAGTTTTGGGCCCTATCCTTTTCTTGTTGTATATAAACAGTATTTTCTCTATTGAACAACTCGATGGCAACTTAATATCTTATGCTGATGACACCGCTGTGTCCTTTGTAGGTAACACCTGGGATGAAACATACGATAAAGCTGAAAAGGGAATGGCATTAATCTCTAGCTGGCTCAGTAATAGTTTACTAAGCCTCGATATCGAAAAAACCAAATTCATGGCGTTCTCTTCGACGGCCAAAGATCAACCCACTCTTCAGACTCTACATATCCATAATGTCAACTGTGATGCATCCGCTAACTGTCAATGCCCCTCCGTAACTAAAACTCAATCGATAAAATACCTGGGTGTTATGGTAGATCAATTTCTGCGCTGGAACGAGCATATCACATACACTACAAAAAGACTTCGTAAATTGATTTACAAATTTTACCAACTCAGGAATATTCTGAATAAAAAAACTCTCATGATGATCTATAGCGCACTATCAGAATCCATTATTCGTTACTGTATTATTGCTTGGGGGGGAACATTCAAAACTACATTGTGGAATTTGGAGACAGTCCAAAATACATTACTTAAAATCTTATTGAAGAAAAATAAAAGATTCTCCACCACGGAATTGTACGAAGAAGCAGATGTCTTCAATGTGAAAAAGCTTTATATTTATCATTGTCTCCTGTGGATTATGAACACACCCTTGAATTTTAAAACACACCCGCATAACACCCGCCTTAACACAAACCAGAACATTGATGTTCCCTTTGTTAGACCTCGTGATAATCAGAGATTTGTAACATATATTGGACCCAAACTTTATAATCAATTACCCTCTGAATTGAAGAATATTACTAGTATCAAAAAAATTAAACCAAAATTGAAATTTTTTATGAAGAATAGTTTTGATTGCTTAAATGCTATACTGGAAAACATTTAATGGCCACACATGTTTGCTCTCGACGAACTAGTCTACATTTTCCATCAAATGAATTGTATCCATATAATGAGAACGATGATGCCACAACACAAGCTTGCTTAGGTGGCATCTCCTTCTCTATAAACGTGTATCCCCAGCTGCTATATTATGTTTGTAACTAATATTACGTTTAGGCTACTCGATTATATTTATAACGGATTCATTTTCTATTGTGCTCTGTCATATAATAACTGAATAAAATTACAAATTACAAAATTACAAATTACAAATTTATTCTCCTATTTTCCCAACCCGAATATCTAAGAAAATTTAATTCTATATAATTTCAGGTAATTGTTGAAGGTAGATATTTGGTTTTCTCAATTATCCAAATATAGTATAGCTATATCTAAATTGAGTGGCGCCTATTGAATTTGAATTTTCAATCTTAGAGCCATAAACAATTCGAACTCACTTATCTGTTCTCCGGCGAACAGCTGCCGTCAGCACATTGTGTTCTATTTTTTTATTTCATCTCATGAATATAATAAAGTAGGCCACATAAATAGCGTCCAACGTGTGGGGCTCGAAAATTCAGAAATTCATGTTAAAAATTTTTTTGAAAAACCTGAATTGATTTTGTTAGATTTTTTGGTTTGGTACATTTAGTTAAATAATTACAACCTGTCCTTCAAGTCTTATTGTTTATTTGAAGACAGACATTTTAGGTACAGCTTTAGGTGTTTTTGAAACAAGTAAACAGGATAAGTTATTTTTTTAGAGATATCTTAGAACCATGTGTGTGTGTGTGTGTTTATTTGTAATAATTATATATTTTGGAGCTAAGATAACAAATTTTGAAGATTTCCTTTTTGAAAATTTCCGTTTTTAAAAATAATTTTCTGGTAGCAATTTTGACAGATATTTTTCATAGGGATTTTCAAAGATATTTTTGTGACTGACAACCTGATTTTGTTAACTCAATATCGAATTCGCTGGACATTAGATTTGTTTTTTTGTTATTGCTCATTACACGTCATTATGGATTCACTTAAGGTGAAACACTTGCTGAGAGCTGAGATCAACTATGAGTTGAGGATCAGAGGTGTTATTTCTGAACGTAATATGGATGATAAGAGAAAAATTTTAGGTCGTTTTATTTCAAAAGAGATACAACAAGGACAGAACGTTCTGGCCCTAGTAGATCCATCTTTTAATTTTGAGATTGAAAAAACAGAGATAGAAAACACATTAACTTGTATTAAATTTTTAATTATTGATTTTGATGGTTCTTCTACAGATTCCACTTATAAAAGAGTAGTATCTAGATTATGTTATGTGACTTTGAGGATTCAGAGAATTCCATTAAATAACACCGATGAAAACTTTGAAGATATGTCATTGTTTAAAAATGAGTCTCCTATGCAACATCTCTACAACTAGAATTACATAACAAGGTGTCAGAACAGGAATCTGAACCAGTTAATGTGCCATTAATGAATTCCACTGTCAATCCTTCTCTAAAACAATCTACCAGTAATTCTTTCTCTCCAAATTTCTCGAAATCAACTCCTGTTTACAAATTGGGAATACAATTTGATGGAGATTTAAAAAACCTTTTATAGTTCATAGAGCGAATTGAGGAACTTGCTCAAGCTAGACATATTTCTAAAGTAGAGCTTTTTGTGTCTGCTAGTGATCTTTTTACAGGAAAAGCTACCTTCTGGTATAGATACATTAAATCTCAGGTCACTGATTGAGATTCATTAACTTTGAAAATGAGGAAAGACTTTCTAGTGTCAGATTTTGAAGATAAAGTTTGGCTACAAATTAAGAACCGGAAACAGGGTAATACAGAGCCAGTAGTTATTTATATTGATTGTATGGAAGCTCTTTTTAATAGACTTAGTCATGGAGCAGCTGAGGTAACTAAAATAAGATATATTAAAATGGGACTAAAGTCTGATTATAGAAGTAGGTTGGCTTTGTGTGATATAGATTCAGTTTCACATCTTGGAACTTTATGTAAGAAGTTAGAGGAATCTGATGCACTATGCCCCAGTAGTTCTAGTTCCCAGAGTAGCTATGCTAAATGATCCTGAATTAGCTTTCATTTCAAATACCCAAGTGAACAGATACCTTGTTCATAAGAATATAGATTCTGGTAATAAATTCCGGAAAAATAAATTCAGAAATGCCACTTCAACTTCAAATTTTCCACCTTCAAATTCTTCACCTGCAACTTCTAATTTGGCTTCGAATAGCATTCCTGCCCCTTCCTCATCAGTTGGTACAGTTGGTTATAAAGTGGGAAACCCTAAAGTGAGAAATCCTGTTATTTGTTGGAGATGCAATTTACCTAATCACACTTTTCAAGATTGTAAGTCAGGCATCAAGAAAAAGTTTTGCTTTAAATGTGGAACACCAAATGTTGTTTTCAGAGACTCTGTTAGGTGTAAGGAAAACGAATAAAGGAGAATGTTGTAAAAGGCTCTCAATTTTCTCCAAAAATTTCAAGAGCCAATAGTCAAAATTTTAATAATGAGGAAGATTCCATCAATTTTGTAGCTCCTTTATTGATTAAGAAAAACAATGATAATAGGCCTTATGTAAAAATCCAACTTGTGGACACTAATGTCATTGCACTTTTAGACAGTGGTGCCAACATATCAGTTATAGGTCAGGGAGGTTTAAGAACAATAAAAGATTTAGATTTAATAATTACAATTCCTCACTTAAACCATGTTCTAACAGCTGATGGTACACAACAAAAAGTTGATGGTATAGTGGATTTGCCTATCAATATAAATGGGGATATACAAATTATTCCTGCATTAGTAGTACCTTCCCTATCACAATCTTTTATTTTGGGTAGTGATTTTTGTAGTAAATTTGGTGTGTCCATTGATTTTCATGACTTTAGTTGGGACATTAAATGTCGAGTTTCGGGTGAAACTGTTGACATTGTTGCCACATCTCAACAATGTAGTATTTTTGAGACTAGTATTAATGATGAGCTCACACAGGAACAAGAGAGGCAGATGATGGATTTAGTAAACTCATTTAAGGAAATTAGTAGTGATTCTCGTTTAGGTCGAACTAATAAAATAACTTAAGAGATAGATACTGGTGATGCAAAACCGTTTAAGCAGAGACAATATTTAATGTCACCATATATGTTGAACATGCTTAATGATGAACTAGATGACATGCTCAAATTGGATGTCGTTGAACCGTCTCACAGTCCTTGGAACAGTCCCGTCCTGTTAGTTAAGAAATCATCTGGTGAATACAGATTTTGTTTTGATGGACGTAAGTTGAATGAACTTACTAAACACGATAGTTATCCACTGCCAAGGATAGACGGAATCTTAACTTTGTTAAGAAATGCTAAGTATATATCGAGTATCGATTTAAGAAAAGCGTTTTGGCAAGTTCCACTTACAGAGTCGTCTAAAGAAAAGACTGCGTTTAGTATTCCAGGACGAGGATTATTTCACTTTAATGTTATGCCGTTTGGCTTATGTAACAGCGCGCAGACGCAACAAAGGCTGTGTGATGCGTTGTTCGGCCCCCGATTTGAACCTCATCTATTTACTTATTTGGATGATATTATCATCATTTCATATACTTTTGAAGAGCATGTAAATTTGTTATACGAAGTGAAAGATATTTTGAAAGATGCTAATTTAACCATAAACTTGAAAAAATGTGAGTTTTTCAAAACATCTCTTAAATATCTCGTTTTTGTCATTGATAGGCAAGGTATCAGGACTGATCCTTCCAAAGTCTCGATTATGGTTAATTATGCTCGTCCAACTACTAGTACTGAGATAAAACGATTTATGGGTCTCTGTTCATGGTATAGGAGATTTATAGATAATTTTTCTACTTTAATAGCTCCTATTAGTGCTTTGTTAAGAGGGAAAGGTAAAAAGCAACCTATAGAGTGGACTCCTGAGACTTCCTTCCTCGCCATCAAGAAGGCTCTTGTATCAGCACCCATTTTATGTCCCCCTGATTTTGCCTTGCCGTTTACCATTCAGTGCGACGCAAGTGATGTAGGCGTGGGTGGTGTGTTGACTCAGGAAGTTCGAGGTGTCGAGAGAGTCATTGCCTATGCCTCAAGGTCCCTATCAAAATCTGAAAGGAATTACAGTGTAACAGAGAGGGAATTACTCAGTTTAATCTTTTTGATAGATAAATTTCGCCCTTATATTGAAGGAACTGTTTTTAAGGTGACTACTGATCACCATAGTCTGCTCTGGCTACATAATCTTAAAGATCCTTCCGGTAGATTAGCCAGATGGGCTGTTAAATTAAGGCAACACACTTTTGAGTTGGCCTATACAAAGGGTGCTAATAATCGGGTGCCAGACTTTCTTTCCCGAATGCCTTTTTCAGAAACAGACAATAAGTTAGAAGTTTATTTAATAGATGTTAAGTCTGATTCAGACAATTGGTATTCCTCTCTGCGAGCTAAAGTTTTACAAGATCCTTTTGCCTATTCCCATTTTAAAGTAGATAATGATTTGATATATAAATATGTTCCTTCAAAACTACCCATTAAATCTAATATAGTTGAATGGAAAGTAGTTGTTCCGAAATCACAAAAAAATTCTGTCATAAAAGATTCGCATGATCCATCCATTTGCAGTCACTTTGGTTTCTTCAAAACACTTTCGATAGTCCAAGAACACTACTATTGGCCTAAAATGAGATGTGATATTTTGAGATATGTTAAGTTATGTAAAGTCTGCCAGTCGCAAAAACTATCGAACACTCCTCGTATGGGACTTATGGGTGCTCAACGTTCCGTCAAATATCCTTTTCAGACTATTGCTGTTGATATCATGGGACCATTTCCCAGATCTTCAAAAGGTTTCACTTATTTATTGGTTGTTTTGGATTTCTTTACTAAATATACACTGTTGTGTCCAATGCGAGATTCCAAGGCACCTAGCATAATTAAATTTATGGAAAATCAAGTTTTTTTGATATTTGGATTCATTATCTGTGATAATGGAATCAGTTTGCTGGTAAACAGTTTAAAAAGTTAGCTGAAACATATAAAGTTCAGAAAATATGGTACACCCCTCGTTATTCAGCACAGTGTAATACAAGGAACACAAGGATTGGGATAAAGAATTGTATAAGATTCAACAGGCAATAAATACAGCAACCCATGAAGTCACCCATTATTCTCCTGATTTTCTAAATTTTGATCGTAACGTGCCTATTTCTGGTAATTTTTATGGTAAACTTCCTAACACTCAAGACATAGAACTTTTACCTGATTGTAGGGATAGTTATGTTCAGGATGTCAAGGGTCTTAGTGAAGTATTTGTGACTATCCAAGATGGACTACATAAAGCTTATCAGAGGAATGCAAAATCTTACAATCTCAGGAAAAGAGATCATGTATTTAATGAGGGTGATAAAGTTTGGAAAAGGAATAAAAAATTTTCTGATGCTGCGATTAAGTTCAGTGCCAAATTGGCGCCGAAATATATATTATGTATAGTGAAGAAGCGAATATCTCGCTTAGTTTATTCCTTAGATAATATGGATGGTTCTCCTGCTGGAGAATGGCATATTAAAGATCTGAAGGAATATTAAGGATCCAATTCTGATGTTTCTGTTGGATAGTTATTTAATTCAAACCGTAATTTTTTTGATTTGTACACAGAGTATATCTGTAGTGGTTTGGTTAAATGTTCCGTTTAAGTAAACTTAATGCTAAAGTTTTACTGATTTTTTTGGTGCGTTGGTATACAATTTTTGGTGCGTTGGTGCACAATTTTTGGTGCGTTGGTGCACAATTTTTTTGGTGCGTTGGTGCACAATTTTTGGTGCGTTGGTGCACAATTTTTGTTGCGTTGGTGCACAATATTAAGTAATTGCAATTACAAATTTTGAGGTCAATTTTTGACAATTTTTGCTGGTGCAACTTAGAAAACCTTGGTTGGTTTTCCTATTTTTTAGGAGAAAATAATTAGTAGAAAATCTAGTTATGAATGTTCCCTTGAGAGTATGCATACTTAAATTCATTTTTTTCCCTGTTAATGTTTCATATAGGTCTGATCAACCTGAAATTAACATCATTATTACCTTGTGTAGATATTTCTTCTATTATTTAGCAATTCATTAAATTTACTAGTGATTTTGATTTGACATACCGATTTTGACCTGTAAACCGATTTCGACTTGTAAACCGATTTTGATTTTTTTCCCTATATAGACATTCTACTGATTTTGACTTCCTTAAGGAACGTGTGGTACGCGAAGATACTATAAATAAATCAATTACTGTCACTAAGTAGCTACTACCTCATAAAAATTTGTTTACAAATTTTTACTCTTCGGAGAGGGGTATGTGTAGCATTTGTAAATTGCTACCTGTTAATTTTGTTTTTTATATATAATAAATTTTTCATTTATTGGGCATTGTACTTACAGAGAACATTCAGTTTTAATAACAAATTCCTGAATAAAACATCTATTAAAACCACTATTTCAAAACAAACATCACATATAGTTGAATGCTAGTAAATTCACAAGTTCCAACACTAGGTAATACTCTTGCTTCTGAGATTCTAAGGGCTGTTGAAAATGATGTAATTAAGCTGCAGGAATCTTATGATTTCTGGCTATCTGTCCGATCCTAGGCCTGAAATTGAAGATAGTAAAGTCAATAAAAACATCCATTCACATGTAAGCAGGCGAAATACTGTTGTGTTCTCTAGTGTAATGAATTCTAGGCCATTGGAGGTTGTCCCAGGATTTTGTTGATTTTGAATGAGATCTCTGGGTATTTACTGGGTTTTTTTCTTTAATTTTCATAATATTATCTTATGGAGTCAAATAGGTTATATTTATTTTCTAGACGTCGATGTCATTGTGTGGGTTGTCACTGTTCTTCTTCCATAGAACTTCTGTCATCGGTCTCAAGTCGGTTAGCCGTTAATGTTTCGTGCCCATAGTAGAAAAGAAAGAAGAAGAATGGTCTTTTAGATTACATTCGTTGGAATTCATTCTGTCAATCAATAGCATTTATGGTTCTGACCAATGAGAGACCAGGAATTCAAAACTGGCGCTGATTTCATACAGGATGTGCAGTTTTTTTGGCAACTGTTAGAAATAGAGGAGGGTATCTGTCCTCGTGGTGGTCGGTGGAGTGCTTTTTCGGTGCGGCCATGATGAGGTGCGCTTGACCCGTTTTTGGGATTCTTTTTCGGTGTTTAACCGGAAATTAACCCTTTGGGGGAATCTACGAAATGCCGTTGGGGCCGAGATCAAGTCGCACCCATCGTTAGTGGTTTTTTTGGAGCCTTTATATGGGGATTTGTGCCAACACCGGTAGATTGCCATGCGGTAGGAACGCCGCCATTTTGTCCTGATGTCCTGTTAGTCCTGTTTTGGATATCTTCTAGTTTTACCTCCCTTCTTAGAAGGTAAGTTATGACTTTTGAACTAACAATGATATCGATCATGTTGAAAATATACCTACTTCATTTTGTTGTTTTTTATTTTGCCCATGTTCTTTCATGAGACTATTTTTTGTTAGGGTGTTAGGGTACAGCTTAGCCCTCACCATCAGACTCCTGGTAATCGAACGACGACTCTTGTGGCAACTCTTGACTTTGGTCAAGATTCCCACGAGGACCAACACCGAGTCGCTTTTAAATCCTGGCCAGAGTCGACAGACAACCACCGGATGAGGACTAGTAGTAGCCGGTAGAGGCTGGAGACCTGCTGAGCTGCATCATCGACCCCTGGCTGACCTGGAAGGTTGAGCCTTTCTTCTTATCTTCTCTTCGTTTTGCTGTCTGTTTCCTGTATTCTTCCTGTCTTCGTTTTTGTGTCTTCAACTACATCAAGTGGACCTTGGATAGAGGCTACATATGTGGACCATTAGACCTTAATACCAGGTTTTTTACACCTTCAGTGTTCTCTTACTTTTTGAGATTTATATATAACTAATTAATTATATTAGTATTTGTCATACCATCATTTTTGTTAATAACTAATTATTGATATCATATATTATACCACCGTGATAATTTTATAAACTATAATATAAAGAACTTTTGTGAAGTTCTCACATAGTACTATGTGACAGCAGATTCAGTCACAGGTTTATTTCTTACCAATATATCTCATTTTGGTAACTTTGAGCGGTATAATACCCGGTATATAAATGTATGTATTTTGATATAATACCTTAGTTAATATTGTTATATATATTATTTAATTGATGTAATTATTACTATATGATACTCTGGTCCAGGACATATTTTGCTTTGTCCACTTTGGTGTTTTTATTATATTATTATATGTGATATGTTTTTTTATTCTCCTATTTGCCCAACCCGAATATCTAAGAAAATTTAATTCTATATCATTTTAGGTAATTGTTGAAGGTAGATATTTGGTTTTCTCAATTTTCCAAATATAGTATAGGTATATCTAAATTGAGTGGCGCCTATTGAATTTGAATTTTCAATCTTAGAGCCATAAACAATTCGAACTCACTTATCTGTTCTCCGGCGAACAGCTGCCGTCAGCACATTGTGTTCTATTTTTTTATTTCATCTTATGAATATAATAAAGTAGGCCACAATATGATATATTATTTAATATTGTTATATATATTATATATGGTAATATATTATAATATATAATATGTAATGTTATAATGTATTGTGTTATATATTATTTAATTGATTTAACTATTACTGATATGATCTATTACTCTGGTCCATAACATATTTTTGCCTTGTTCATTTTGGTGTCTTTTTTATATTCTTGTATGTGATATGGTTTTTATTCTCCTATTTGCCCAACCCAGATATCTAAGAAAATTTAATTCTATATCATTTCAGGTATTTGTTGAAGGTAGGTATTTGGTTTTCTCAATTCTCCAAATATAGTATAGCAATTATTTAAATTGAGTTGCGCCCTTTTGAATTTGAATTTTCAATCTTAGAGCCATAAACAGTTCGAACTCACTTATCTGTTCTCCGGCGAACAGCTGCCGTCAGCACATTGTGTTCTATTTTTTTTTTAATTCATTTTGTGAATATAATAAAGTAGGTCACAAAATAAAAATGATAAAAAAGTATTTCCCCCATTTCGTCTGGTTCATAGTGAAGAGTGAAGAGCTGTGCGTAAGTGCTCCTGTTACAATTAACCGGCCCAAAGCATGCGCGTTACGACAAAGACAACTTATTTAATTTTTTTTAATATTTAATTAAATTGACCAATTATTTATATAAGCTGACCAATTATCAGCGAATGCTTCTCGATCGCGCATTGGTGCAGTTTTTTATTTTTTTCGCAAATGAGGTGCTAAATTTTCCCAATGACCTATAAAAACTTTAACCCTTAATAAAAAATTTTCTAACGTTGACCAATTAATAAAACCAACTGACCTTTTATGACCAATTTCTGTCCTTTCAGATGGTATAATTGGTCAATTGAAAATCCACACATGAGGTGCTAAAACTTCTCAATAACCTTCAAAAACTTTAACCCTTAATAAAAAAATTTCTAACGCTGACCAATTAATAAAATCAACTGACCTTTTATGACCAATTTCTAACTTTTCTGATAGTATAGTCAATTATAGTAAGAAATTAGAAACATAATTAGGTGCTAGAATTTATTTAAATAAATAAATTTAAATAAATAATTCGGACGCTTAGCAGACAAATCTTTAATAGTTTAGTATAGTGGAAAGTTCAATGAAAACATTATTTTTAGTTAAGTTTATACAAGACAATTTAATATAGTTTAACTTTACGGTTTTTTGGGTTTGTAGTTATTGGATTATTGGTATTTTTTGGTATTTGGATTTTCTCTTTTTTTTCTTTTTCTTTTGGACATTAAGTTAGTTTGTAAGTGATTATTATGTAGTGATCAATCTAAAAACATTTAAAATAACTGAAATAAGTGGACAATCTACGAATAACTCGTCCCCTGGTAGTGCTAGAGGGCTGAAACTTTGTACTTCGATTAGTTTTTTCAGGCGCCTTCGCCAATTTTTCGGCGCACTGTCAAATTTTCTAGCGCATTCGTCAAAAATTATAAAACAACTTTACTGCTTAACCGATAGACCATTTAAAAAATTTCTTCGTGTAAAATCAAATATAGACAAGACACCTTGACTAGAGGATCTACTCAATAACGAGAAAAAACAAATAAACCAGGAAACGAGCACAAATCTAACAAATACAGACAAGACAGAAAAAATGGACAGGGAGAAAAATAACCCCCCTTCGGAAGCGTATATATTCCAGCCAACCGGGACAATAAAAAAAACTCCGCCCCAGTGTACAGCAACGGCACAAATGCAGGTAACACCCACAAGCAGAGCATGAAGTGCGGGCGATAGGCCAATAAAAAGAGATCCAAAAGACCAAGAGAGGAAGACACAGACGACACTACAAAAAACGAGGACCAGAGTAAAAAGAAGAGCCAAAACAGGCGGTTGAGGAAAACACTGGCAGGATCACGACACTACACTCTAAAATACATGCTTACTCAGGAAATTAGAATTTCGAAGCTGCAGAAAAAAATCATAGAAACCTTACGAAAGAAACTAACAAAATGAAGAAAGCAACAGAAAAAATGCTTAACGAAATAACAAAAATAACACAATTTCAACAACACAAAATACAGACACAACAAGTACAAATACAAAAAACCGCAACAGTCCCAGTATCAACGACACCAACGAGCAAACAAACAGCTAACGATTTCATTTTCCTACATTGCCCAGACCGACAAAGACATACGCGTAACTAGGCGAGAACAGGTCAGAAACAAACATAAATACGCAAAAACCCTGGACATCCCCAAAACTGGAACGTAAGTACGACACAATGGTTAGATTAAGGAAAAAAGAACAAGGACAGACAATGACAACACTGAAGACGATCATTAAACCAAAAGATTTAGACCAGGTAACATTTAGAAGGACACGAGACCCAACAATGATTATCATGACAACAACAAACAAAGACAAACACGAAGAGCTAATCAAAAAGACAAACACATCCCAAAAGTTCGAAACAAGAACCCGAGACCCTTTACTGACAATTACAGGTATGCCCAAAGGACTGAGACAAGAAGACGTGGTAGACGCATTACGTATGGAAAACGACGACTTTGAACTACGTTACGGTGACAAAGTAAAACAATTAAAAATACTGACATCCAGACCATACCGGAACCCATGTAAGGTGAACGTACTATATAAATACAAGGACCGACGGACTTTATCAAAGACATGTTAAAACAAGGATACATCTACCGTGACTTGACGAAAGTTTACGTGGAAAAGCACCTCCGGGTAGAAATGTGCTTCAGGTGCTGCATATACGGACATGTAGCTAAACATTTCCAGGAAAAAACCCCGAGGTGCTCCAAGTTCGCTGACAGACACGACGGAACAACATGCACAAATACAAAGACAATAATCTGGTCAACCTGCTAAAAATGGGCGACAAAAAACAAACTGACTTACAATTACAAGAAGACAGAAGCACTTTTCATACTGTAGAAATGGACAAGAACACCCCGACTAAGAATACAAGGACTTAACATAACATTTAAGAACAACTTACGATACTTGTGACTGACAATGGACAGCGGACTTTTTATACATCGACCACGTGAAACAAAACAGAAAAAAGGCGACGGATATAGGACAAAAACTATTCATAATAGAAGGCCGAAACTGGGGACAAAAACCTAACGTACTGAAGACTATATACGAAAAAGCAATAAAACCTATGACATTATACGGAGCAGTTATGGGAAAGGAGGGCAACGGACAGCCACGGAACGACCTTTTTTATTTACTATTACAAATGCATACAGGACGACACCAAACACAGCATTACACGTACCGACAGGCACCACACCACTGGACGTAGACGCATGGACAATACACTAAACATATATGGAAAACATAAACGACGTCAAACTACCAAGTCAGAATTACCTCGCCTTTAATATCTGTGTTGTCATTTACTTATTGTATTATTTATATCGGAATTTTGCTATTCTGTAATTACTTTCTTTTCTTTTACTTATTTGAATAATTAAACTGGAAAATTTTGTTATTTTATTATTACTATGGAAAACTTAATATTGTAAAATTATTATTTTAATACAATAAACAAAACATGGGGGTCTCCTTTTTTCGCCGCTAATTTTTGGAGTGCGGTTGGCGGTGGGTTCCCCTGGACAGTGGTTTCACTTGATATTGTGTGGAAAATAGGCCATATGCCAAAAGGTAGGTGGGCCGTTGCCCCACATTTCGTTTCTCACGGCTTAAAACAGGGGAAAACGAAAAGTGAAAGCATAAAGCAGTTTCTCTCTCTGTCCCTACACTTCAGTTTAATTTTAGACATCGAAGCGATCGGATGTCGGTGGACAAAATGAAATTAGCGTTACCTTTATTCGCTTAGTCATTCAGATAAATTTAAATAAATAGTTCGGGCGCTTGTTCAACTTTTATTTGAAAAAAACATTAAATCACAGTGAAAAGTGCACAAGTAACAGACAAAGACTAAGAATCTTTTTAAAATAGTGTTAAGTTATCATGGTGTAAGAAAACATGGTGTGCCAAGTTGTGGTCTTAAATTCGTTACCTTCTGCGCATGACGTCACTCTGGGGGCTTTCAATGCTGTCATCAATCGTATTTGACATATTTAAAACTTTTGAGTGAAATGTTTTGTGGTTTTGTGTTGTTTTATATTTGTTTATTTGTACATCCATATTTCTCATTACTTCTTAATAGTTCAAGCTCAGTTTGACAATAAGTTCATTGTTATGTATGTATGTTAAACTTGTGTGAATTTGGGTACATGACTGCTTTGGATACCTAATTCAAACAATGCCCCATTGTTCTGTTTATGGTTGCCATAATGAGGCTAAAAAGACAAAGGGAACGGGTATAAAGTACTATAGTTTCCCAAAAGAAGAAAGACTTCGTCAGGAGTGGATTAAAAGTTGTCACAGAAAAGAAAAGTTTAATATTCAGAAAGGTAAAATTTCTAAACAAAAATAATTACTTCTTTTTAAAGACATTTTTTTAGCTTATTTTTTACTCATTCCACTCATTTTTAAGAAACTATTTCTCAAAAAGGCTTTAAATATTTAGTGGGTTACATTGCATACCGATTTCAGCATAAGTATCCAGAAATAGAGCTAGGTAAACATACCCATTTATTGAAATCGAATCACAAAGATGGAATTTTTATCAAGGGGACATCTGATGTATCCTAGTGATAATTTATTATCAGTCACAGAAGTTTTGAATGAGCAGTTTGAACTCTTTCATAAAAACTCACTATCAAAGGAACTTCTGATTTTTGACAAAGTGGCAGATTTAACATTATCAAAGTTACCTGAGGATTTGATATTACCTAGAGAAATAATTCTTTGTTTATCAAAAACAAAGAGTTATATCAGTTTGAGAGAAATAAATAAGAAACAGAGTTTCGAAAACTGTCAGAGAAAACTAAAAAAAAGTTCAAATAAATACCTATAAATAAATTTAAAAACAGTTTATTTCATTATTTATATCAGCGTTTCTCAAACTGTGGGGCGCGCCCCCTAAGGGGGGCGCGTTTAAATGATTGGGGGGGGGCGAGGGGCGCAGTACAGATTAAAAATAAAATGGTAATGATAAAATGCTACAGATAGATTTTTCAAAAATCTTTATTGAAATTTTTTCTTACTTAATGATGACAAAAAAACATTCTAAGGACTAATGGCTAACATGAGCTTGTTTTAATGCGCACAACTTCTCTAAATTTGGTTCTATGTTAGAGATGGCCACTCTGAGTTCATTTTCTACTTGAAGTTTATTTCTGTATTTAGATTTCACGACAGCAAGTGCAGAAAATCCAGTTTCACAAAGGTAGGACGTTGGAAAAGGCAACAGAATTCTAAGCGCTTTGGCTTTTATAACGGAGTAGTCGTTCGGAAGTTCAGTCCAGAAGTTTGTTAAAGATTTGTTAACAAAGTTTGATTTTTGTAACGGATTTGTTGAAATATCTATCAGTTGTTCTTCTTCTTGCAGTGATAGTCCGACAGGTCTATTTTCGAATGGATTTAAAACCCAGCTCCAGTCTGACAACTTGATATCTTTCTCTGCAAAGAAGTATCGCTTGAAATTCTCAGTTAAGTTTTCTAAATGGCTTCCTATGGTTTTTAGCATCACAGCTTTATGAATATCTTCTAATGGGGAATCTTGCACAAAATCGCAAAATGTGGGAAACATTTCCAAACTGTTTTCTTTCAATTTGTTATGCCATAACTGCAATTTCTTACAAAAAGCATCAATCTTTTGACTTAAATCAAATATATTTACGTCTTTTCCTTGCAGCTGAAGATTAAGTATATTAAGTTTTTCAAAAATATCTACTAAATAAGAAAGCTTCAGTAAAAATAATTTGTCGAAAAAATCTGTTGAATGCTTGTGACCTTCCTCGCTTAAAAATATCGCTATTTCCCTTCTTAATTCAAAGACACGCTTAACCATCTTACCGCGTGACAACCATCTGGATGAGGAATAAAACAACAAAGATTGATGCTCAGCTCCCATATCTTCACACAGAACAGAGAACATCCTTGTTTTTAGTGGTCTGGTTTTTATAAAGTTAACAACTTCAATAACTACTGTCAAAATCATGTTTAGTCCAGGGCTTAGCTTAGATTTTGATGCTAACGCTTCTCGATGTATCATGCAGTGCGTCCAGATAATTTCTGAGGATTCCTTTTTTACTAGCGCTTGTAAACTGTTGTATTTACCAGACATGGCTTGAGCTCCATCGGTGCAAATCGCAACACAATTTTTCCATTGCAAATTCATTTTAGTAATAGAATCATTTGTAATCTTGAACAACTCGGTGGCTGTAGTTCTTCCTTCAATCTGTTTACAAAACAATAAATCTTCACATATTTTAGAACATTGACAGAATCTAATGTAGCAAATCAAATGGGAATCATTACTAGAGTCAGTTGCTTCGTCAAGTTGTATAGCAAACAAGTTTCCAGTAAGCTAAGATTCAAGCTGCTGCTGCATATCAACTGATATATCGTTAATTCGTCGACAGATTGTATCATTTGACAGAGGAATATTGTTAAGTTGTGAAGTAAAATTTTCACTAAACATTATTTCTACAATGTCTTTGCCAGCGGGTAAAATAAGTTGCTCTGCAATAGTATGCGGTTTTTTGCATTTAGCTACTTTGTATGCCACTTTATATGATGCCAAGAGAGCCTTCTCATTTACTGCCAGTACTCTATGGGAGCTGGATTTTTGTTTTTTAAACAATCTGAGTTTCTCCACAAAAAAATCTCGCGGTTTATTGACATATTCTCTGTGCAGCGTTTCTAGATGCCTCTGTAATTTATTTGGTTTCATGCTATCTGCAGCCAAACTTTTAAACAGATAACGCATTGTGGTTTTTCTTCGCCACCTACTTTAAGGCTAGTAAAGCCCAAATTTAGGTATGATGGGTCATATTTTCTTGTTTTAGATTTCGGACGATTTCCACCTGAACCTGTCGATGTACAAGCCCCGTCATCATCAAGTTTTCGTTTTAAAAATTTATCCATACTACATCTACTTATACACTCACACTTCACAATAATGCTTGCTTAGTGTTAAAACACCTTCACTGAGAGACTGAGAATACCGTATGTGCGCTTCTGTATTTATAGTCGCGTTCAGACAGTTCGAGAAAGATCAGGAAGCTTGAATACGTAGCACGAACGCCGCGAACTTTCCGACAGCATCTTTGGCGCTCTCGATGAGACAATGTTGCCTATTTTAGTCCAAATTCCTAGGTCTACGGATTGGGGGGCGCAACATTTTTTAAATTAAAACAGGGGGGCGTGAAAAACAAAAGTTTGAGAACCGCTGATTTATATATTTATTAGTTTTTACCTGAATTCGTTACATGAATTTCCATTTTTTTGTAATATTTTATATTTTATGCTTTTTAATATTATAAATTTTATTTACCATTTATGTTTTATTTATTTCACACACTAAATTTCTTGAATATTGAATTCTGTAAGCATTATTAATAAAAACTGTGATGAAGGAATTTTTCATTTTATTTTAAATTCAACTGGTCTAATTCAAATTTTAGAACTTTTTGGGAAATGAAATGTGTATCATCTGTTTATTTTAAACCTCTAGGTGATAATCTCATTTTGAATCAAACTTTACATAAAGAAAGATTTATTGCAATAATCTATCTCGTTCATGTAATCGTATTTCATCAGATATATAATTCTCACAGTCTAAGCATCTAAGATCGTAAGCTTTACCTTGAAGAATGATTAGACTGTATACAACGAAATAAAAGCATCTCCCGCGAAACCCAAAGTTTCCCAGAGTTACGTCACATCGTGTGAGAGAGAAGGAAGAGACCTGCGTATCGGCACATCATGTTTCCTTACACCATGGGTGTTATATGTAAAATAAGTAAGAAAGAGAATGTAACCTTTAATATAGTTAGTATCACAGATCACCTACCCTAGAGTAGGTGGTCTGTGGTTAGTATTAACCTAGAAATAAGTTGTAAAGCACATGTACACTTTGTATTCAAGTTTACTTTATATAAATAAATACTTAAAAAGCATAATTGTATCACTAGTTGCCCATAAGGAAATGGCGTAAAGTAAGTCAATTTTTTTTAGGTATTTTATTTGTTAATTTTCTTATATTTTAGACTTGGCATGATATAAAAACAAGAGCTAAATGTAAGAGTAGCATGATAAAACAACATTGTAATGAAACAGGTGGAGGACCACCAATAGAAATTAATATTACCACATAGGAAGAAGAAGTACTGGGCATAATGGGTCAAGTAGAAGCTGATGGTCATCCAGGTATATCAGAATCTCTGGTCAAATTTAATGACTCATCTATCACGCTACATGACCCAACTCATATAGACCATGATTATTATAATTAAGAGTATGGCGGCGACTAGTAGTCACGCGAAAAATGAGCTCTGCAAAATAAGTGATAAAAACTTTAAAGAAAAGCAATTTAAATGTTGCCAAACAAAATCAACGAAAAATCTAGTCTGCATTATCTGCGGAAATATATTTCATTTATCCTGTGCTGTGAAAATAAAATTAGAGTGTAAAAGAATATGTGATACCAGAATCATCTGCCAACAATGTGATATAGATATAAGTGGAAACAAGGAAAGTGAGCTGCAAATTGAAGTCCGTATATTGAAATCACTTTTAAGGGAAAAAGATGAAAAATATAATCTTCTATTAGAAAACACAAAATTATTAAAAAGCAACAACATTCTCCTAGAAGAAAAACTGATAAAAATGGAATTGGAAGCAAAAACACAACACCAACAAAAACCAACAGATAACGTGAATACTAGTACTTACAAACAAGTTCTACAAAAAGCAGCAGTAAACAAAACGTTGGGTCCAAGGGACATGGATGCACTCACCGCCCAAAAAAAAAGGTGGATGCGTCGAGGCATGGGTTATACCGTGCCTCTCCCAGACGGATGAAATGCGAAGTCAACAGCCTCTTCATCTGCAAGACCGACTTCGGGTGCCTTCTCGCATCGGACCTGTTTTTCTTTCTCTTTTACAGAACCCAGCGGATCTAGAGTAGTTAAAACTCGATAAAAAAACCAGCGGTATGGGGGAGGCGGCCATGCTGTGTGAGGTGTAGGCAGCGGAGGCCACTGCGTCCGGAGGCAACCGTGATAAAATGCCTAGAGGAGTAAACCACGATAAAAAATCCCCAGTACTAAGGCGTAAGGCATCGTGCCGAGGGTATGGAAGGTGCGAGGGTTAGAGCACCATAAACGATCCCCTTGGAGTACCTGGCGAAACTCCATTGTATTCTGCCTTAGCGGGGTAAGGGCGCACTGCCTCGCTGGACCATCTTTCGATCCTACTCGTGGGAACTAGCATGAAACTTAATAAAACTAAAAAAAACTTGGATAGAAAAGACGACGGACTGGATACGGACATGGAGAAGAATAATGGCAAAGGAAATATGTTGATGAAATCAAATGACAAGGGTGAAGGGAAGATGGACAAGGACAGAGCAGAAACATCGTATGGATGGGAAAACGTGGTGGACCCATCTATACGAAGATCTTCGTTAAAAAGAAGCCCTATGAAGTCGGCAAGTACAGAGGCGGAGGTGTTTTCGACCCCAAAAGGTCGGGACGCAAGGCCGAATAAATCAGAGGATTCTACACCGGACGGACTCTTGGACGAGGACCTTCACAGGAGCCCAATTTTTAAACTGCTGGGAGACGTAATGGAGGAGGATAAAGAGGAAGTTATATGCCTGGAAGACTCAACAGAAGAAAAGGAGAAAACTGGGGATAGGGGAACCCAAAAAAGGAAGTACGCGGAAGACAGCCCCAGGGAGAGGAAGAAGACTAGGAAGGAATCCCCCATTACCCAACTGGTTGCGAATGTTAAGAGGTTGCAAAGGAGGATTAACGCTATGGCGAGGACAATCAAGGGAGATTCCGACGTCGAGGAGGAAGTGGAGAAGGCGGTGGCTGAAGTGCAGGAGATCACCTCAAGCATACTTGAAAACGCACGAAGGGTGAAGGAAAAGACCATAAATAGGACGGGGGGACAACAGGAGACGAGTGAGATAAAGGAAAGCGACCTGAAAGACTTTACATCGTTGGGGAAAGTCCTGGATGTGGAATGGCCAGAACAATTCTACAAGGCCACTAGAATGGAAGTGGGAAATATATTGAAAGGAAGTAAGAAAGGGGACATTGCATTGATGATTGGCAAGAAGGCCACCCAGGAGAAGTACCTGAAGGGGATCAGGGAGAGAAATCCGGCTATCGACTCCATGGCAAGCTCGATGGAGGACGGTGAGAAAGACTTCATCGTTAACGAAATTAAGACGAAGACAAGTAGGGGAGGGGATGAGAAGGCCCAGAAATACATTTTCCTGGTGCCACTGGAGAATGAGGAGGGGGCGCAAGCAAATTAGGCGCATTCTACGAGATTACGAAGAAACTGAAGGGCGTGTGTATAGCCCAAGGCAGAATGGACGTTTTCTTTGCCACTCCTCCGGGTATGGATAGAAAACATACCAGGAAGGTACTGGAGAGCGTGTTCAGGGGATCTAGCATTAAGGTCATAATGCTAACCCCGGCCCACTACGTAACGGGGGAGGCCAGGAATAGAGGGTATGGAACGGTCACTATACAGGGGACACAAAAGTCGTACGCGGACCTGGTAAAAGAGGGCATGGAAGGCAGTAGCCTGGACGTGAAGATTACCAGGGTTCGAAAGTCAGCAGGGGGAAATCTAATCCTTAGTGTCGAGGGAGGGGATACACAGGCGAACCTACTTAGAGATGAGATCGCAAAGAGAAATACGGCACTAAAAGCTAAGGTCTCCGGAAATAGACATCCTGGGCAAGCTCTATGAACATTAATTAAAGAGCAGGCTGGAGATGGAAGTAATAAACAGGAACGGCATTTCCCGGTCACAATTTGGCTTCAGACCCAAGAAATCCACGGTCCAAGCTATAAAACACGTAATTACATTGGCAAGCAACAGAGGCATGGTCTGGGGAGCAAAAGTGTTCATAGACGTCAAAAACGCATTTAACACCGCCAAGTGGGAAAAGATCATGGAGACACTTGAAGAGCTAAGGATCAGCGGGTATTTGATACATGTACTGAGGGACTATTTATCAACAAGAACATTGATATGCGGAGAATACGTACAAGAAATGACACAGGGAGTTCCACAGGGATCAATATTAGGGCCAACACTCTGGAACATACTTTACGATGGAGTGCTAAGATTAAATCTTCCACAGGGATGCCACACAGCTGCCTATGCAGACGATTTGGCGCTGGTGGTAAGAGCGGACACCAAAATAGAGCTGATGGAGAGAGCCAGAGAATCGCTAGCTCTGGTAACGGGGTGGATGCTTATGGTAGGTCTGGAAATAGAGCCTAACAAGACGGAGGCAATCATTGTGAAGGGTCCAAGAAAAAGAAGCGATATTGTCTTTGATATGGCCGGGACAATCATCTCGCCGAAAAAATACGTCAAGTATCTGGGAGTATGGCTGGACGACAAGCTAATCTATAATGAGAATACAAAAAGAGCCTGCGAAAAAGCGGACAGGCAGACAACGGCTTTATCCAAGCTACTATACAATATCACAGGTCCCAAAATGCAGAAGAGAAGACTTCTGTACGGAGTAGTTCAGTCGGTCATCTTGTATGCAGCACCGGTTTGAAGTCGAGCAATAGAGATAGATACATACAGAAGAATGATATTGGCTTCCCAGAGAAAGATGTTGTTGAGAGTGGTCTCGGCATACAGAACGGTCTCGGCAGAGGCCTTATGTGTGTTAGCCGGAGTGCCACCTATAGATCTAATGGTAAGGGAAAGGAAAAGGTTCGAGGATCGGGGTGAGACCACAAACATGGAAAAGAAAAATGAAAGAGCAAGAACCTTAGAAGAGTGGCAACACCGTTGGGAAGAAAATGAGGTCAACGCACAATGGACCAAAAGACTGATCCCAGACATCAGAGAGTGGATGAAATGTGATTTCATAAACTTGGACTACTTTATTACCCAGTTTTTCACGGGACACGGCTCATTAAGGGTTTTCACCAAAAAAATAGGAAAAGCAAGGGACAATCTATGTATTTACTGCAGAGAAGTAGACAACGCAGAACATACCATTTTTGTGTGTCAAAGATGGGACATACAGAGACAAGGTTTCAGATTATTG
The DNA here is from genome assembly GCA_950111635.1 of Agelastica alni. Classification (NCBI taxonomy): domain Eukaryota; kingdom Metazoa; phylum Arthropoda; class Insecta; order Coleoptera; family Chrysomelidae; genus Agelastica; species Agelastica alni. The sequence continues at coordinate 66,577,663 of OX467711.1, read as the reverse complement.
ACGGGAAGGGACCTGGATCCCGAAAGCGTAACAGAGTACATGACAAGGACCAAGGAGAAGTGGGATAGAACATCAAATTATATAAGAGAAGTGATTAAGCAAAAAGAAGTGGAGGAAAGGGAATTTCAAGAACGGGAGAGACAGATTTAGGATAAGAAACGCAGGGATTATATATTAACAGAAGCATAAAACGGGAACCATGCCGCTCATAGCTGAGTTTATCCGTAAGGACAGTTCCAGTTATGAGAGAGGGCAAGTGGTGGTTTTAGTCGGATTAGCGCCCGACATAACCTGTAGCTGTTAGAAACGTAGGCTCAGGTACCAAGCGGTTTCCACCCCACTGAAAAAAAAAGGTTAGGTTAGATTAGGTTAGGTTAGGTCAATTCGCGAGTCTTGGAAATACGGAAGCGGTACGAAAGAATTTCAATCAAGAACTCCAACAGGCACAAAGAGAAAAAATGTTAGAAATAGTACAATTAACGCAAGATACAGAAGAATCGGAGAATGACAATCTCAAGCATGTTGCAGATAAGAAATGGAGGCCAATGAAAAAAACTTTTGGGAAAAGTGATTCCTCAGAGGATTTTGGTGTCATTAAGAAAGTATGGCTGTACCTATACAGAGTAAGAAGGCATGTTACTCCTGAAAAAATAGAAAATCATATAAAGGTGCAAAAATAACGGTAAAAGAACTCCCCACAAAAGAGAGTCAGAACAAATGTTTTATGTTCGGGATTGATTATAAATTCAAAGACAGTATTTACAACCCTTCAGCATGGCCCAAATCAGTAGCATTTCGTAGGTTCAACTTTCGCAAATTCAATCAGTACAGCACTAGTACAGAGGATTTTCAATAAGAAAATCAAATATCGAAGAAAGTTCTTCACAACAAAAAGTCAATTTTAGAGATATTGGTCTAATGCACAAAAACATGCAATCCATAGGAAACAGTGTGGAGAAAATAGAACATTTCCTGGCGAACAATAGTGACTGCCATTTTTTATGTGTTACTGAGCATTGGAAATCAACTACCCAACTGGAATGTATTGGAATAGAAAAATTCAATCTAGCAGCATTCTCTTGTCGTACAGAAAACAAACATGGGGGAAGTGCTATATATTGTAAAAATGGGATAAACTATAAAAGTTTTAAGGATATATCTAAACTGTCAGTTGTAGGAGATTTCGAATGTTCAGGTATTAAAGTTTCCCTTTCTGATAAAAATATGATAATTGTATCTTTATATAGACCTTGTGGAGGTTCAATGAGTATATTTTTTGATAAATTTGAAAATTTGTTAACGAAAGTCACAAGTGATAATAAATTAGCTTTTATAGCAGGTGATTACAACATTGAACTGAAAGAAAATAATAATGAAAAATCAAAACTATTAGCTCTAGCTAGCTCCTTTGATATGTATAAAGTCATTGGTGAATATACACGCATAACAAAAAATTCCATAACAAAAAATTCTTTACAAATTATAGGGGTACCTACATTACAAAAGTACTCGAGACTCATGCTTCAGATCATACAGCCCAAATGATTACATGTAAACTCAATCTGCGAAACCCAATGAAAGGTACCCACAAAAGATGTTTCACTGAGGAAGACGTAAAAAAATTTGTCGAAAAACTAAACAATGAGGATTGGGCAGAGGTCTATGAAATACAAAATTAACAAGTAGACAAACAATGGGTGATGTTTATCAATAACTTTATGAATATTTTCAACGAATGTTTTCCAATCAAATACATACATTTTCGTAAAAACAAAAATTATTACTCGAATTCTCAAATCAAGGAATGCAAAAGTAGGTTAGATACATTATTATGTCTATGCAAAACGAATGAAAATATAAAAAAACATTTTTAAAACATCAGTTTTGAAATATCATTGTTCGACGTCATTTTATTACATGTTGTAATTGTTTTTTTTTAGTACAAATAATTGTAGCATTTTTTAAAATAAACATTATTATTATTATTATTATTATTATTCCTAAGGAATATCACTAGAAGAGGATAGTGGCAGTAAAGTTCAGAGTACAGAATATCAAAAAATTGCTAACGAAAATGATCTTTCTCTAGAAGTAAACTTTATAAGAACTCAGTGGGACAATGCAAAAATCGGGATACGGTCAATAATGCCACGGTGATTATTAAGCTTAACAGAACCATTTGTAATTGATTACTCCTGGTATTGTCCACATGGATTTTCGGCGAAATTTTTGTGATTCTATGCATCTTATTGGATAGTACTTAATCCTAATTGGCCAAATTTTATCGGCAGTTTTTTCACCGCAAAAGTCGATGCCGGCAAAAAACAAATCAGTTTTTACACAACTATTTACCAGTTCCGTGTTGTTATAAATACATATTTTTCTGTTTTATACCTATTATCCTGTTTTCTGTTTTATTGGAGTATCTGTTATATTGTTAGCGAGTTAGTGCAGTTAGTTCATTTTTAAGTTTATAATAATATAATATTTAGACATTTACTTTAGTTTTAATTTATATCGACATTAAAGATGGCATTTTGGCGACCATTTGATAACTGGGAGAATGATACGAACAATTCGGGTAAGTATATTGCTACATTGTACTACAAAATTACTATTATTTATTTTGTTCATTGTAATAACTTTAAAATTATTATTTTAGATTCGGAACCAGTAGATAACGATTTGTAAATAATGACCTTTACATGCAAACACAAAGAATTATTTTGAACATTTATTCTTGTTAACAAAAAGAAAATAGTGACTTTTCGAACAATAAAGTGATCATGAGAATATGTGTACTTACCAGACTTGCCCGATCTACAGTTTTAAGAGTTATTACAGCTGCGAGGTAATTGATCACTCTATTAAACGTAAAAGTGTTGGACAAAAATTAAATAAGCTTGATAGGGGCACCAAAGAAGATATTCGTCGGCTTGTTGTGACCTACTTTATTATGTTCATTACATAAAAAATAGAACACAAGGTGCTGACGGCAGCTGTTCGCCGGAGAACAGATAAAGTGAGTTCGAATTATTCACGGCTCTAAGAATGAAAATTCAAATTCATTAAGGGCGCCACCCAATTTAGATATAGCTTTACTATATTTGGATAATTGAGAAAACCAAAATGACTTAATATTAAATTTTCTTAGACATTCAGGCTGGGCAAATAGGAGAATAAAAAAACATATCACATATAAGAATATAATTAGAACATCAAAGTGGACAAGGCAAAATACTTTGTAGACCAGTGTACCATAAAATAATAATTACATAAATTAAATAACATATATAACAATATTAACTAATGTATTATAGCGAAATACATACACTTTTATACCTGGTGTTATACCGCTCAAAGTTACCAGAATGGGGTATAATGGTAAGAAATAAACCTGTGACTGAATCTGCTGTCACATAGTACTATGTGAGAACTTCACAAAAGTCCTTTAGATTATAGTTTATAAAATTATCACGGTGGTATAATATACGATATCAATAATTAGTTATTATTTAAAATGATGGTATAATAAGTACTAATATGATAAAATAGTTATAAAAAATCTTAAAAAGGTAAGAGAACACTGAAGGTGTAAAAAAACCTGGTATTAAAGTCCAATGATCCACATATGTAGCCTCTATCCAAGGTCCACTTGATGTAGTTGAAGACACAAAAACGAAGACAGGAAAAAGACAGGAAACGGACAGCAAAACGAAGAGAAGGTAAGAAGAAAGGCTTAACCTTCCAGGTCAGCCAGGGGTCGATGATGCAACTCAGCAGGTCTCTAGCCTCTACCGGCTACTACTAGATCTCATCCGGTGAATGTCTGTCGACTCTGGCCAGGATTTAAAAGCGACTCGGTGTTGGTCCTCGTGGGAATCTTGACCAAAGTCAAGAGTTGCCACAAGAGTCGTCGTTCGATTTCCAGGAGTCTGATGGTGAGAGCTAAGCTGTACCCTAACACCCTAACAAAAAAATAATCTCATGAAAGAACATGTGCAAAATAAAAAACCAACAAAATGAAGTAGGTATATTTTCAACCTGATCGATATCATTGCTAGTTCAAAAGTCATAACTTACCTTCTGAGAAGGGAGGTAAAACTAGAAGATATCCATAACAGCAAACAGGACTAAAACGGACTAACAGGACATCAGGACAAAATGGCGGTGTTCCCACCGCATGGCAGCTTACCGGTGTTTGGCACAAATCACCATATAAGGCTCCAAAAAAAAACCACTAACGATGGGTGCGACTTGATCTCGGCCCAAACGGCACTTCGTAAATTCCCCCCTAAGGGTTAATTTCGGTTCAATACCGAAAAAGAATCCCAAACACGAGACAAGCGCACCTCATCATGGCCGCACCGAAAAAGAACTTCTCGACGACCACGAGGACAGAACCATCCTCCTATTTCTAACAGTTGCCAGAAAAAACTGCACATCCTGTATGAAATCAGCGCCAGTTTTGAATTCCTAGCCTCTCATTGGTCAGAACCATAAATGCTATTGATTGACAGAATGAATTTCATAGAATGTAATCTAAAAGACCATTCTTCTTCTTTCTTTTCTACTATGGCACGAAACATTAACGGCTAACCGACTTGAGACCGATGACAGAAGTTCTATGAAAGAAGAACAGTGACACGCCCACAATGACTCGACGTCTAGAAAGTAAATAAATATAACCTTTAAGATTATATTTTGAAAAATAAAGAAAAAACCCAGTAAATACCTAGAGATCTCATTCAGAATCAACAAAATCCTGGGACAAACCTTCAATAGCCTAGAATTCATCATACCAGAGAACACAACGGTATGTCGCTTGCTCACATGTGAATGGATGTTTTTATTGACTTCACTATCTTAAATTTCAGAAATCCAGGAATCCAGCCAGAAATCATAAGGTTCCTGCAGCTTGATTACATTACTTTCAACAGCTCTTAGAATGTCAGAAGCAAGAGTATTACCTAGTGTTGAAACTTGTGAAATTTACTAGTATTCAACTATATATATGTTTGATTTGAAATAGTGAAATAAATGTTTTATTCAGGAATTTGATATCAAAACTGAATGTTCTCTGTAAGTACAATGCCCAATAAATAAAAAAACTATTATATATAAAAAACAAAATTAGCTGGTTGCAATTTCAAATGCTACAATGCCCAATAAATGAAAAATTTACTATATATAAAAAACAAAATTAACAAGTAGCAATTTCAAATGCTACATTGTATACTATTTTTTTATAGAGAACAAAGGTCCAACCTTAAAAATGACTCAAGCGAAATTACACGAACATCCCAATAATTATGAATATAAATATCTTGACACCTTGAGAAACATTTTACAGGAATGCAGATTTACTTACAAAAAATTTGACAAACGAATGGTGATTATGGAATCTGCACGTATTGTCGTAGAAAGGCAAAATTATTTTTGTAAAATTAAAGAATATTGGGATATTAATCGCGATATCGTTTATCTCGACAAAACATAGTTTGACACCCATGATGTCGTGCAATATGATTGGGTAGATGAAAGCAACAAATGCAATTTGAATACTCCATGTTCGAGGGGTAAAAGAATTATAATTTTACATGCCCGAACTGTGAGCAAATTTGTACCTACGCTTTGTTGCTCTCTGCCAAAAATAGCAATTCCAGCTGACTACCATGAAGATATGACGGCCGACCTATTTGAGAAATGGGCAATGGAGCAACTTTTACCTAACATTAAACTTAATTCGGTAATAGTATTGGACAATGCATCATATCATTCTCGACTAAATACCTAAATTCCAAATACAACCACCAAAAAAGTAGATTTAATAAAATTTTTAGATACCAAAAACATAGAAATACTTTTTAAAAACTGCACACAAAAAAATTGTTGAAACTAGTGAAAAAACAAAATTTTAAGAAAGAATTCATTATAGACAAACTTTCTAAATCTTACTGTCATACAGTTTTGTTTTTTCCTCCATATTATTGTGTATTCAACCCTATTGAACTGATCTGGGCTGCTTTAAAGAACAAATTACGAAAGTGTAATCAAGCTCCTCAATTAAGCGATTCTGTTTCAACAAATATAAGAAAAGTAATTGTATGTATTGTATTGTACAGGCAGACCCATTTATGCTTAAATTTGAAATATAATTCAACATTAAATTTTCAAGAAATTTGATGAAGATGGTCAGTTATTCTCTATTCAGAGATGTTTTCTAAAATTAAACAATACATCAATGATTATTGTAATAGTGATCAGATGATTGAAGAACATGTCACAAAAATCAAAGTTGATTTTTTAACAAATATATGTTTCTTTATGCAATAAGCAAACATAAATCAATTCAAATATCTATTTATCTGAAATACAACAAAAATTATTATGTAATTATCTGATTGTAAAATGTGTTCTAATAGTCTCTCAATAATATTCCAGCTGTTAATCAGGATTTCAAGGATTTGGAAGTGCTACTGCATTATTTTCAGGTTCATACAAACCCAAATCAACCTCCCCAAGATTCTCATCACCACGAAATTATGGACCAATGACGGACAGTGATATTTTATCACACTAATTTGTGCAATAAAAATATATGATTAATTTTAGACAAATTGGCACTCATGAAAGTTAAGCACACCAAATACTTTCGTTATCTTTTTTTAACTTTAAAAATTGGTCTTTAAAAGTCACATAGTAAAATAAAATTATTTAGCATAATTGTAGTAGTCATTTTTTTTTATGAAAATAGTCGCAAAAAGGGTAGACCTATCGTGTGGGCCGCGGACGGCCCGCACTGCGACTATTAGAAGGGGAAGCGATTATAGAAAGGAAATGATTGTGGACACGCTTTTTAAAAAGTTGCAGGTCATAGTTCTCTGGAAAAACTGATTTTGGAAGCTTATTCCATTCCGTAGCAGCCCTGTAAAAAGATTCTTGATGAAGATTGGTCCTTGTAGTGTCAATCTTGAGAGTAAATGGGTGAGACTGATCAGCGTGCCGAGTTCTTCGGCCGAATGTGGCCAATGGTGGTACAAGAGTTTTTATTTCTCTGAAGCATCTGCCATGGAAATATCTGTAGAGCAATGACTGGTCTGCAACTCTTTTTCTATGTTCTGGAGGGTGAAGGGTATCTGTGAGAGTTGAGCTGTTTATCAAACGAATGGCTCTTTTCTGAATGGAATCTAGAAGACGAAGAGAATGCCTTGGTGCTGAACCCCAAATGTGCGAGCAATACTCCAGTAGAGGTCGGATTTGAGCCTTGTACGTCGTCAACAGTTGATCAGGAGTAAAAAACTTTCTGGCTTTCCACAGAAAACCTAGCTTCTGGCTTGCCGACTTTGCGATGTTAGCAACATGGTCATGCAAAGACATATTATTGGACACCGTGACTCCCATAATCGAGATGGGGGGACTTGGTTCAAGTGTATTTCCGGACATTGTGATGGGATGATTTGAGGAATTCACTTTCTTGGAAAACGTGGCACTTTGTGTTTTTTGGGCGTTGAACTGAACAAGATTGTTGGTTCCCCACTCGACGATTGCTTCAAGATCTCTATTGATGGAATCAAGCTGTTCCTGTCTAAGTCTATTTGTATCAATCACCGAAAGTGATCGATAGGATGTGAAAGTTGAGACAAGTGTGCTATCGTCTGCGAAACTGTAAATGGGGTTCGTGGTGGTTTTCAAGAGGTCGTTGATGTGTAAAAGAAATAAGGTGGGGGACAGTATGGAACCCTGGGGGACCCCGGCATTGGTTTTAAACGCATCAGAAGAAATACCGTCAACTGCCACATGTAAGGAGCGATCTTGCATGAAGCTCAAGAGCCATTGGCGCAGTTTGGTTGGGAGACCGTAAGCAGATAATTTACTTAACAATGCCTGGTGCCAAACGCGGTCAAAGGCTTTAGATATATCCAAGGCTATTGCACGTGATTCACCAAACTTTTCAATAGTGTTTGTCCAGAGCTGAGTGACATAAACCAGCAAATCTCCAGTAGACCGAAGTTGTCGAAATCCATATTGTCTGTCATGGATTATCTCAAATTTCTCCAGATATTTGATAAGTTCTGTGTTAATCGCTTTTTCGATAACTTTGGATATGACTGAGAGCAATGCAATAGGGCGATAATTTGCAGGAATAGTCTTCTTTCCTTTTTCGGAATCGGTTGGACCTTAGAGTTTTTCCACATGGACGGAAATACTCCTTTGCTGTATGATAACTTGAAGAGTCTACAGAGAACTGGGGTGAGCTCTTGAGCACAGGTCTTCAGGACAATTGTCGGAATTCCATCTGGTCCTACTGCCTTATTGGAGTCAAAATTTCGTAGGATGTTCCGGATAGTGCGATGGCGGATAGTGACCTCAGGCATTGATGCGTTTATTCTAGGTATCGTTATAATAATGAAATAAAATGCGATTAGTTAGAAGGAGAAGAATGTATCAACTTACAATAAAATATAATAAAAAATGAGGGGTGAGGAAACTACTAACAAAAATCTATAACAACCATTTGTTTTCTGTTTAATAGAATTAAATAAAAGTGAATTTTTTTTATTCAAACGCCAAATAAATATGGACACCATAGTTTAATTAATGTTGTAACTCACCTCCTTGTTTTCGATTTAATAAAATTGAACTTCAATGACTTACTTCTAAAAGGAGCTTGTAAGCTTTTTTACTTTTTGGGTTAGTTTTAAGCTCTTTCTAAGCTGAATTTGCCTTGTCTATAAGATAACACCTGAATAATTTTATGTCACTTGCTAGTAGCACCATTGTTATTTTGTTCCATTTTTTTGTATTCAGGCACGAAGCTGCTACAGTTACATGATCTTTTAATAGTTAATCTTATAGCCAAACTGTAAATGTCGCATTTTTCTGTCATTATAAATTTAAAAAATTTATTAAGATACCCTACTATACGAATTTTAAATTTTTATAATTGAAATAGTCCATGTGCACCTAGAAGCATGTGATAGAAGGTTATGGGCTACTGTAATAGATTTAAAAAATTATAAAAACTATTGATGTCGCTTTTTTACTAATAATACCTTACAAAAAGTCATTAACACATTTCATTCGTTGAATTCTAAATTCAAATAGTTGAAATTGTCCAAGCGCACCTAGAAGCATGTGATGAAAGCTTGTGGGATACTGTAATAAATTTAAAAAAAATAATTGTAAATGTCACGTTTTTCTCCCATTGTATTTTTAAAAAATGTATAGACACATCTCTTTCTTTGAATTTTTAATATTCATAGTCGGTTGTGACACACTGCAATACATTTCTTCAACTAAAAATATGTATTGATGACACATTGATCCCACATTCCAAATTTATCATTTTTTTTATCAAAATAGTCCAGTTTATATACAGTAATAAATCTAAAACTCAATAAGGACACGTTTGTGTCCCATTTTTGGGTATCTAATAATGCCTTTTACTAATTTATCAACACATATGACTCTCAAAAATTTCAGTATCCATAAAAGTAATCTGATGTATTATTAACCAACTCCCGTTCAGTATTCTAATTTTATTTCAATAAATTAAACCAAATAGTATTTATGCGAACCGTATTTAAACATCTATGAGGGTTCTTTTAAAAAATAGTAACTGGACAAATATTTGTACTTGTCCGCGGAAAATACCGCAAAGAGTCTTTGTCGTGACACGAATGTTTACTACATAAAAATGAACATAAAGATGTTATTAAGCATTTAGCCGCTTGAGAATTTGGAGGTGTTTAAACCCTTAAGAACCAACACTATGAAATTTTCAGGATTGTTCGCAATAGATTCAGAAGATCTGGAAAATGTTACTGTTTACGTTTTGATGTATATTTATAAGGATTATTCAATATGTATAAGAGCACTAATAAAAGTAGAGGAAGCAAAAGATTTGTGTAAGAACCGTAGCAAGTGGAAGGAAGTGGTCCCTGCCTACCCCTATAGGAAAAAGGCGTGACTTTATGTATTTATGTATTATTCAATATTTGGGGAGGGGGGGAGGAAAATAAGGCAGGCAAAGGCAGAGTGGCACAGCAAACAATGTGCAGAGATCTAGTCATACGATAAAAATCACGACTCATTTAACCTACATAAAAAACTCAAGGAAATTTCAGGAAGAAAGCAAAACGTTAATGTTGGAAACTTAAAAGATGAAAACGGTAAACTTATTACAGATCAAAACCTGATACTAGAAATATGGAGACAATATGTTTCGGAACTATTTGACAACAACAGAAATCAAGAGCATGGAATAGATGAAGTGGTCACTGGTCCACCTATCAGCAAAAAAGAAGTAGAAAAAGCACTAAAAATGGAAAAGAATAGCAAAGCACCGGGCCCTTATGGACTGCTAGGCGATATAGGAATAACAACGATAACAAAACTCTAATATATTCTTTTATACTTAGACATATGTATTAGATCGATATATAGGATATATCGATATATAGGCACCACTTATGAACTATTAACTAGAATGTTAACAGTAAGTAAATAAAAAAATACAGATTAATATGTGTTATATTTAAAATAATTTTTAATTACACAGGATACTCGAAAAAAGGGTGGCATATTAAAGTCATGTGTTTTTATGTGTCTATCCTGTATTTAATTACATTTTTGAATATTACGGTAACAATAGAGATAATAGACTTAGATTAGAATATCCTATATCTTAATACTGTGTGTTTTAACTTATTTCGATTATTCATAAAATGTAAGCAAAAAAAAATAAATACTAAATGAAATAGTTATTACCAATTTGCTTATAACATGTATTATAACATTTCCTTAATTTATTCGTAATTTTTTATTACAAAATTCCTTAGGGCATGTTTTTAATTTTCAGTTCCATTATTAGCAAATTCACACAGTAACAGCCTTAACTTTGTAAATCTATCATGTAGCATATAGCATCTTTAAACTTAGTTAGAGTTTCCTGTACCAAAATCTTTTAGTTAATAATAATAAAACATTCTGCTACCTTCCCCGTCGGCGGCGGCGGCGGGCGCACTGGTTACACGGCGCCAATTGTACCGGTGTCTGGCGATTATTTTTAATTTTTTTGGCGAGCTTGTTTAAAGATCATAGTACTCTGGTTCAAAATACTTTAAGAAAAAATGCACCCCGCAACACAGACATGCCAGACCAGCTTCAACTCTACCTGCGAGCACCAGCAGAGATTGATCTGAAAAAAAATCCTTTAAAATATTGGATGGATATGCGACCAGCTTCCCCCGAGCTAAGCCAGTTGGCAATTCAATATCTCGGATCTGTGGCCACTTCAGTTCCTCCGGAACGAGTTTTTTCGGAGGCAGGTTTAATTTTAACACAAGAAAGAAACCGATTGAAAGGAAAATTTTAGATAAATTATTATTTCTTCAAACAGTTCCTGAATTCTTGTTTTTTGGAAAGTGAAATTATTTTATCGTTTAAATAAATTTTTAAATTAAATATCTTTAACATATCTTGTTTTTTTTCAACTCCTCTCTCAAAACTGCATTTTATATTATTTTAAAACATTGCGAAATACATACTGGTTGCCGGTGAGTATTAACATACTATTTTCATTTAATTGGCAAATTGGATAAAAAACATTTCAAACACTGACATACCAGAAGATGTACTAAAATTCTTATCCTTAGGTCCTAAATTTAGCATCGAACCACAAATAGGTAGGGATATTTCTATAATGGGCATCCTGGCAGATGTGGATTATATCACCTCATCAATTCAAGACCAAAACTTGAAAAACATCACCATAGCTCAAGCCACCAACATAATAACTAATCATATTCATAAATCTCAAACAAATACTTCAATCTTTCGAAATCTTCTTATAAAATCTAAACAATTCCTTAAACAACACCCAATCTGATTCTAACACAATCAGATAAAGGTAATGTCACTGTCATTATAGAAAAAGATCAGTATATACAACTTTCAGAAAATATAATATATAATAACACTTCTTATACAGAAATTAATAATGACCCAACATCTGGTATAGAAAGAAAAAGTAACAAATTAATCAAAACTTTATATGATACAAAACAGATTGATGTAATCACAAGAAAGAAACTTACGAGCTATAGTAGTGTTTCCCCGAAGTTTTATGCTCTTCCAAAAATTCATAAACCAACCTTGTCAGTTAGACCAATTGTAGCCAGTATTGGTGCACCTACACAACAAATAGCATTATTTCTCACTGAAATTTTAACCAAAGCATATGATTCTGATAATCCATATTTTATTAAAGATTCCTTCGATGTTTTTGAAAAGTTTAATAATTTTAAATTGCCCAACAATTATGTATTGGCGAGCCTGGATGTAGTGTCCCTCTTCAGTAACGTCTACTTGGATGTATCTTTGAGAGCTATTGACAGGAACTGGGAACGTATCAGCAACTTCTGCAAAATAAAGAGAGAATCATTTATGGAGTTAATAATCTTCTTATTCAATAGTACATATTTTTCTTTTAATAATAAATTCTTTATACAAACCTTTGGCACCCCAATGGGGGCTTCCATATCTCCCATACTTGCTGCTTATGTAATGGATAGTCTTCTTGACACAGTATTACCTGTGCTATCCTTTACTCCAATTTTTGTCAAAAAATATGTGGATGACATTATCTTGTCTCTACCCGCAGATGGAATAGATGAGATTATTGAAACTTTCAATAGCTATGATCCTGACATACAGTTTACCATAGAAACTGAAGATGAACACCATAGTGTACCGTTTCTAGATACAAAGTTTATCAGAACGAATAATACTGTACAAATCGATTGGTACAGAAAAGCCTGCAGTTCAGGAAGATACCTTAACTACCACTCATATCACAGACATGATATGAAAGTTAACTTAGTTAAGCAAATGAAAACAAGAATAACAAAGATTTCAGATCCATCTTTCCACACAAAAAATCTCAACATCCTTCTCACACTCTTTACTGATAATGCTTATCCACATCAATTGACAAAATACCTACTATTCAATAATTCTAATATAAATGACATTCCTCTTTCACATAACAACCATTTTTTAAACATCAACCCAGAAAATGTTGAAACAACTCCCACTTCTTGTACTTATGCTTCTCTGCCCTACATCAGAGAAATTACACCCAAGCTTGTCAGAGTTTTTAATCAATCTAATAATATTAAAATTGCACAAAGAACTGCTCTTTCTGTAAGAACATGCTTCACCAAAGTCAAAGATAAAGACACTCTAATGCAAGTTTCCAATGTAGTTTATTGCATTCCATGTAAAGATTGCAACAAAAAATACATAGGTCAATCAAAAAGATCAATTGCGAATAGGATAATATCACACAAAAGTGACAGCAGACTTCATCCGGAAAGATGTGCTTTGGCTTATCATGTTAATAATTTAGATCATAATATGGATTATCAGAACACCAAGATCTTAGCCCGCGAATCCAACTCTGCTAGGAGGACCTTTCTAGAAATGGCCTTCATCTCACAGGAAGATCCCTGTATAAATAAAAAAACAGACATCAAACAATTAAGTGAAATTTACTCATATTTATTAGCAATGGAAAAACATCCTTACCATATTCATGAGGAAAATCCTGATTAATAAGTTTATTTCTGATTTCGTTAATTTTATAATTTTTGAGATACTCTGGTCACAATCCAACTGTTCCGGCTTTCATATCAAATACGATCACACATTCTTAGAGTCAAAAATCCATACTGTGTGACACTGTCATCTGGAGTAGTTGTTGATTGTGAGAAGAGGAACCCTTAACCTTGTCCTTAACCTAAAACTGTCACTCAGTCTGACTTAGTAAAAACATTGTGCTAATTAAACTCACCAGCATGACATAAATTTGCTGAGTGATGTAAATAACAATAATTTTATATTTTTATCCTTTTATTCGTCATTTTTTCATTTGACATGATTTTATTCTTTTTGTATGTATATTGATGTGTTCCAAGGTATGTTATTTACAAATATTAATTAACACCATTTTAGTAATCATCCTCAACTAAGTTGTGAGTATTAACTTCACTTAATTGTTAACACTATTTTAACTATTGTAAATTTCATGTAGTTTCCCTGATGATGGAAATTAAAGTTTTCCGAAAGCTTGGAACCAACTTATAAGAGACCACAATTACTTGCTGCTTTCCCCAAAAAACTCAGTTTCACCTTTAATTCGTCAGCAAAGAATATCTACCTACTATATATATATATATATATATATATATATATATATATATATATATATATATATACATATATACATTTTTTTTGTCATACTGACAAATTTATTTAGTCGGTAAATTCAAAATTTAAGTGGTTTTTAATAGTTTATTGATTACAAAATTAAAAGGTAAAACTCCTATGTTGGATTATGCTGAAATTGTCTATAAAATTAATTGTCTTGAATGTAATAAAAACTATATTGGTGAAATATCAAGAAATTTAAAAAGAAAGTGGTCTCTGCCTGCCCCTATAGGAAAAAGGCGTGACTTTATGTATGTATGCATGTCAATCTTTTAAAACTCCTAAATTCAGGTAACGATGAAGTAACTATATGGGTTGGTATATAATATAAGATATATGGTATAAGATATTTTATATTTTAAATTGAATGCATTTAACCTTTACAGAAATAGAAATATTTTCAAATGGCCTGGCAGAACATTTATCTTATATTCTGGATGAAAATTTGTGGGTTCGTTTTCATATTTTTATACTTACAAAATCATGAAATTACTTTTGTATAACTAATATAAACAAGCAGTTCTAAAATTCACTGTCAATGACAATGACAAATAGTGTTAACTTGGGCACCAATCTTCGCAGCGAACATTAATAAGGAAGAAGAATCATACTTTTGCATACAAAGTGACATTTAACAGGAAATTATTTATCATTATTAATTAACTTGTTTATAAAGAAGTATATTTTTCGATTTATAAAGTCAAATTATAATAATTCAAGTATGTATATATTTTTAATGAATGTATTCATTTATTGCACGTGTGCAAGATAAAAACCATAGATTACAATAAGAACATTCATTTTGGATTTTATTGCTATTATTTCGGGAAATTCCAAGTCAGACATTTTATTTTTGATGTGTAAATATGAATTCAGAATTTGACTGAATATTTAAAACTTCAATACCTTTCTTAAAATTAGACTTTGGTTGCATAATATCACCTTAAAATAAAAGAGTGTTTATCTTTATGTTCTTTTAGATCTCTACTCGCCATCAAACCTGCTTAAAAATTCCGACTGAAGGCAAGAAAATTCACCGTCATCCCTGAACGGAATAAGGCCATCTTCTTGTACGGCGAGGAAAAAAGCGGTAAGAAGATACGCTATATATACGTTTCCTCTAGGAAGAGAAGGATCAAACCAAATTCACGTCGGCGTAAAATGCCCGAACCGCGACTACAAAATAGAACTGACAACTCCCGAGGAATTGTAAGTGATATAGAATTGGCGATTAATAAACCTGTCCTTACTAATTGGTTCACTTGTTTCCATTTCAGATGCAGACATTCGTTTTTAGAACGTGTAGTATTCCCGGCAATAAGCGACCTCGTCGTGAGTAGCAAGACCAGGTTGTACAGTGCATCGCTTTCCACTGCGTCCGGCTTGTTCACGCTTGGAGGCCAATTTTTCGTCTTCGAGGAGGATTAGCAGTGGCTTGCGTCAACGTGGAACGGTATGTGAAGCAGTGAAATACGAATCGCGAATACTATTTCTACAAAGCCAACCACGGCATTTTAGGCGACCCCGCCACTACCCTCCAACATATCGAAAGTATTTTGGATACGGTGTAACGTGCTTTTTTTTCCCTTCTACAGTTCTATTATAATTATATCTCTGATAATTTTATATTTCTCAAGTACTCGTAAATAGTGTCGCGTACCGTATTTTGTTGTAACATAAATATATCATATGTTGTAAATAGTGATGCATACCTTATTGTGATAAGATTCAATTGTTAATGGCTATGGCATTTTTGTTGATCACTGAAGATTGAGTAAGGTATTTACATTATTAGATTTTGCTTTAGTTTTTAGCCTCGATTATTGTGTATTATCGATTATATTATTGTCTGGTTTACATTTCTGTGTAGATGAGGCTAGTTATCAACACGGACGAACGCGATTCTTAGTGTGGAACATAGACTTGCGAATATTCTTGGTTGACGTCAATTCCGCGTCATTCTTGATATCCGGCTTGGGAGTGAGTCGTGTGGTGAGAATTTTGGGGGCGGGTGTTATTAACAAGTGTGCAAAACCTCTACGGTTTTCCTTTCATATCTGGCTGTATTTGGGCCATCTTAATTGGATTTTGAAGAAAAACCATTTGATTTTTAACTTGACCATTCTATCTTACCTCAGTTGTTGATATTTTTGGATTTCGGTGTCGAATTAAAATGACCGCATGCGGGATTTATTTGAGGGAAGCCATTGTTGATTAGCAGGCGCCGTTCCATAACCAAACCGGCTACAGTTATTCTTGCTGAAGTGTTTGACTTAAACCCTATAACATCTGGAGTTTTTTTTCTTCCTGGAGGATCCATCTCTGTACTTATCTGAAAGATCTGCCTTCTCTTGTTGGTACTAGAGGGTCCCAACTCCAACGCTTTGGTCTGAAGGTCCAACTAAAAAACTGAGCACCTAGAACGCTTAAATTTTTCTGAAGAGGAGGCTAGCTCCCCGAAGGGGGCCACCATGTAAACCAAGTATCACAGATAAGCTTATCTAACTGTTGTTTATGTATAATAATTGAAATTTAGTGTGATCACACGTACGCTCCATATGAATCTTCATTTCTCTATCTAATTGTATTTAATTTTTTTTTTGTTGTACTTAATTTTGTATTTACTTGACTTCAAGATATATATTATCTGATCTTTAACTTTTTTTTTTAATTGCTACACATTTTGGAATTCAACTTCAATTTAATTTACTTTTATTGATTAAGTAAAGTAATCTAATATATTTTAGTTATAGTTTTATTTATTTAGTTCACCATAATTTCAGTTTTTTATCGTGTGGCTCTGCTAGTGCCTACAAGACCTAGGGGTTTTCGGCTTGAACCGTCTAAGTCGGTGGCGCGGCTTACTTTTAATTTTTTTTCTTCTACCCTCTACAGCTGAGCTCGGGCATAATTTGCCAGTAGAGAGACCGCTGCCAGAGTACTCTTAGAGAACGAACAAGACGTGGTAACGGAATTATCTCAACGTTACGTTAGCAAAATACAAATCCATTATGGTTTAGTATATCGACACGACAATGGCGATATGCTTCTTCCTAACAAAAAAAATTTGTCCAGTTTCTTTATGGAAAGTGACACCATGTATTTTCATCCTCGTGAATTAATTTCCCATTGCTTCATGTCGTCTCATTAACAATTTTCAATCGGAAATTTGGCCATATCAAAGACAATAGCATATTTCCCCTATTTTCACTTGTTAAGAGATCTTATCAAAACTAACCCTTTCTTTTCTCTCCAGCCATTTTTCAACTTCGAGCAAATTTCTAATAAGGACGACCTAAAGATCGACGAAATAGCGGATAGCGTGAATCTTCGTTTAAGACTTGTCTTACACTGCGTGAAAATGCTCCGCTCGGATCTGTGCATACGATTGGAGTACGTTACGAATTTTGTTACTTTGTCTCACTTTAAGCAACGTAAAAATTATATTTTAAATAACAAGGATCCGAGGAAACTGATGTTTAAGTATTTAGATGTGATTCCGAAGAAAGATTGGCAATCGTTGATACGCAGAACTTGCGGTCAATATATCAATGCGATAGAAAAAGCTTAAGACAGCAGCAAATTCGATAAAGCTGAACACAGATTTTCAGTAGATCAGTTCAGCAAATTGGCACTAACGTTTCGGCAATTGTTGTGCATTGAACTGAAGCTTAATTTTTTCGTACTTGGTAATTCCGTGGACATGTACAACTAAGCGTTTCGCCTTACCCTGCTGAATGGCAAACTATCTGGAAACACAGACCCTACAGACGCAAACTACACTGGTATGGTTAAATTTTGCAAGAATTTACCGCTGTTTTTCGCAACTACCCACACCTTTCCTTTTAAAATTAATAATCCCCATTTCAAAAGCTTGATAGAATTTTTCAAGAAAGTAACGTATCATTTCAGATCCTCTTCCATATTTCCACCGCCATTCAAAAAGAATGTATAGTTTGAACCATGTCAAACGATACACTAGTGATCTTTTGGTTGGCACCATTCTTTAGCCTAAATCGTTGTTCGGGAAACTGGCACTTAAGTTCCGTTTTAAAAGGGACTTGAAGCCAACTTTACGACCGATTTTAAAAATTTTAATTGATCATTTTGTCGAACAATTCCCAATGATTATTATCCACCCAAAAGGTCACTACGTGTATGGGTGGATATTAATCGTCAACGAGGATTCAGCATTTTCAGCTTTCACTTCTTCGATACGTAAGTACAAAAGGAATACCACAGGTAGCATAGGCATAGGTACCATAGGCGTAGGTACCATAGGTATAGGTACCATATACCCAACGACGACAACGACGGATAAGTTATGATTTTAAATAAACGCCATCTACAACAAAATTAAAGTTCAACCAACCCTTTTTCTTATGCCACTACCCCTAGATAGAATCTAAGTGCCTAAGGATAGGATAACAAATAAAGAAAACACAATTAAAATTTGATATTTACTGACTCCAGGAATGTAGGTACTTACTGTTAAAAATTATAATAGTTTGTCAATCTTTGTGATTTGTTGTTGTTAAAATTGAAATTTAAGAATGAAGTGTAAAATGTGTGGAAAAGAGTCGGCGAGTTTGTACTTTGGTAGGTGTCCAGAGTGTGAGAAAAAGTGTGAATTGTGTAAAAGAACAAGTGAAAGACCAAATGAGTTTTTTAATACTTGCATGTACAAGGTGTTAGGGCAAGGAATGTTAAAGAAGGGTGGTCAAGGTGGCTGATACCAGGCTTTAACTGATGTTTTGAATGCGTATTTAAAGTATATTAAGTTAGTGCGAGTATTAATAATGTATAATATTGATTATTGTTGTTGTTATAATTTTGAAAGTGATTTTGATTCGTTAGGGTTTTCTGACTGAAAAAGTTGTCAAATTATTTTTCAAAGAAAATTCAATAATTACAACAAAAACCAGCAAAATAACTCTTGGAAGACATCCAAAAGTGTATATTGCAGACTTAGAAGAGGAAGGAGATGTATGGATCAGGTCTTTTCATTACAAGGTATAGTCGAAAAATTCTTGGCTAAAAGTCAGAAGGTCTATTGCGCTTTTATGAACTTGGAAAAGGCCTATGACAGAGTGGTGAGGAGTGAATTGTGGTCTACATTGTCTATGTATGGGGTAAGTGGTAGTTTAATACGAGCACTGAAATCACTTTACGAGGATTCCACTGCTTGTTTAACTTATACATAAACAATTGTTTAAAACCCCTTCGAGGAGCTGTGGGACCTTGTCGTGGTGGAGGGGCTCAGTAGCTACGATGATTCTGCGAGCGATGCCGGCGGGAGTTCTAAAATCCTGGTAGGGCCACCCATGCCGGTAAGGTCAAAGATGAGTAGTGAAGCTAAGGACAGCTCAACAGGAGTCAACCTGTGAAAGGTGTAAGATATCGTGCCAAGAGATGAATGGCTACACGTAGTTAGTCGCTAACGATTCCCTGTGAGCACTTGGCGAAACTCACTTGTATTTGAGCCTTGCCATGGTAAGGGAGCACTGCCATGATCGACATTTCATCTGCCCTACTCGTGGGATTCAAATGGACGCAAACTCATCTGAAAATATCAAAGAGGCTCCATCCTCTATAAACAAGGATGTGGTTGGTAGAAACACAGAAAAAACTACTGAACAAACTACGAATCAAGAGACGACGGTAGTAGCACCTCGGTTCTTGATCG
Organism: Agelastica alni; assembly: GCA_950111635.1. NCBI lineage: Eukaryota > Metazoa > Arthropoda > Insecta > Coleoptera > Chrysomelidae > Agelastica > Agelastica alni. The sequence continues at coordinate 66,557,703 of OX467711.1, read as the reverse complement.
TGAAAAGAATTGTAGGAGATTTTTCACAAGTCAGCCCATTTCTGATATCGAAAGGAATTTATGGATTAATAGGAGAAGTATCGAACATTAGGAAAACGAGAGAAGGATTAATTATTGAAACCAAATCATCAGCCCAGCCGAGAAGATTACTGGTAATTAAACGATTATGTAATATGTCAGTAGAAGTAGAAGCACATAAAACCCTCAACCATAGTAAAGGAGTTGTTTTTTGTCCCGATCTGTTGAATTGTGCCACTGAAGAAATATGCCAAAAGTTGAGCGCACAAGGTGTTACTAACGTTAAACGTATCACTTCCCGTAAAAATGGAGAAATATATGAAACACCAAATCATATATTAACATTCAACAACCCAAGTATTCCAAAAAAAATTAAAGTAACTTTTTATTCACTTCCCGTTCGATTATATATTCCAGCACCACTAAGATGTTTTAGATGTCAACACCAACACCAGGAATATCTTATGCCCGAGTGGCTGCTAATAACCCGAACCCCTTCAATATTGCCGATCTTGTGAAAGAATTATTACCAAATCTGAGCTCAATAATCAAAGATGCAGTAGCAACAGAAATATCTGCACAAGTATTCCCTAAACCGTCAATTCCACACCATAGAGAAGAGGAACCAATTATTAATTAACTTGTTTATAAATAAGTGTATTTTTCGATTTATAAAGTCAAATTATAATAACAATTCAAGTATGTATATATTTTTAATGAATGTATTCATTCCAATACAAATACTAATAGTGCACAACGGTATACTGAATTACAAGTACTTAAAGCTGAAAATAAAATTTTCAAAAAGTTAGTTAATGAACTAGAAGAGAAAAATGATTTATTAAAAGAAAAAATTAATCACCAACAAACTGAGCATAAGAAAACTTACTCTCATGCACTAAAGAATGATGTACCAAAAAAGAAAAAGATTCCAGATTTAATAGTGAAAAAGAAAAATAATGAAAAAGATTTTGATATGCAATCTCAAGTGATGCATTATCTTACTAAAGAAAAATCAATCCAAACCAAAAAAATTATTAGTAAACAAGATGAAATAATCATCAGCTGTATGAATGAAACTAGTGCTTCTGAAGCCCAAGAAATACTAAACAATAAATTATCCAAAATGTGCACAATTGAAACAGAAACAGTCAAGAAGCCAATACTGAAAGTTGTTGGTGTTGACAATTTTGAAAATATGAATATGAAAGCTCTAGAGACAGATATAAATTCAAGAAATTTTAGTGAATTTAAAGAGAAATGTACAGTGATACACTCATACAAAAACTCAAAAACTAACAAAGAAAGTACCATCTGACATTTACAAATACATAAAAGATAATAAATCAAGGATTTTTGTTGGGTACCAAAACTGCAAGACATATGACAACATAAATTTACAACCATGTTACAAATGTGCAAAATTTGGTAATAATGGATCAAAATGTAAAAACAATAAAATATGTCTAAAATGTGCAGGAGACCACTTTTCAATTAATTGCAAGAATGCATCAGAATTATGCTGTGCAAACTGTGAGTATCTCAACAATAAATACAATGCAGGTTATGATGTACAACACGTGGCTAATGATGCGCATCAATGCCAAGTGTTAAAAAATAAAATTAAAAAGATAATATCAAAGACTGATTATCCCCTGCAACCTACATTACCGAGGTACTTTGGTAAGGTAGATGTATCACCTACAATTACAACTCCAACTACAAGTGCACCTGCAACAACTACCACCACTGCTGCTGACAAGTCTTCTGTTAATACAAGATTAAAGAAAACATTATCATTAAACCAAATAGTTAGTCCGAAATAATTTTATGGATAGCAATGTTAATCTAATTAATCAAATACAAGATCAATATATTAAACGAGAAATAACTCTGCAAGACTACTCTGCTTTGGGGAAGTATATAAAAACTAATAAAGAAATTATATATTATATGTTAATATTAGAAGTCTGAATGCAAACTTTCTAAACCATCAAGTACTATTGAAGAGAATGGAAGAAAATAAACCTAGTATTATCGTATGTGCTGAAACTTGGAATTTGAGCTGTTGTGAGTATTTTGCAATTGATGAATACAAAATGTACTATAATAATAGTAAAATAAATAAATCAGACGGAGTAGTAATGTACATTCACAATAGTGTTGAGGAAGATACTACCATATTTGAAGTAAACAAACTAAAAATAATTAACTCTTGCATAAAACTACTAAATAATAAAACAATAGAGATCTCAGCAATTTATAGATCACACGATTTACCAAAGGCAAAATTTATTCAAAATATAAATGAATATATAAATGCAAAAAAGAAGATTAAAAATCATTTAATAATAGGTGACTATAATATAGACCTTCTCACAATTGATAGCCTCAGTCAAGAGCTATTAAACATCTTTCTTGAGAATGGCTATACTCCTGGATTTCAAGGAATAACTAGACCATCTAATGACAATAATTCTGGAACATGTATAGATAATATTTTTGCTAAAACTGAAAGCATTACTAGTAAAACTGCAAAGATAGTAAGCTCATTTACCGATCATTACCCACTGCTCATATCTATTAGCAAAATTAAAAATTTAAAACAACCATCTGCACCCAAACTGATTAATTATAAAAAATTACAAAAAGTTGCTAAAGAAGAAAACTGGAATGACATCCTTATGATAGAAAATCCTAATACTGCGATTGATGAATTAATCACGAAAATAAAATATTGCGTTAAGCTATCTGAAAAGAAACAGAATACAAGAAATTCACGACAGCAACTACCCAGGAGTAACTGGATTACCAAAGCAATAATAATATCCTGTAACAACAAAGAAGAATTATATAAAATATGGAGAGCGGCTCCTGATAATATACAATCCAAATCAATATACAAAAAATACCTAAGAATATTGAATAAGGTAATATTAAATGCAAAATTATTGTTTGATACGAAAGAAGTAGAAAAGAGAAGTAATAACATAAAAAAATTATGGAGTTTCATTAATTCTAAAGTGGGTAAGAATGGTAATGTAGGAAATAATATAAAATATATATATATATGATGACAAGAAGCAAAAAATAACCGATTCTCACGAAATAGCTAATAAAATGAATACATTCTTTTGTAACATTGGGAAAGATCTAAGTGATAAAATAGTTCAACCAGCTAACGCAAAAGATAAGCCGACGTCAAGAAATTTAAATTCTATCGTCTTCCAATGGACTACAGTACAAGAAATATCGAATATATTAAATAAAATGGAACTCAAAAATGGAGGAGTTGACAATATAAATGTCAAAACATTAAAAGAATTACAACAATTTATCTTGGAGCCCCTATCATACATAATAAATATGTGCATCGATAGATCGGTATGGCCAGAAGCTCTCAAAAAAGCTGAAGTTATACCCATCTACAAAAACAAGAGTAAAAGTGACACTTCAAATTACAGACCAATCTCATTGATATCAAATCTGGCAAAAATTTTCGAAAAAATAATCTACAATAGAATTTTAAGTTTCATAAATAAACACAAGATAATCACAGATATGCAATATGGTTTTGTAAAAAACAGAGGAACAAAAGATGCTCTGCAACATATAAGTAATATAATATACAGCAATCTTGACAGAGGTAGTTCGATGGCCGTTACTTTTCTCGATCTAGCCAAAGCATTTGATACTGTAGATCATAATATCCTGCTGAAGAAGTTATACAACTATGGTATTAGGGGTACACCTTATAAACTAATAGAGAACTATCTTGAAAACAGGCAGCAGAGAGTAAAGATAAATGGAATCATCGGAAATTACCAGGAAGTAAATACAGGAGTCCCTCAAGGAACAATACTCGGACCACTTTTATTTATACTATACATCAACGATGTGGACTGTGTAAAATGTGCAAACTGTGTCATGTCGAATAAGAAATATGGTCTCACTTTGGATGTCAACCATGTTACTTGGGACTTAAACAAATGTGAATCCTACAAAAAAAATAGAGAAAATCCAGCGGTGTAAGTACATTAAATAGCAATTAGACATTACTGCTGTTGATAAGTGTAGCATTGTGTATTTTAATTGTCAGGGTTTTCTAAATAATAAAGATCACATTGTGTTATTAGCTAATGATTGGAAACCTAAAATAATATTTCTGAGTGAGACACATGTATTACCTGATATCGAATTGTGTGAATTAAATGTTGAGGGGTACAAATTAGAGCTGTGCACTACCAACAACAACAGAACAGGGGGGGTTATGGCCTTAATACGTTGTGATATTAAATATAAGATTTCAACTATTCAATGTGTTGAAAACTATATTTGGCTGTTGTCCCTTGAAATGTCCTTGTCCAGTTTGACGTATTTGTGTTCTGTTTTATACCATCCGCCTCAGAAAGAGGATGCTAAATTTATAGATTTTTTAAATAATTATTTTGATCAGATCAATGAATTTATTGGTATAAATATTATAATGGGCGATTTTAATTTTGATTTACTGAAAAATTCTTTTTATAGCAATAAAATATCAAATGTTATTTACACAAATGGATTTTATCAAATTGTCGAAACTCCTAGTAGAATAGTATCCAGTAGCCAAAAATTAATAGACTATATCGTGACAAATAATAAGAATCTTCAGTATAAAGTTCACCATACACCTAAAATAAGTGACCATTCAATTCTTTCAGTTACACTTCCTCAAGAAAAAATACAAAACAAGAAAATAATAACATTCCAGAGGTCCTTTAAAAATTATGATTCCAATAAACTTCAACTAGAATTATATAATTCTGCTTGGGACAATAATGTTTCTGATGTAAATGTTTTAGCCACTTCTTTCATTGGAGATATTGAAAATATAATTAATCGGATGTGTCCCAGGGTAAAAAAAAGTGCAAAATCCAAAATATTTAGACAAAAAATGGATTAATGCTGAAATAAGAGAAATGATGCAGGAAAGGGATATACTATATAAAAGGGCTATTATGAATGGAAGTGAAAATACTTGGCAAGAATACAAAACGAAAAGAAATACCATCGTCAACAAAATGAGAACAGAGAAAGACACATTTTATGCAGAAACAATAGACTTAAATAAAAGCAACCCAAAAGAACTGTGAAAAAACCTTAAAACTCTCTTACCCGAGAAAAAACAATTATTGCCAGATGAAATTAAGTTTGAAACGGAAATAATCAAACAGGAGGCAGACATAGCTGATAGATTTAATAAATATTTTGTTTATAGCATTGACAACATAATCGGGAATATACCACGTCCTCAAAATGTTATGCCCTTTTATAATGGAACCACAGTGCATAATGGAGCATTTAGTAATTTTGAAAAATTAACAATGAGTAAAATGAAAGAAATAAAAAATCTTAAAAATGTTGGTGGGGGTGAGAGTGGCATTTCGAAACAGGTTCTGTGTGATGTTGTGTATGTGGTTGGTAATCGACTTTTAGATGTTATTAACACGTCCCTTAGCAGTGGTGTTTTTCCAGAACCCTGGAAATTAACAACTATCATTCCTGTCCCTAAAGTAAATAACACAAAACTATTTAATGAATTTCGTCCAATAAATACGGTGCCCATATATGAGAAGGTTTTGGAAGTTGCTGTTAAAGAACAGTTGTTGAATTTCTGTGATAATAATAAAATAATTATTCCTAACCAATCAGGGTATTTAGAAAAAAATCCAAACTTAGTCAAGCTGAAATCCAAAATATGCAAATTACGGTAAATGGGGAAAATATTGTTTATAATAACGAAATTAAATACTTAGGCATTATATTGGATTGTAATTTAAACTTTCAGGTTCATGTTGATTATGTAACGAGAAAATTTGCAAAAAAAGTGGGTTTTATAACTCGAATAGGTAAAAATTTATCCTTGCACACAAAATTACAACTTTATAATATTATAGCTCTCCCACATTTACAATTTTGCTCAACCTTATTATTTAATTTACCACAGTATAAAATAAATCAGATGGAGAAAATACAAAACAGAGCAATGAGACAGATTTTAAAATGTTACCCAACTATCTATGTGACAGATTAAAGGTCTTCAGCGATATACATAGATAGCACACCAGAAATCGAAGCGATTTTATTTTGCCAGAACGATGCAATTCAACTCAAATGTTTAACTCGGTTTTGTACAAGGGTCTATCCGAATTCAACAAGTTACCTGTAACAACAAAAAACTGTGATAACCTAAGCCATTTCAAACGGCTCCTGAGAAAATTTGTTTTAGATAAGTGTTAGTGGTTGTATTTTATTTTAATTTTTACACATTTCAGCTGGATATTCCTGGTCATATTGTAATAAGTCGAAAATTGTTCTCATATGTAGCTATTATGCTAAATAAATGCTTTATTAATTTGCTAATAAATATGCCGCTAAATTATATAATATCATATGCAGATGACACCGCAAAAATAAACGGTAACAAAATTAAAAGGGTCAATGAATGTAAATATTTGGGATTGATTTTTGATTACAATATGAGATGGGAAAAACATATTATGTTATTAGTAAGACAAAGTACCTAACTTTTATATTTTATAAATTATCTAAAATAATGTTAACGGAGACTGTAAGAATGATTTACTATGCTTTATTCCATAGCATAGCAAGCTATGGTATCTTGGCATGGGGTGGCGCGTACACAAACATTTTAGATTAACTGCAAAGACTGCAAAATAGATTAGTTAAAACTGTGAATAAAAATTGCTTTATAGTGGAGAAAAACCCCTTGCGTATTGACCAAATATTTATCTTTAAATCTATTATATATCACTATGATGATTTAAAAAAGAAATATTTAGAATCTGGAAGTAGAACTAAAGAAAAACAAATACCTATCCCTTTGATGAAAAAGGAAGTTAGTAAAAAGATGAGTTATTATACAGCTGTGTTCAACTACAATAGACTACCAAAAGATTTAAAAAATGTTTATAATATAAAATATTGTAAAACCAAATTTAAAAAATGGGTTACAGACAACTGTTGATAAATTGTTGCCCTTAATATATGAAATTATTATATAATTCAGCAATATTAATTATAAAAATGTGGCAATATCTAATATATAATGCGTTAAAAATGTCAATAAGTAAATATTATATTGTTAGATATAAGTTTAGTCTATAAGTTTTATATTAATTCTTACAACCGGACCAACGAACAGGTAACTGCGTTTACCTCTGTTGGATTTACTTACTTACATAAATGTAAATGTAAATTTTACTGGTTCAATAAATAAATAAATAAATTTATTGCACGTGTGCAAGATAAAAACCATAGATTACAATAAGAACATTCATTTTGGATTTTATTGCTATTATTTCGGGAAATTCCAAGTAAGACATTTTATTTTTGATGTATAAATATGTATTCAGAATTTGACTGAATATTTAAAATTTGAATACCGTTCTCAAAATTAGATTTTGGTGACATAATATCACCTTAACATAAAAGAGTGTTTATCTTTATATTCTTTTAGATCTCTACTCGCCATCAAACCCGCTCAAAAATTCCGACTGTATGCAAGAAAATTCACCGTCATCCCTGAACGGAATAAAGCCATATTCTCGTACAGCGGGGAAAAAAGCGGTAAGAGAATACGCTACGACGATACGATATTACGTTTCCTCTAGGAAGAGAAGGATCAAATCAAATTCTCGTCGGCGTGAAATGCACGAACCGCGACTACAAAATAGAACTGACAACTCCCGAGGAATTGTAAGTGATATAGAATTGGCGATTAATAAACCTGTCCTTACTAATTGGTTCACTTGTTTTCATTTCAGATGCAGACAATCGTTTTTAGAACGTGTAGTATTCCCGGCAATAAGCGACCTCGTCGTGAGTAGCAAGACCAGGTTGTACAGTGCATCGCTTTCCACTGCGTCCGACTTGTTCACGCTTGGAGGCCAATTTTTCGTCTTCGAGGAGGATTAGCAGTGGTTTGCCGTCAACGTGGAACGGTATGTGAAGCAGTGGAATACGAATCGCGAATTCTATTTCTACAAAGCCAACCACGGCATTTTAGGCGACCCCGCCACTACCCTCCAACATATTGAAAGTATTTTGGATACGGAATTAGCTCAACGTTACGTTAGCAAAATTCATATCCATTATGGTTTAGTATATCGACACGACGATGGCGATATGCTTCTTCCTAACAAAAAAAATTTGTCCAGTTTTTTTATGGAAAGTAACACCATGTATTTTCATCCTCGTGAATTAATTTCCCATTGCTTCATGTCGTCTCATAAACAATTTTCAATCGGAAATTTGGCCATATCAAACACAATAGCAAATTTCCCCTATTTTCACTTGATAAGAGATCTTATCAAAACAAACCCTTTCTTTTCTCTCCCGCCATTTTTCAACTTCAAAGAAATTTCTAATAAGGACGACCTAAAGATCGACGAAATAGCGGATGGCGTGAATTTTTGTTTTAAGACTTCTCTTACAATGCTTCGCTCGGATCCGTGCATCTGCGTGGAGTACGTTACGAATTTTGTTACTTTGTCTCACTTCAAGCAACGTAAAAGTTATATTTTAAATAACAAGAATATGAGAAAACTGATGTTTAAGTATTTAGATGTGATTCCTAAGAAAGATTGGCAATCGTTGATACGCAGAACTTGCGGTCAATATATTAATGCGATAGAAAAAGCTTTAGACAGCAGCAAATTCGATAAAGCTGAACACAGATTTTCAGTAGATCAGTTCAGCAAATTGGCACTAACGTTGCGGCAATTGTTGTGCATTGAACTGAAGCTTAATTTTTTCGTACTTGGTAATTCCGTGGACATATACAATAAAGCGTTTTGCCTTACCCTGCTGAATGGCAAACTATTTGGAAACAGATCCTACAGACGCAAACTACACAGGTATGGTTGAATTCTGCAAGAATTTACCGCTGTTTTTCGCAATTACCCACACCATTCCTTTTAAAATTAATAATCCCCATTTCAAAAGCTTGATAGAATTTTTCGAGAAAGTTACGTATCATTTCAGATCCTCTTCCATATTTCCACCGCCATTCAAAAAGAATGTATAGTTTGAACCATGTCAACCGATACACAAGTGATCTTTTGGTTGGCACCATTCTTTATCCTAAATTGTTGTTCGGAAAACTGGCACTTAAGTTCCGTTTTAAAAGGGACTTGAAGCCAACTTTACGACCGATTCTAAAAATTTTATTTAATTATTTTGTCGAACAATTCCCAATGAATATTATCCACCCAAAAGGTCACTACGTGTATGGGTGAATATTAATCGTCAACGAAGACTCAGCATTTTCAGCTTTTACTTCTTCGATACGTAAGTACAAAAGGAATACCACAGGTAGCATAGGCATAGGTACCATAGGCGTAGGTATCATAGGAATAGGTACCATATACCCAACGACGACAACGACGGATAAGTTATGATTTTAAATAAACGCCATCTACAACAAAATTAAAGTTCAACCAACCTTTTTTCTTATGCCACTACCCCTAGATAGAATCTAAGTGCCTAAGGATAGAATAACAAATAAAGAAAACACAATTAAAATTTGATATTTACTGACTCCAGGAATGTAGGTACTTACTGTTGAAAATTATAATAGTTTGTCAATTTTTGTGATTTGTTGTTGTTAAAATTGAAATTTGAGAATGAAGTGTAAAATGTGTGGAAAAGAGTCTGCGAGTTTGTACTTTGGTAGGTGTCCATAGTGTGAGAGAAAGTGTGAGTTGTGTAAAAGAACAAGTGAAAGACCAAATGAGTTTTGTAATGCTTGCATGTACAAGGTATCAGGGCAAGGAATGTCAAAAAAGGGTGGTCAAGGTGGCTGATACCAGGCTTTAACTGATGTTTTGAATGCGTATTTAAAGTATATTAGGTTAGTGCGAGTGTTTATAATGTATAATATTGATTATTGTTGTTGTTATAATTTTGAAAGTGATTTTGGTTCGTAAGGAAGGGTTTTGTGACTAAAAAAGTTGTCAAATTATTTTTCAAAAAAAATTCAATAATTACAACAAAAGACAGCAAAATAACTCTTGGAAGACATCCAAAAGTGTATATTGCGGACTTAGAAGAGAAAGGAGATGTATGGATCAGGTTTTTTCATTACGAGGTATAGTCGAAAAATTCTTGGCTAAAAGTCAGAAGGTCTATTGCGCTTTTATGAACTTGGAAAAGGCCTATGACAGAGTGAGGAGGAGTGAATTGTGGTCTACATTGTCTATGTATGGGGTCAGTGGTAGTTTAATACGAGCACTGAAATCACTTAACGAGGATTCCACTGCTTGTGTCAGATAAACGGAGCTTGGACGGACTGGTTTAACATCGAAAAAGGTGTGAGACAGGGATGTGTGGCTTCGCCATGGCTGTTTAACTTATACATAAACAATTGTTTAAAAGATCTGAAAGAGACTGCGTATGGATTAAAAATGAATGATTTGATCGTCAAATGCCTTCTTTACGCCGATGATCAAGTCACATTAGCGTTATCTGAAAAGGAGTTGCAGGCGATGGTTAATGTTATGCGTGATTCGCTAAAAATCAAAGGGATAAAAATAAATGTGAGTAAATGTGGTTTTTGAAAGAGAAGAAAGCATGACAAACTGTGGAGTTTCGATTGAGGGAGAAAGAGTGGAACAAGTTAATGAATTTGTGTACTTGGGTTCAAAATTAACAAGAGATGGAAAGTATGACAGTGACATTTAGCGAAGGGTCTTAGCAGAAAAACAAATTAATGGGGCACTGCATAGCTTTATAAATAGCCAAAAAGTGTCAAAAAAGGCACGTCTGACGGTGCATAGAGGTGTGTTGGTTTCTACACTTATGTATGGTAGTGAATGTTGGGTTTGGCAGAAGCATAAAAATAGGATTATTGCTGCGAAGATAAGTAGTCTGCGAAGTATAGCCGGAGTGACTCGGTTGGATAAAGTAAAGAAAAGTGAGATAAGAAAACGCTGTGGTGTCAAAGAAGATGTGGTTACAAAGATAGATAAAGGAATGCTTAGATAGTTTGGACACGTAGAAAGGATGGATAAAGAAAGATTGATGAAACAAATTTATAAGGCGAGTGTGAATGGACAAATCGGTAGAGGTCGACCTGGGAGAACATATCTCAATCAGATCAACATTGTTATGAATAAAGGCCAGTACAAGAGTACCAACAACCGAAGAGCATGTATGAGAGCACTGCTGAAAGTAGAGAAATCAAAAGATGTGTGTAAGAACCCTAGCAAGTGAAAGAAAGTGGTCTCTGCCTATCCCTATGGGAAAAAGGCGTGACTTTATGTATGTATGTATGAATATCTTTAAAAAATTTGGGCTATCTGTAGTTCCATTTTTTTTAATTAGATTTTAAAATACGATTATGGTATTCATTTATTTTTTGGTCTGTCTCCATTTTTTTAAGCAGTTAATTTCATATGCACTAGGGTGCATATTTATGAGCGCTTTGTTATGCCGGTTTTCGCGATCTCGAACGCAGCGTCTAGCGGCTTCCAGAAGGTAGAAGAATTGTTCCAAAATCTCGAGAAAAAGGTCGAATTATGATTTGGAGGTATAAAAAGTACAGTGGCCGCGAAGAGGACAGTTTTTAAAGTGCTTATGAGTTATGAAATTTAAATGGTTGTAAATGTTGTTATTAGTTAAATATCCAAGTGAATATATATACATTTTTTATGTCATACTGACAAATTTATTTAGTCGGTAAATTCAAAATTTAAGTGGTTTTTAATAGTTTATTGATTACAAAATTAAAAGATAAAACTCCTATATTGGATTATGCTGGAACTGTCTATAAAATTAATTGTCTTGAATGTGATATAAACTATATTGGTGAAATATCAAGAAATTTAAAATCAAAAATTGTTTCTCACAAAAGTGACATTTGTTCAAGACCAAACGCTTGCGCATTATCACAACATGCAAAAAGTACAGGACATTCAATTGATTTTACTAATATTTCAATTTTAACTAAAGAAAATAATTTATTTAAAAGACGTTTGTGTGTAAGAACCGTAGCAAGTGAAAGGAAGTGGTCTCTGCCTACCCCTATGGGAAAAAGGCGTGACTTTATGTATGTATGTATGTCAATCTTTCAAAACTCCTAAATTCAGGTGACGATGAAGTACCTTTATGGGTTGGTATATGATATAAGATATATGGTATAAGATATTTTTTATTTTAAATTGAATGCATTCAACCTTTACAAAAATAGAAATATTTCCAAATGGCCTGGCAGAACATTTATCTGATATTCTGGATGAAAATTTGTGGGTTGGTTTCCATATTTTGATACTCACAAAATCATGAAATCACTTTTGTATGACTAATATAAACAAGCAGTTCTAAAATTCACTGTCAATGATACTGACAAATAGTGTGAACTTGGGCACCAATCTTCGCAGCGAACATTAAAAAGAAAGAAGAATCATACTTTTGCATACAAAGTGACATTTAACAGGAATTTATTTATCAATATTAATGAATTTGTTTATAAATAAGTATATTTTTCAATTTATAAAGTCAAATTATAATAACAATTCAAGTATGTATATATTTTTAATGAATGTATTCATTTATTGCACGTGTGCAAAATAAAAACAATAGATTACAATAAGAACATTTATTTTAAATTTTATTGCTATTATTTCGGGAAATTCCAAGTAAGACATTTTATTTTTGATGGGTAAATATGAATTCAGAATTTGACTGAATATTTAAAACTTGAATACCTTTCTTAAAATTAGATTTTTGTGGCATAATATACCCTTAAAATAAAAAAATGTTTATCTTTATGTTCTTTTAGATCTCTACTCGCCATCAAAACTGCTCAAAAATTCCGACTGAACGCAAGAAAATTCACCGTCATCCCTGAACGGAATAAAGCCATCTTCTCGTACGGCGAGGAAAAAAACGGTAAGATGATACGCTATATATACGTTTCCTCTAGGAAGAGAAGGATCAAACCAAATTCACGTCGGCGTGACATGCCCGAACCGCGACTACAAAATAGAACTGACAACTCCTGAGGAATTGTAAGTGATATAGAATTGGCGATTAATAAACCTGTCCTTACTAATTGGTTCACTTGTTTCCATTTCAGATGCAGACATTCGTTTTTAGAACGTGTAGTATTCCCGGCAATAAGTGACCTCGTCGTGAGTAGCAAGACCAGGTTGTACAGTGCATCGCTTTCCACTGCGTCTGACTTGTTCACGCTTGGAGGCCAATTTTTCGTCTTCGAGGAGGATTAGCAGTGGTTTGCCGTCAACGTGGAACGGTATGTGAAGCAGTGGAATACGAATCGCGAATACTATTTCTACAAAGCCAACCACGGCATTTTAGGCGACCCCGCCACTACCCTCCAACATATCGAAAGTATTTTGGATACGGTGTAACGTGCTTTTTTTCCATTCTACAGTTCTATTATAATTATATCTCTGATAATTTTATATTTCTCAAGTACTCGTAAATAGTGTCGCGTACCGTATTTTGTTGTAACATAAATATATCATATGTTGTAAATAGTGTTGCATACCTTATTGTGATAAGATTCAATTGTTAATGGCTATGGCATATTTGTTGATCACTGGAGATTGAGTAAGGTATTTTCATTATTAAATTTTACTTTAGTTTTTAGCCTCGATTATTGTGTATTATCGATTATATTATTGTCTGGTTTACATTTCTGTGTAGATGAGGCTAGTTATCAACACGGACGAACGCGATTCTTAGTGTGGAACATAGACTTGCGAATATTCTTGGTTGACGTCAATTCCGTGTCATTCTTGATATCCGGCTTGGGAGTGAGTCGTGTGGTGAGAATTTTGGGGGCGGGTGTTATTAACAAGTGTGCAAAACCTCTACGGTTTTCCTTTCATATCTGGCTGTATTTGGGCCATCTTAATTGGATTTTGAAGAAAAACCATTTGATTTTTAACTTGACCATTCTATCTTACCTCAGTTGATGATATTTTTGGATTTCGGTGTCGAGTTAAAATGACCGCATGCGGGATTTATTTGAGGGAAGCCATTGTTGATTAGCAGGCACCGTTCCATAACCAAACCGGCTACAGTTATTCTTGCTGAAGTGTTTGACTTAAACCCTATAACATCTGGAGTTTTTTTTTCTTCCTGGAGGATCCATCTCTGTACTTATCTGGAAGATCTGCCTTCTCTTGTTGGTACTAGAGGGTCCCAACTCCAACGCTTTGGTCTGAAGGTCCAACTAGAAAACTGAGCACCTAGAACGCTTAACTTTTTCTGAAGAGGAGGCTAGCTCCCCGAAGGGGGCCACCATGTAAACCAAGTATCACAGATAAGCTTATCTAACTGTTGTTTATGTATAATAATTGAAATTTAGTGTGATCACACGTACGCTCCATATGAATCTTCATTTCTCTATCTAATTGTATTTAATTTTTTTTTGTTGTACTTAATTTTGTATTTACTTGGCTTCAAGATTTATATTATCTGATCTTTAACTTTTTTTTTGAATTGTTACACATTTTGGAATCCAACTTCAATTTGATTTACTTTTATTGATTGAGTAAAGTAATCTAATATATTTTAGTTATAGTTTTATTTATTTAGTTCACCATAATTTTAGTTGTTTATCGTGTGGCTCTGCTAGTGCCTACAAGACCTAGGGGTTTCCGGCTTGAACCGTCTAAGTCGGTGGCGCAGCTCACTTTTATTTTTTTTTTCTTCTACCCTCTACAGCTGAGCTCGGGCATAATTTGCCAGTAGAGAGACCGCTGGCAGAGTACTCTTAGAGAACGAACAAGACGTGGCAATGAAATTATCTCAACGTTACGTTAGCAAAATACAAATCCATTATGGTTTAGTATATCGACACGACGATGGCGATATGCTTCTTCCTAACAAAAAAAATTTGTCCAGTTTTTTTATGGAAAGTAACACTATGTATTTTCATCCTCGTGAATTAATTTCCCATTGCTTCATGTCGTCTCATTACCAATTTTCAATGGGAAATTTGGCCATATCAAACACAATAGCATATTTTCCCTATTTTCACTTGATAAGAGATCTTATCAAAACAAACCCTTTCTTTTCTCTCCCGCCATTTTTCAACTTCGAGGGAATTTCTAATAAGGACGACCTAAAGATCGACGAAATAGCGGATGGCGTGAATTTTTGTTTAAGACTTCTCTTACAATGCTTCGCTCAGATCCGTGCATCTGCGTGGAGTACGTTACGAATTTTGTTACTTTGTCTCACTTCAAGCAACGTAAAAGTTATATTTTAAATAACAAGAATATGAGAAAACTGATGTTTAAGTATTTAGATGTGATTCCGAAGAAAGATTGGCAATCGTTGATACGCAGAACTTGCGGTCAATATATTAATGCGATAGAAAAAGCTTTAGACAGCAGCAAATTCGATAAAGCTGAACACAGATTTTCAGTAGATCAGTTCAGCAAATTGGCACTAACGTTGCGGCAATTGTTGTGCATTGAACTGAAGCTTAATTTTTTCGTACTTGGTAATTCCGTGGACATATACAATAAAGCGTTTTGCCTTACCCTGCTGAATGGCAAACTATTTGGAAACAGATCCTACAGACGCAAACTACACAGGTATGGTTGAATTCTGCAAGAATTTACCGCTGCTTTTCGCAATTACCCACACCATTCCTTTTAAAATTAATAATCCCCATTTCAAAAGCTTGACAGAATTTTTCGAGAAAGTTACGTATCATTTCAGATCCTCTTTCATATTTCCACCGCCATTTAAAAAGAATGTATAGTTTGAACCATGTCAACCGATACACTAGTGATCTTTTGGTTGGCACCATTCTTTATCCTAAATCGTTGTTCGGGAAACTCGCACTTAAGTTCCGTTTTACAAGGGACTTGAAGCCAACTTTACGACCGAATCTAATTTAATTTAATTTAATTGATCATTTTGTCGAACAATTCCCAATGAATATTATCCACCCAAAAGGTCACTACGTGTATGGGTGGATATTAATCGTCAACGAGGATTCAGCATTTTCAGCTTTCACTTCTTCGATACGTAAGTACAAAAGGAATACCACAGGTAGCATAGGCATAGGTACCATAGGCGTAGGTACCATAGGTAAAGGTACCATATACCCAACGACGACAACGACGGATAAGTTATGATTTTAAGTAAACGCCATCTACAACAAAATTAAAGTTCAACCAACCCTTTTTCTTATGCCTCTACCACTAGATAGAATCTAAGTGCCTAAGGATAGGATAACAAATAAAGAAAACACAAGCAAAAGATGTGTGTAAGAACCGTAGCAAGTGGAAGGAAGTGGTCTCTGCCTACCCCTATGGGAAAAAAGCGTAACTTTATGTATGTATGTATGAATATCTTTAAAAAATTTGGGCTATCTATGGTTCCATTTTTTTTTAATTAGATTATAAAATACGATCATGGTGTTCATTTATTTCTTGGTCTGTCTCCATTTTTTTAAGCAGTTAATTTCATATGCACTAGGGTGCATATTTATGAGCGCTTTTTTATGCCGGTTTTCGCGATCTCGAACGCAGCGTCTAGCGGCTTCCAGAAGGTAGAAGAATTGTTCCGAACTCTCGAGAAAAGGTCGAATTATGATTAAGAGGTATAAAAAGGACAGTGGCCGCGAAGAGGACAGTTTTAAAGTGTTTATGAGTTATAAAATTTAAATAGTTGTAAAATTTGTTATTAATTAAATATCCAAGTGTATATATATATAAATATATATATATATATATATATATATATATATATATATATATATATATATATATATATTTCTTAGAGGAATAGAGCACTATGTCCAAAACCAGTTAGAACCGGATATAGCATGTTTTAAAACAACACCAAGTCCACTTTCATTTAGAGGGATAGAACACCATGTGGACTTGGTGTTTTATCCTTCTGAAGCATGTGAATTACTACTGGACATAGTGTTGTATATCTCTACACAGCCTAGCGGATTGTTAGTGAACTAAGAGTTCTTTTGATAGTTCTGATAAGTTTACATAGTTGGATGTATTTTAAGTCATATTTGCTCTTTTTTAGTAATAGTAAAAATATTGAACCATAATTCTCGTGGGAGAAAGATTCTGGAACTATTGAAAAGTTCTAAAAAAGATTCTACTACAGGTATGCTCATTATTTTTAATGTGATATACATAACCTCAAACAGTTAATGTAATGTTTTGTTATGAACGTAAACTTTAAAATATTATGTTTTACATGTAATATTATAAGACTTGTTTTATTTTAGAACCAAATCATACAAACAGCAAGGATGTTGAAAATGAAGAGGATAATGGAGATGACTTGAGTTTCGACGAAGATGATGATTCTGATCGGGACAAAAATTATGAACCTCCAAGCTCTGAAACGGATTCCAGTGATGTCCCTGTATTTAATGAAATACAAAATGAGGTCAGTAGAAATAAAACTAGTGCTAAAACAAACTCAAATGGACATGAGCTACGTTTACTTGAGGAAGACTTAAATTTAAGCAGCGACAATGAAAATATTGCAGAAAATCAAGTAGGCCTAGATTTGCAAGGAACAGTAGGCGTAAGGAGAAAAGTGAAAAATAAATCTATTTCTACTCAGATAGGTAAAAAACGTGTCGTTCATACCAGTGAATGGGCATGTAATATTCAGAAACGTAAATATTCTGCAGGTGAAGAATATATTAGTAAAAAGGGTAAAAATGTCCCTGCCAGAATTATTAAACCTCCTTGTTCTTGCAGAGTGAAATGTTCTAAAAAATTATTACAAAGTGACAGACAGGAGATTTTTAATGCATACTGGAGTCAGGAGAAGGGAAATGACACAAAACGGCAATTCATTGTTTCATGTGTAGAGAAGCATAGTACTGTCCGTTCAAGAAAACGAGACCTCCAATAAGTCAAAACAAAATACTCTAGAATATTATTTTACAGTAAAAGGCATACGAACTAGAGTATGTAAACTTACGTTTTTAAATACACTATCTATATTAAACACCGTGGTAGTTAATGTTTTGAAAAATATTGAACCAGGTGGAATTGTAAAAATCGATCAAAGGGGTAAGCAAACTCCCGTCAATAAAACACATAATGACACTGTTGAAAGTGTAGTAAGACACATCTCTTCCTTCCCAAATTATAGCAGTCATTACACTAGGGAAAAGAGTGATATGAAGTATTTGGGTCCGCACCTGAACATAGAGAAAATGTATGAACTGTATGTAGAGGATTGTAATGAAAATGATTTCAACCCTTTGTTAATAGCTAAAATATGGCTCTACTACGATGTGTTCAACAAAAAATTTAAGTTGAATTTCAAACCACCAGAAATAGACACGTGTGATTATTTTCAAGCAAAATTAAAAAATAATTTGACTCTAGATGAAAAAAATTCTATTGAGGAAGACCATAATGCACATCTGGATGAATCTAAATTAAGGTATGATTTAAAAAGCGAGGACACCAAAAGGGCTAACAATACCCTTAAGGTGATCTTCAAAAATGTTTGGCGTCACCCCTTATAACAAATTGCATAAGCTTTTACAAGAGAAAACTTTGGACGTTGAATTACACCCTTTTTGATTCTTCTGATTCGTCAGTCCATTGTATTATGTGGGACGAATCCAAAGGAGCTCGTGGCGGAAATGAAATCGGATCTGCATTATTGAAATGGGCAGATACCGTCATTCCTGGCAGTGACATTGAAGAAATCATTCTGTGGTCGGATAATTGTTACGGCCAGAATAAGAATATTAGCCTTATTATGTGTTTCTTTTGGATACTCAATAAGTATCCTCAAGTAAAAATCATCACTCAAAAGTTTCTACTAAAGGGCCACACGCATATGGAGGCGGATACTGTCCATGCACTGAGCGAAAGAGAAAAAAACTTAACATGACAATTCTAACGCCCTGGGATTGGCAGCAGTTAGTCAGACAGACCTCAATGAAATATACTGTGCATAATATGGAACTGGAAGATTTTAAAAATTTTAGGACTTTGTACGATGTCAAAACATGTGAAAATCCACCCTTTATTAATAGAAAAACAGATGTCAACAAAGAACAAGTTCTTTTGTTAACCTGTGTTCAACTGCAAGTAAAACAGAACAGCATGGGAACTCTGTTTTTGAAAAGTAATTTCTCTGATGAAAACCAGGAGATTGACCTTGTTAGGTTTCGAAGGCGACACCTTACATTGCCAAACGATTTGCAACTGGTAACACCAAGTCCAATACCAATATCACAATAAAAGTATAATGATCTATTGGCATTACTACCATATGTTCCTACAGTTTGCCATGACTTTTATAAAAACTTAAAGCATACTAGTAATACCACTAGTGAGTACCCTGAAGGAGACTTACCTGATGATGACTGAGTTTTTTGCATCTAAAATACCATTTTAGTTGAATACATAGATGTATTATTTGTATTTGTAAAGAGAAATATAAATAAAATAGTTAAATACATTTTGTAAGTCAAATAGTATTGTGTTTGTTATTGAATATGCTACATTAGGTCTAATAGTACAATAACTTTATTAGAGGGACACCATGTCCATTAAAAAGTGAAAAAAAACCGTAAATAAGGTTTTTTTTAATTTTATAACAACTGCATGATGTAAATAACAATAAATAGAATGTTCTGGTAAAATATTGTTTCAACATCTCAATAAATAGCTGTGCCAATAACACTTTTTGTTGAAAAAAAGTTTAAAACTCCTCTCCTGTAAGGTTATGAAAATGGACATAGTGTTGTATCCCTCCGAGGTACAGATATATACATATATACATTTTTTATGTCATACTGACAAATTTATTTAGTCGGTAAATTCAAAATTTAAGTGGTTTTTAATAGTTTATTGATTACAAAATTAAAAGGTAAAACTCCTATGTTGGATTATGCTGAAACTGTCTATAAAATTAATTGTCTTGAATGTGATAAAAACTATATTGGTGAAATATCAAGAAATTTAAAATCAAGAATTGTTTCTCACAAAAGTGACATTCGTTCAAGACCAAACGCTTGCGCATTATCACAACATGCAAAAAGTACAGGACATTCAATTGATTTTACTAATATTTCAATTTTAACTAAAGAAAATAATTTATTTAAAAAACGTTTGTGTGTAAAAACCGTAGCAAGTGAAAAGAAGTGGTCACTGCCTACCCCTATGGAAAAAAGGCGTGACTTTAAGTATGTATGTATGTCAATCTTTCAAAACTCCTAAATTCAGGTGACGATCAAGTACCTATATGGGTTGGTATATGACAGCGGTTCTCAAACTTTTGTTATTCACGCCCCCCTGTTTTAATTTAAAAAATGTTGCGCCCCCCAATCCGTAGACCTAGGAATTTTGACTAAAATAGGCAACATTGTCTCGTCGAGAGCACCAAAGATGCTGTAGGAAAGTTCGCGGCGTTCGTGCCACGTATTCAAGCTTCCTGATCTTTCTCGAACTGTCTGAACGCGACTATAAATACAGAAGCGCACATACGGTATTCTCAGTCTCTCAGTGAAGGTGTTTTAACACTAAGCAAGCATTATTGTGAAGTGTGAGTGTATAAGTAGATGTAGTATGGATAAATTTTTAAAACGAAAACTTGAGGATGACGGGGCTTGTACATCGACAGGTTCAGGTGGAAATGGTCCGAAATCTAAAACAAGAAAATATGACCCATCATACCTAAATTTGGGCTTTACTAGCCTTGAAGTAGGTGGCGAAGAAAAACCACAATGCGTTATCTGTTTAAAAGTATTGGCTGCAGATAGCATGAAACCAAATAAATTACAGAGGCATCTAGAAACGCTGCACAGAGAATATGTCAATAAACCGCGAGATTTTTTTGTGGAGAAACTCAGATTGTTTAAAAAACAAAAATCCAGCTTCCATAGAGTACTGGCAGTAAATGAGAAGGCTCTCTTGGCATCATATAAAGTGGCATACAAAGTAGCTAAATGCAAAAAACCGCACACTATTGCAGAGCAACTTATTTTACCCGCTTGCAAAGACATTGTAGAAATAATGTTTGGTGAAAATTTTACTTCACAACTTAACAATATTCCTCTGTCAAATGATACAATCTGTCGACGAATTAACGATATATCAGTTGATATGCAGCAGCAGCTTGAATCTGAGCTTACTGGAAACTTGTTTGCTATACAACTTGACGAAGCAACTGACTCTAGTAATGATTCCCATTTGATTTGCTACATTAGATTCTGTCAATGTTCTAAAATATGTGAAGATTTATTGTTTTGTAAACATATTGAAGGAAGAACTACAGCCACCGAGTTGTTCAAGATTACAAATGATTTTATTACTAAAATTAATTTGCAATGGAAAAATTGTGTTGCGATTTGCACCGATGGAGCTCAAGCCATGTCTGGTAAATACAACAGTTTACAAGCGCTAGTAAAAAAGGAATCCTCAGAAATTATCTGGACGCACTGCATGATACATCGAGAAGCGTTAGCATCAAAATCTAAGCTAAGCCCTGGACTAAACATGATTTTGACAGTAGTTATTGAAGTTGTTAACTTTATAAAAACCAGACCACTAAAAACAAATGTACAAAAACTATGTATGGGGTGAGTGGTAGTTTAATACGAGCACTGAATTTACTTTACGAGGATTCCACTGCTTGTGTCAGGATAAACAAAGCTTATACGGACTGCTTTAACATCAAAAAAGGTGTTAGATAGGTATGTGTGGTGTAAGGAGCAGGGGTTGTAATTTCTTATTTCGTACACGGGAAAATTATACTCTTCTTTGATAATAGTGGATTGGTTTAAATCTCTTTAGAATACACTATTGTGGTGATTCATCATCATTGCGACGAGCTATTGGATTGTTTGCACTGTGTCATCCAGGTGTTACAAGAATGTTTCATTAGATTCGTTCTCAAATTATGCCCTTCTCAGTCGAAGATATAAATAAAATCACCGCTTCATGCTCTACATGTGCTGAGTTGAAACCAAGATATATTAAAAACAGTGGAACACTTATTAAAGCTACTTCTCCTTTCGAAAGACTCCATCTAGTTCTAGAAATAAATATCTACTTGTAATTGTAGATAAATATTCTCGATTTCCATTCGCCTATCCATGTGCCGACATGACATCTGAAACTGTTTGTCGATGTCTTGGAAATCTTTTCTCTATATTTGGCATGCCATCTTGCATACATTCAGAAAGGGATCTTCCTTTATGTCTTCTGGAATCAGGTCCTATTTATATTCTCGAGAAATAGCCACTTCCTACAACCCTCAAAGAAATGGTTAAACAGAAAGATATAATGGAATTATTTGGAAAACTATAATGTTGGCAACAAGAACTAAAGGCCTGAAAACTCAACACTGGGAAATAGTAGAAGATGCTTTACATTCTGTTCGATCTCTTTTGTGAACAGCTACAAATTGTACACCTTATGAAAGAATGTTCAACCATAAAAGAAAATCTTCTGATGGAATAGTTTTGCCCTCATGGCTCACAAAACCTGGGGCGGTTCTGATAAAGAAACATGTAAGACAAAGTAAATATGATCCTCTTGATGAAGAAGTTCAGTTATTAGAAGCTAATCCTCAGTACGCACTGGTACGTCATGATGACGGACGAAAAGCAACTGTTTTTCTGAAACACCTAGCTCATGGAGGAAATAAAGAGGCAACTGATAACTGTGGGGAGTTGCTGGTAGAATTTAATCACAATCCAGAAAATTCGAACAGTGATCACAATTACGATGCTGAGGACTCACCATTTAACCACTCAATAGAAGAAGACCGTCCTACTCGTAGTCGACATTCACCGAAATATCTTGAAGATTACATTCTCTAAATTACCTAGGGAGAATGTGGTGAAAATATTATATCCCTCTGTATTATTGTATTTATAAGATACTGTCAGTTTTTTATGTCATTCATGTTATGTAATGTCATGGTGGAATCTTGTTGATTAAAGCCTTATTCTGGTTATACTCATTACTTATTACAACTATGCACTTGTACCACTAATGATTTGCTTTTTACGTACATTCACACTTCACACTGACTTGAAAGAATGACATGGATAATATTAGGAAAAATCGATCTCTTCGATCACTGTGAGAGTTTTTTTTTATAAATAAAACAAAACTTGTATTTTGTGCATAAAAAACTTTTGAATTTTAGGTCATCTTCAGTGCTTATTTGTCAGGAATACAAGATTCATCAAATTATATAAAATACATAAAAATATGTTAAAAAGAATTTTTACAAAACATTTAAAGAATCATTTTAGATACAGAATCTCTTGCACTTAATTACTTGTAAACCGTTAAAACAGTATAAGTTCACAAAAAAGCCAGCATTGTCATCGACATTTTGGTATCTATACGATCAAATAATTTTTTAATTTTGCCACTAATTAGCACATAAAGAGCACTAGATTATACTCACGATTAAAC
Source organism: Agelastica alni (assembly GCA_950111635.1). Lineage (NCBI taxonomy): Eukaryota > Metazoa > Arthropoda > Insecta > Coleoptera > Chrysomelidae > Agelastica > Agelastica alni. The sequence continues at coordinate 66,534,193 of OX467711.1, read as the reverse complement.
TCGATTGTGCTGGTTTGTCGAGGCTAGTAGCTCTATAGACGTTTTTGGCTCTCAATTATCCAATTATGGATTTGATTTTCTTTTTATATGGTTGCCTTCTTAGTGAGTTTGGTAATGCATTGATGACGATACTAATATTAATATTATCTATAATTATTTTAAACAATTTTTATATAAACGAACAAAAATTAGCTAGTAAAAAATTTAAAAAATTTATTTAAGAAGTAACTGTTATGAAATTATAAATTTTTTATGTATTTAAACATTCCTTATAATACATGATCCTACTATATTTTAAAACATTGGGATAATTTCACATATAACGGATAATATACATGCATACTTCCTTCCACTTGCTACGGTTATTACACACATGTTTCGCTTTTTCTACTTTTATCAGCGCTCTCATACAAGCTCGTCGGTTGTTGGTACTCTTGACCTGGCGTTTCTTTAAAACAATATTAGCCACCTATAATAAATTATCTACTTTAATACTACTTTATAATAATATATTAAATTATTAAAGATTTTGTTGTTATTGTTAACTCAACATTTAAACCTATGTCGGTACTTTTTTATAAATTTAGTTCAACTGGTCGAAGTTGATAACTAATAATAATGCTATTTAAAAGTGGTTTTTTCGCAAATTTTTGTTTCGTCTTACGTCCATATTTAGGTATTAGGGTCTGTATTTTATAGGTAACTTTCTGATAGCTTGTTTTAAATATATTTTGGTATTTTATTGAGAAAATATGGAAGTTAATGGAGTATAAGACTGTGTACTTTTATATTAAATCATTGTAAAAGTAAAAAAATAGTAAAGAAGTAATTTGTTAAAGCTATGTTTAATGTTTCTTATAAAGCTTTTAATAAATAACTCCTTTGCTTACATAATTTACAAGATTTTAAAATATAAAAAAGTAGCTTATAGCCATTTTTTTACATTTATCGCAGCAAAAAGTAAAATTATTATTAAAATTAAAATTATTGGGTTTATAATATGTATTGAATATAGTAAAGAATAGTGAGATAAGAGAACGCTGTGTTGTAAAAGTAGATGTGGTTACAAAGATAGATAAAGCAATGCTTAGTTGGTTTGGACACGTAGAAAGGATGAATGAAGAAAGATTGATGAAACAAATTTATATGGCGAATGTAAATGAACGTAGAGGTCGCCAACGGCGAACATTTCTCGATCATTGTTTTAAAGAGAGGCCAGGTCAAGAGTACCAACAACCGACGAGCATGTATGAGAGCACTGATGAAAGTAGAGGAAGCCAAATTTGTGTGTAAGAGCCGTAGCAAGTGGAAGGAAGTGGTCTCTGCGTACCCCTACGGGAATAAGGCGTGACTATATGTATGTATGTATAAATATGTAGCAGCGTTTTTTTTACAAAATGAAAAAAATTAATTATCAATAACCTTATCTAAGAAGAAAACCAGTCCTTTTTAATTGCCACCAAAGATACTTAACTCGCCCGCAACAAAAAATGATAAATAGCTCAGACTTAAAGCAAACAAGCAGGGACGGAACTAAGTTTTAATCCGTCAGATTCAATTTCGAAGGTGTTCCTAATTATTTTCTGTCATGTTAATAGGCAAAGGGTTTTATACCTTCGTTATTTACGGTCTGTAATTAAATGGAAGGCTGTCACAACATCCTATTTAACAGTTTAGTTTAATTCCATAATAGCCAGCATAAATTATTATCGGTTTTCAAAATCTAACAGAAAAAGCTTATCTAAAGAGTTAAATAAAGCTATTTGCAACAATGTTTTATTTAATAACGTTAGGAATGGTAATACATGTAACATACTTTAATTAATTAACCAAACTTTTAAGAAAAATTGTATCATTGCTAAACTAAGATTTTTCAGCTATGTTGTTCGGTTTACTCCTGGACCATTTAAACTACATACATACATATAGTCACGCCTTTTTCCCGTAGGGGTAGGCAGAGACCACTTCCTTCCACTTGCTACGGTTCTTACACACATCTTTTGCTTCCCCTACTTTCATCAGTGCTCTCAAACATGCTCGTCGGTTGTTGGTTCTCTTGACCCGGCCTTTTTTCAAAACAATGTTGATCTGATCAGGATATGTTCACCGAGGTCGACCTCTACCGACTTGTTCATTCACACTCGCCTTATAAATTTGTTTCGTCAACCTTTCTTCATCCATCCTTTCTACGTGTCCGAACCATCTAAGCATTCCTTTATCTAACCGAATCACTCCGGCTATACTTCTCAGACTACACATCTCCGCAGCATTTATTCTATTTTTATGCCTCTTCTGACAAACTCAACATTCACTATCATAAGTACCATACATAAGTGTAGGAACCAACACACCTCTATGCACCGCCAGACGTGCCTTTTTTGATACTTTCTGGTTATTCATAAAGCTATGCAGTGCCCCATTTATTTGTTTTCCTGCCAACACCCTTCGCTCAATGTCACTGTCATACTTTCCATCTTTCGTAAACTTTAAACCCAAGTACACAAATTTATTTATTTGTTCCACTCTTTCTCCCTTAATCAAAACTTCACAGTTTGGCATGCTTTCTTCTCCTTTAAAAACCATTACTTTCTTTTTGCTTACATTTATTTCCATCCCTTTGATTTTCAGGGCATCATGCATAACATTGACCATCACCTGCAATTTCTCTTCAGATGACGCTATTATGACATGATCATCGGCGTAAAAAAGGCATTTCACAATCAAATTATTCATTTTTAATCCATTTCAAATCTTTTAGACAATCGTCTATGTATAAGTTAAAGTCCCTGTTTTACACCTTTTTTGATGTGAAACCAGTCCGTGCAAGCTCCGTTTATTTTTTTTTTTACTAATAATAGTCGCAAAAAGGGTAGATCTATCGTGTGGGCCGCGGACGGCCCGCACTGAGACTATTGTAAGGGGAAGAGATTTTAGAAAGGAGATGATTGTGAACCCGTTTTTTGAAAAGTTGCAGGTCATAGTTCTCTGGAAAAACTGATTTTGGAAGCTTGTTCCATTCCGTAGCAGCCCTGTAAAAAAAAAGGATTCTTGATGGAGATTGGTCCTTGTAGTGTCAATCTTGAGAGTAAATGGGTGAGACTGATCAGCGTGCCATGTTCTTTGGCCGAATGTGGCCAGTGGTGGTACAAGAGTTTTTATTTCTCCGGAGCATCTGCCATGGAAATACCTGCAGAGTAATGTCTGGTCTGCAACTCTTCTTCTATGTTCTAGTGGGTGAAGGGTATCTGTGAGAATTGAGCTGTTTATCAACAGAATGACCCTTTTGTGAATGGAATCTAAAAGACGAAGAGAATGCCTTGGTGCTGAACCCCAAATTTGCGAGCAATACTCCAGTAGAGATCGGATTTGAGCCTTGTACGTCGTCAACAGTTGATCAGGAGTAAAAAAATTTCTGGCTTTCCACAGAAAACATAGCCTCTAGCTTGCTGTCTTTGCGATGTTAGCAACATGGTCATGCCAAGACATATTATTAGAGAACGTGACTCCCAAAATCGATCCTGACACAAGCAGTGGAATCCTCGTAAAGTGTTCGTATTAAACTACCGCTATTTGAACTATTTTTCTCTTATTGTAAAATTTAATATTTCTTGGGTGTCGGACTGTCTGGACACGGTTAACCAACCGTCTTCATTTATAAATTGTCGTTTTTATCTGATAATAATTTATTTTGAAAAGCTCATCCGAATTATTTACTCCAAAGGTCAAACCAATTTTAGTTAACGGCGATATATTCAGGTTTCAAACGCTTACTCTGTGAGTACCTATGTTTCCGTTTGTTTCTTACATAAAGGTCAGCACTCTACGATAAAGATTTTTGTGTAAATACACATACGTTGTTGTTGGTGTTTGGTTTTTTGGTAAATAGACATGAATTGACATGAGTGTGACTTAAAAGCATTAAAACTGGACTGATATACAGGTTTCTCTTTTTGAACTTTTAAATGTAATGAACTGATGGTTAATCGTCTGCTAGTTGTGACAGAGTTGGCTTTTGTTTTAAGAAATAAAAAGTAAAATGTATTACATCCATTAAAAATTCTCGGAACTAATCCTCAGATGGCATCTGTGATAAAAAGTCCAATCCATTTAATACCAGCTTTCAGAAGATACGTGTCAAAATTTCATGAAATTTTAGCAGTAATTATTAAGCCACAGTACTTTTAGTGACAATGGTTTCTGACATTTTTAAGACAATTACCGTTTAAGCCTAGTGATTCTTATTGCTAAAAAAGTTATTTGTCGTTGGTTTATCAAATTTAAACGTAGTCTTACAGAACACGATGGTGCTTAACACTCGGAACGTTTAAAAAAAGTATATACATACATACATATTTAAAATATAACTAACATGCATGCATTTAACCTCTATAAAAGGTACAGGGAAACAAAAGGAGGAGGTCTTTGTGCATATTGGACGAATACCTTAAAAAGTCAGCTATTGCATAATTTAAATGATGCAAATACCGAACAAATTTGTGTTACCAAAGAAATTTTGTAAATTTTAAAAAACTAATATTAAAATACTGATTTAATAAAAAGCTAAAGGTATAAATACTGAAAAAGAATTTCTAAATATTTTTAACCAATTATATGGAACGAATAAGAATCAAATGCTGATAACTAATATTAATTAAACAAATAAAATGTAATGTATTTTAAAATTTTATGCTCAGGGTTTCGTGACTCCTTGATTTCTCGATTGGATTAAATTTGAGGGGATGTATAGATCAGTTCACGGACCTATACAAACGTATTTTTTCTGAACCTATCAAACTTACTTAAAAACTAAAATTACTAACCTCGTGAGGGCGCTAAGCGATTTTATAAAAAATTACTAAAAATGAATTAACCCCAAACAAATCCAATCGTATTATTTTAATTTAGTACCACAAAACGAGCTAATTAATCAACGTATTTCAGCTTTAAGGCTATACAAACTTCGTTCTTATCTCTCGGAATCAATTAAAAAAAAATTAAAACATACATACAGCATACAGGTTTTTTATTAAAAATTAAAAAAAAAAAGTAGTTTTTAAGAAAAAAACAACCAATTTTTGTCTTAAAGGAAATGCTGAATTCTGAATTTTTGTTCAAAATCATTAATCCCAACTGGTAACTTTTAAACTACCAACAAAAAAACCAGCTAACATGGAATAGAAAAAGCCATGGAAGCCATCGACAGCAGTGAAAAACATCCGACAGAAAACAGCAGCCGACAGGAAAAACGACAAGTCATGGGAGCCGTCTGTAGCAACGAAAAAAAACATGCAGGAAAAAACAATTAGGAAAACAGCCTCCAGAAAAAAAGCCTCCAGAGAAAACGCCTTCAGAGAAAACGCCTCCAGGAAACAAAAAACTCTATCAGAAAAAGCTCCATCAGAAAAATCCTTCAGGAAAAAAGGTTGGTTACTAAAATAAATAAATTGTCACTAAGAATAATTTTCGGCTAATAATATTTAACATTAACGACGAAGATCTCCGGCATAAAATATTTTATTAAATAAATAAATTGACCAAATAGTTAATGCTAAATTACATTTGAAAGCGAGATCAAATACAAAAATTAAAATCAAATTTACCATTTTCATTGTACACTATAAAATAAGTACACACTAAAAATGTACTCGACTTTTTTAACTGCAATCTATACTCTTAAAAATTCAACTAACTAAAGAAATTCGATCAATAATTGCTTTTAAATATTATAATTTTATCAACATAAGTCGATAAAATTCTTGATGGGACGGCTTAATACAATTACGGCTTTAAAAAATTTTCAATAAAAATGGGAGGAAAAATTCTCGTTACATTTGGATAAAAATTAAAATAGGAAAATAAAATATTTGCAATTTGTGTAGCATATTAGATCTTCTCGTTAAGTTTTTAAGCAATTTTAAAGATGCATTCAGTATAATTTTTTCTACTGTAGATGAGTTGACATATAGTGGGGATTTTATTATAAATCTTTTGGAAATTAATACAGAAAATGTTGAAAAGTTTCATTCTTTGTTGGAATGCTTTAATTGATTTCAAGTTGTGAACTGTCCCAATAGAATCACAAAAACAACATCCACGCTTTTGGATGTTATAATCATAAATGAAGAGTATGTTTTGAATAAAGGTGTTATCGATTTAAATCGGATATTTGATCATATGCTTGTGTTTTTCAAGCTGAATGTCAGTAATGACGAGCACACTCCTCGATTTCATACTTTAAGTTTCAAACACATGGACCAGCTCCTTACAAGATCTTTATAAAGGTGTGGAAGCAGCAACACCACAAGTCCCGCCCAGTATCGTAATAAAAATTCTATTAGGATAAATAAAACCGACATAAGAAAAGCAATAAATAAGCTCAAAAATAGAAAAAGTCCGAGTCAAGATGACGTTACTAACGAATTTCTCAAGTATGGTGGCGAAAGAATGGTTCGTGAATTGACATTTCTAACGGAAAAAATATTTGATCATCAAAAAATTTCCGATGAATGGAGAACAAGTACGACAATCCTGCTTTTTTAAGAAGGGCCATAAAAAGGTGCATGCGAACTACAAAGGAATACATTTACTGTTGTCCACTCTAAAACTAGTCTTTATAGTGATACGGATGTAATAAACGAACGAATTACTTTATGTGATGAACAGCAAGGGTTTAGATCTGGACGGGGAAAGAAGCGTGGACATCAGACAAACATGCCAGATCGAGAATATCAACGACTGGGTGCTAAGTAGAAAAATCACACGTATGACATAAAAACGAATAGTGAAGATTGCCAGAGATAAATCACCTTCGGTGAGGCGAAGCACAGGAGGGCCTCATAAACGTTAGGGCGACATTTTACCTCCATAAAGCGAGTAACGATGAGGAACAGGTATTATGCCTAGTTAGAAGAAAGAAAAAAAAGAAGTTTCAAATACTTTAATGATGAGCTTTTTTAAAGGGATCCCTTCACCACCCCTTTTTTCAGAATTTTCGATTGAAAAAATATTGATGAAAAAGTTTTCTTATTAGTGGAATGTTTACTAAATATTTTCGATAGACTTGCACCTGTTGTTATCTCTAAAGTTTCTATGCCTAGAGCCCCGTGGTTAACAGATACAATAAAAAAATTATGACCACAAAAGATAATGCACTGAAAAAATATAAGAAAAATAATTCTGTCAATAAAGCAGTAAAAAGAAAGAAGAAAGCACACCATTTACAACAATTTGATACCACCAATACGAAAAAATGTAGCAAACACTTAAAAATAATTTTATTATTGAAAAATCTCAAAATTTTCCAAATAACCTCAAGAAAGTAGGCGAATTTAATGATTTTCCCATTAATTCTCTTCCAAGAATAAGTTTGTATTCCAGGCAGTAAATGATCTTTGTCTATGAAACAATTTGTAAAATTAAAACAAAAAACTTATAAAATAATGCTATCCCCATATAGTTTTATATGTTAACCATATTATAAATAAAAGAAGATCTAAGAGGCTTGAGCTTTCTTCCTGTCCTCTCCAAAGTAATGGAGCGAGCAATGGAAACTCGACTACGAACATACCTCGAGAGAAATTCCTTATTACCTTCAATGCACTCTGGTTTTAGAAATGGATACAGCTATACGACTGCTTTGCTTTAACTTACGGATGGTATTTTCAGGGCAAAGGCACGAGGATTATGCATTAGTTTTTTTCGACTTTAGTCGAGCCTTTGATACAATGAACTTTTAAGTTATAATAGCAATTTTTTACTCTATGGGATTTTCACGTAAGTCAATAATATTGATGAGATCATATCCTTTCAATAGAAAACAAAGGGTCAATAAGGATTATGATAATTCCACTTATTTAACACTACGATCAGAAGTACCCCATGGATCTATTTTTGGGCCCCTATTATCCACTATGTTTTTCGTCAAATCCGCAGCCTTATTAATGCCTCTAAATCAAATATTATACTAGTTACTTATCGTAGAGCCACAATAGGCCTATAAAGGGTCGCAGTGATGGGGCGACCTACGCCCCACTTACATGATACCTAACTTAACCTACTTGTCGTAATCACTCTTGACTGGGTTCTTGGTTATTCAGGAATCAAGGCAATGAGAAAGCTAATAAGTTAGCAAAAGCAGGATCAGAGACTAAGTTCGTGGGCTTAGAGCCAGCCATAGGGATTCTCTTATATCTAGACAGAGGCTGGCTCAGCGACCAGAACTTAATGTACTGGAATTCTGAAACAAACAGGCATGGGACATTATAGAGGAGTTCTCTAGAAAGACCTTGGCGGAAGCACTACGTCACTGAGTAGGAAAGATGCCAGACTAGCAGTACATATACTGACCAGTCATGGTACCCTTAGATATCATATGCACAATCTGGGCTGACTGTGCTGGGCTCAGCTTCACTTGAGCCCGAGCAACTAAGGCAATTACCGATCGGCGACCTGCTTCTATGTTGAAGAAAGAAAGTATAGTAGATCGCTAAATGATATCACGGGAAGACACAATGAACATTGTCTAAGTGCCGTTGTCACGATTCGGAAGGAACCGCCTCTCCAGCTATTATTAATATTACTGGTCGGAATGACTGCCAAGTTACGATTACAAAACTCATGTCTTCGGCTTATTTACGGAATTCGAAAACAAAAACGTATTTTTTATAAATTTTGGTTGAACATGGAAAACAGGAGAAAGCTTGTATGTTTCATAAAATCTTAGTTACCAAGAAACCTTTCGATCTGAATCGAAAAATCACACACAGAACAATAAGAAACCCATGTCCAGGACATTAGATTTAAGGGCACTCTTACGCCACCCTTTTTCGAAAAATAAACATTCAGACGCTTATTCAGCTACCAAATCGCATCCTTACACAATTATATTTTGTTAATTTAAATTCATTTAAATACATTTTTTTATCAGGTTAGCCATAGATATTGATGTGGAGACATTTCAGGTACAGTGGAAGAAAAATTCATTCAGCGAAGTCTTCCCTGACTACTTGACAGCCAGTCGTGCCTTTTTTTGACACGTTTGGGCTGCTCATAAAGCTATACAGGGTCCCTTCATTTGTTTCACTGCCAACACATATCGTACGTAATAAACTAATTACGACTCAAAACAAATTTTGATAACCAAATATAGTGTGGCTTAAATACGAGGCGTGTTTTTAAAGTAAGTACAGTTTTGAAATTCCGCCGCTGTAGCGCCGCGGTCGGCATTTGGCACATGCACACTGTGTACCGCACTCTGTTGACAAGCGATAGATGTTATTACATTGTCATTCGGCGACTTTACTAATCTTTAGTGAGTATTTGAAATGATTTGTCCGATTAAGAATCCCGCCGACTGTGAAATACGCGCTGTGATTCGTGTCTTAGTGCTAAAACCGTAAAATCTACTGAATTTAATCGTCAGATCAGAGAAGTGTATGGAGAAAACATTATGAGTAATGGGATGGTACGGAAATGTGTGAGAGCCTTGATGGCCGTACAAATGTGGCGAAGTGGGCGACCTTCAGTCATTACTGACGATTTGATGCAAAAAGTTGATGAAAAAGTGAGAGAAAACAGACGCTTTTCGATTACAACGTTGTGTTGTGATAAGTTTCTACAATTGTCAAAAAATGTGCTTTACGCAATGCCCGTCCACACGTGGCTAATCGAACTCAAGAGCTTATCGGATCATTTGGCTGGGAACAATTCGATAACCCTTCATACAGCCCCGATCTAGCGCCAAGTGACTATCACATATTCCTGCATTTGAAGAAAATCTGGGTGGTCAGCGCCACGACGACGATGAAGAAGTCAAAGCGACCGTGTTGCAATGGTTGTCTAATCCGGCGGCAGATTTTTACGAGAATGGTATTCAAAAGCTGGTTGTACGATACGATAAATGCCCTAATAATGGTGGAAATAATGTAGAAAAGTAAATTAAAGTACAGGCTTTCATTTAAAAATAAAATTGCTAAAAAAATTCTAATGGTTCTATTTTTATTTCAAAACGGTTCTTACTTAAAAAACACGCCTCGTACTAATGGAAAAAATAATAAAAAACCTTGTTTCACTTTTCCTCCTTATTATATATTTATTAGAATCTTGTAGTTTGTTAGGCTCTCTTCTCTTTCAAAAGTTGTTTGCTATCATTTTCAAAGAATATTTTAAGTTGTTTGTTACATTCTATTAAAGTCCGGTCCTGGACACGCTAGGTGCCGAATTCGTGAAAAAGAAAATATTATTTCTGATTCCAACTATACTTTTACATAACTGATTTAATGTTTTGATGCAATCTTTTTATTTATTTGATTTAGTTTAAAAAATATTTTGTTTTTATACTTTTCGTACCATTATTAAATGAAAATTTAAATATTACATTTTTTATTTTCTCAATCTAGTTCAAACTCTGACACATAACTTTTTCCAGGGTAACTTTACAAAACATAAACATTAAAACAATCTACCACTATATTATATTGCACAAAGAAAGGAAACGAACAGGATGAACTTAAAACTCTAATCCAAAAAGACAAACAAAATTCTTTTTAGCGTTATTCAATATGAAAATTGTTAATTAAAGCAGCTTAAAGATTTTTCACGTGATATAACATAAAGAGCTTTTGCATAAACAAATTAAACTAATTTTCTTAGCGGTATAAACAAACACAAGCAAAGTTACTGATTATAGGAATAATAGGAAAGTTGTCATTAACTGAAACCAGTTTAAACTGGTTTTTATTAGGAATATCTACGGTTAAAGTGCTTACAGCAATTAAAACGATTAAAAAAGAAATAAAAATATATAAAAAATACTTCTACATTCTTGTATATTAAAGAAAATTGCAATGTACGATATTATCGACCAAAAAACTATTAATTTTGTTTTAAAAAAGCTGTGCTTTATTGATAAAGTCACCAACAACAATTGATAATATAATTGATAACATTAAAACATTTAAATATAGAGTTAGCCCAGGGGAGATGTTCTTACTAACTTTAAGGACCTATTGTCGGCTTTGAGAAATAAAACAACAATTGAATTATTAATCAAAACTTTAATAAACTCAGTTAACAAATTTTAATAATTAGTGAATTCAAAAATAAAAAAATATAGTCATATTAATGAAATAAAGAAAATACGTTTGGCTATCTCACCCGGAGTGTCCGGGAGTGATGACCATATGATTCGGAGTAAAACGTCCAGCGCTTTTCTTCCCTATTAAGAGATTTAAACACAGCAACGTCTAGCGGCTGCACAGATAATGCGATGTATGGCTAACAGCAAAATGGTTAACTGGACAAACAATAAATATGTATTCATTCTAGAAGTAAATCGGCAGTTATATATACGGTGACCATGCGTCCCGAAAAAATCGGGACAAACCCGATTTATAGAGCTTTGTCCCGGCGTCCCGAAATATAATATATTTGTCCCGATTTTTGAAGATCTGAGGAAAAAGTAGTAATTTTTGTAAGAAGTAGTAATTTCTGCACATTTGTTCAGCGCATAGATCACGCACACAATAGTTCTCTAGCCGGGTTTAGGTTGGCAGAAGTGACTATGACACGACGCTACTACCCCCTCCCACCACACAATCGTCTGCTACGGTCTCGTCTCTCGTCTCGTCACGTCAGGGTCAGTGTGTCTCAGTCTAGCACTCGTACTTGACATCACAGCAGTGTTATCGTTTAGTTAGCGAGTGGTTTGGTTACAGTTCCGTTTGTGCATGAGCTACTTGAAATTTGAACAATGAGTGGCGATAAAGGTATGAAGAGAAAGTGTTCTTTTAATAGTGATCTCCAAAAGAAATATCCTTTTTTGAAAAAGCGAGAACTCAACCCACACGTTGCATTTTGTACTCAATGTTCTAGTGAAATTAATATTTCACATGGTGGCGTGACTGATATCAAGCTGCATTTAAAAACTAAAAAGCATTTAGCTGGTGTTAATGCAGTAGCTGTGTCATCATCTATGAGTAAGTTTGTTACTAAAAATGATTCAGAACAAAATGAAATTGTAGCAAAAGAAGCTGTTTTAGCCTACCACACTATAAAACATAATCATAGTTTTAGATCCTTGGATTGTACTTCTAAGCTCATTTCAACGTTATTTGTACAGAAATTTTCTTCTGCTCGAACAAAAAGCGAAGCCATGATTAAAAATGTGCTGGCTCCAAACATTCAAAAAGAATTAATGCAGGAGCTCAGTGAAACGTCATGTTTTACATTACTGGTGGATAGCTCAAATCGTGGTGCTCAAAAAGTTGTACCAATTGTTGTGAGATATTTTCATGAGACCCGTGGTGTAAATGTGAAAGTTTTAGAGCTTGAAACATAAGTGGCGAAATAAGTAATCAACTTAGTGAGTATGTATTTTCAGTTTTAAGCCGTAATGATTTGGTGGATAAAGTAGTAGGAATGTCTGCAGACAACACTAATACTAATTTTGGTGGCGCAAAAAGAAAAGGAACAAATAACCTGTTCTGTAAACTATCAGCTAGTACTGATAAAACTTTAGTTGGCATTGGTTGCATGGCTCACATAGTCAATAATTGCATTAATAACGCTGCTGACTCACTTCCTATTGATGCTGAAGTTGTTATTGTGAAACTATTTAAGTTTTTCCATATATACACAGTGCGAGTGGCAGAATTGAAAGATCTTTGTGAATTTATTGACGTGGAGTACCGCAACCTCTTGTCTTATTCAAACACAAGATGGCTGAGACTTCTACCAGCATTGGAACGTGTTCTACAAATGATGCTGCCTCTTAAGAAATACTTTTCTTCACAACCCAACACCCCAGTAGTGTTGAAATCATTTTTTGACGATCCAAATGGGGAACTTTGGCTTTGGTTTCTTCATAATGTAGCTGGAGTGTTTAATGAAACTGTAAAAAAGATGGAGGGGGATAAAATATCAGCAACAGAAGCATCAAATCAATATTTGATTTTGCGCAAAAACTTGATGGACAGAAAAGAATCTTCATTTTTACCAATGAAAGTTAAAGAGATTCAAAAGAAAAACTGTGCTGCAGGACATAATAGTGTCTTGGAAGACATTAAGAGTACAGCGTGTTCTTTTTATGACCGTTGCATTACCTATTTGGACTTTTGGAAATCAAACGTTGACAGCTTGAGCCAGTTGTCTTGGATCGATTTAAAGAAAAAATTGACATGGGAGGAGTTGGAGGAAAGCTATACAATTTTCCAAAAAAGCTTACCACCCATTTCTTCTGATGATTTGTTCAACGAGTTGAGCGTGCTGAACACTCAACTGTCCGAAAATATCTTAACAGAATGGGCAACGCAGAAAAAGACAACAGAGCAAAGATGGTTGACTGTTTTTGAAAACTTGCGGAAGAATGAAATAAAAGTTCCAAACCTGAAGATGTTCTTGGAATTTGTGCTTTCTCTGCCAAGGACTAATGCTTCAGTAGAACGGGCCTTTTCGTTGATTAACAACTTTTGGACGTCCGAGAAGAGTCAAATGTCAATTGAATGCGTAAAGGCACTTTTAATAATTCAAATGAACTGTAATCTTTCATGCGTAGAAATGTATGATAAAGTAAGGAAGAACAAGACCTTGTTGAAAGCTTTGGCTTCTACAGAAAAATATGATTGGAACAAAAGCCAGCCTTCTTGTTAGACCCTTAATTACATGTAAATTTTTTTTTTCAAACAGTCTAATTTTCATAATTCTTTACCTGAGTTGTATAATAGGTACATTATATAAATATTTCAAAGTCTTGTGCAATAAAGTATAATAAATAATAATGTAAAATTGTGTTTTTGTTCGTTATTTTCCAAATTTACAAATATGTATAAACAAATATATAGGCATTGTGCAACAGTAGGTTTGTCCCGATTTTGACTGGTAAAAATATGGTCACCGTAGTTATATAGGCTGACTTTTGTGACATAAAAACACAAGGTCGTGGAGGCAAACTATCTTCGAATTCTGGTTTTTTTTTTCATATATTTGCTCTACTGATTTAAATTGTAAATTGTGGGGGGGTCGTGAAGGCTTTGCTGCCTTCCAAGCACTTCGAGGTATCAGATATTTTGTGCATAACCCTTAATCTATTCGAGGCCCGGGATTCCTAAACTTCGTACAAAGTTTCTCAGTTTCCTGGTAGTTAAGTTCCTGACATCGGAGGGCTTTAATATGCTGCTTCCAGCCTCTTGCAAAAAAGCGCTGGGCATTCGCAAAGCATTCTGCAGTTTCAGCGAAGTTCTCGCAGTAGCGGCAACTATCACCCTTTTTTTTTCAGGTGATACCTCAGAGAGCAGTGTCCAGGGAGGAGTCCCGTCACCAGTTTTAAGTCTTTCTTGTCCAACTCGAAAAGCTGTTTAGCATTCCTTGGCGAAAGGCTTACTAGCCTTTTCGCTCGTCTTTGTCTTGGCACTTTATGCGAGTGAGATTTCAGTTCAAGTGGGCTTTGGAGAGTCCACAGAAAGGTTTTGGGCCGGAAAATTTTGTATTTGCCACTTCCTTGGCAAGATAAATTGCTTCCTCTCGCTGCCTTTAACTCCCTTGTGACCTGGAATCAACATAAGACTAACCTGATTGTTTGCTGCCAGTTGTCTCAGGGATTGTTTAAAGTCTCAAGTCAGCTTAGACTCACAAGTGAACGACTTTAAAGCTTTTAGTGCTGTTTGGCTATCTGATAAAATATAGATATCTGCCCTTCGGGTGTTCCTTTCGATGCACTCCTGGGCACATAATTCTGCTTGAAGGATGGTTGGGGTAATACCTATGGGTTTTAAGAGCCTAAAATTCGGCGCTGTAACGCCTACTCCAACCCTGTCATCCATATTGGATCCATCAGTGTACCACACTAAAGCAGTTCTTCCTAGTTGATGTCCGTTTCTGTGCAAACTTGGTGGTTGTTTATGATCACTTCAAACTGCATTTCAAAGTCGTACCTAACTGGCATAATATCTGTTGGCGTAGACATGGATTCTAGGGAAATATTTTCCAAGATCTTTAAATGTCCAATCCGATTTCCTGCTTTAAGATTTATTGTCTGGCTCAGTCTGAAGGCACTAATTGCTGCTTCTTTCATTACACATAAGTGCAATGGTGAAAGTTTTAGCATTACCTCTACAGCTGCAGTAGGGCACGTGAATGTTGCCATTGTGATTCGCAGACAAGCTAGCTGCTGCACTTTGAGGTATAGGTGACCATGGGTTTAATGATCGTTTGGTATGACCAGTAGATCATTTTTGGTTTCAGACCCTATGTCTTGTTGCATGTCCAGCTTGTCGCTATAGCTCTGGAAAGAACATGGTTAAGTTGGTTTTAAGTTGAGTTCTTGGTCGATTACTACGCCCAAATATTTAGCTTCTTTGGAAAAAGTAAGCTGAATTTCATTCAGAGTTGGGGCTTAAAGTTCTTTCGCCTCCTGGTGAATGGAACCAGCACTGTTTTGCTATGATTGATATTGAGTCTTTTCTTTGTGCACCAGCTTCTGATTGTGTTTAGGGCTACTTGCATGCGATTAAAGATTACTTCGTCATTTCTGCCTCTAATTGTGACGACCAAGTCATCGGCGTAACCTTGAGTCGTAAAACCAGAGTCGTGTAGCTTAACTATCAGGTTGTCTACAACCAGTGACCAGAGCAAGACTATTGATTTAAATTCGGTTATAGCGCAAATCACTGCAATACTTCCATACTGTTATTATCAAAAAATCTGTCCGCTGTTGTCAAAACATGTGGCTGGAATTGGTATTTCATTAAAATAATCATGCTTATTTATATTAATAGTGCTTCACATAGGGTGGTAAAGTAAGACAGTAACAATACCTAGAAATCAGGAGAGGAAAGTAATTATAAATTCCAACGGATTTTTTTGGAGGAATATTTTTAAAGAGAGGTTTTATTGAATATAATTGCCCAATAATGTAACAATGAACAAAATAAGCCGTTTTATATCTCAATTTTCCATTTATATATCCAAAGAAAAGTTGTAAGCAGTTTACTTCCAAATCGTATAATTTCTATTTAATTTCGAACTCTTGTCGGTAGTACTAATGGACTTATTGAACTTGACATTTTGAAAGTATTCATGTTTTACCATTATTCGATTTTTTATCCGAATTGAATGAAACAGAAAATAGCCTATTGTGAAAGCCGTCAGCTCTGAATATTTTCAGCATGTCTGAAAAGATTTTCAATCACCGTTAAATCCTATCATTCGTGAAAAATTCAAAACGGCTCGCTTTATATTGGAAAATTTTAATTGTTCGTGTTTTGCTCACTGTTTTATTCGTACGATAATGTAGGGCCCAAGGAGCGATCATTTGTATTTTTAGCGAAGAGTCGATCTAAAATGAAATTGTTCTTTTAGTGACAATATCCGCTTAAAATTACCTACGTAATAAAACATTTAACTCATTTTAAAAAAAATTCTTACTGAAGCAGCAGCATAAATATCCTTACAAGATAAAAGAAAAAAACACAAAGAAAACGACGCCGGAGATAGGTAACAAAACTTTATTAAGCACGGGAAATGTATAGTAAATAAAAGTTAATATATGACCCGCAAAGACAAGCTAGTGAACAATTTCAGTATGTCATCAACTGATTTTAAACTGCTCATTAGTAAGATTAATCGAAAAATACATAATACATTTAAATCAGCTATTAACACCCTATGCCAGCTCCCATACTTTTTTTTTCGTTAGATTTCTCTTTGCGAAAGGAGAAAGACTTAATTTTTTGTTTCGCGTCGTATACTTTTATTTTTAAACTCTGTGCTAGCATGTCCCAAATATCTTCTTTTTTATATCTTGTAAAATGAACTTCATGTTTAGATTGCTTTCCGTTTTCGTTGATCAGCTGTAGTGCCTTATCGTTTTTCCACTTCATTGCATACGTACGCGTACAAACGTTTACTTTAATATTATTGGTCCATACAGAGCACACAATTACTTTGATCTTTTCAGAAAAAACCGACAGTCGTCTTATCCTATTCGTGCGTTTAAAATTGTGCGCGTATGCCGTACACCACAGAACAAATTAAATCATACGAACGTTCCGTACCTTTAATTTTTTACTAATCCGTATGTAAAAAGTCTTTTTATCATAAAATGTATCAAACTCTATTTCTCTGAAGCGTCTTATTTTGACATGTTTTGTGATAAATGTAGACACTATTTATACACAAAATACAATACCAGACACATCATGACAGTCGTGATTTCAGTTGCTTTATATATAATCCAGTTCTGCACTCCACTTAAACAATTGCTTTGTAGTTGAAACTCGATTGTTCCTATTTTATTTTCCGCCGGAATATTCACGAACTACGAAAACGTCTGACTAAAGATAGCAAAAATAAGACAAAGTTTTCGAGTGCCAATTAACGAAATTCCAATACAAACATTTTAAAAAAATAAACAAGTTAAGGTTTGATTATAAACTTAATCCAGTTAGCTTAATAGCTTACGTTTCACTGTAAACTGTTTATCTTCGACTACCAGTTAGTTTATCTAATAGTAAATTTTTATTTAAATAAATGCTTTGAGCAATAAATTAGTTGCTATAAATATAAAAAAAAATCTAACAATACTGTTGTAATGCTTTAAGGGCGATTATGGTTTTTTGTGTAAGGGTTGTATTTTTATTATTGAAACGCGCGTGTTTTAAACATGTTTTATACGTTACATTTGCAATACTATGTATTTTCAATTTTTTAGACGTTTTGTTCTTTAGTTTAGTGATAAGTGGTTGTTTTTGAATTAACAGGGTTAGCTCAAAAATCAAAATAATATTAGTTTGGAATTTGTTAAATAGCTCCAATTCTGCCGTAACGACTTTTTTATTTTTTATGAAAATAGTCGCAAAAAGGGTAGACCTATCGTGTGGGCCGCGGACGGCCCGCACTGCGACTATTAGAAGGGGAAGGGATTATAGAAAGGAAATGATTGTGGACACGCTTTTTAAAAAGTTGTAGGTCATAGCTCTCTGGAAAAACTGATTTTGGAAGCTTATACCATTCCGTAGCAGCCCTGTAAAAAAAGGATTCTTGATGAAGATTGGTCCTTGTAGTGTCAATCTTAAAAGTAAATGGGTGAGACTGATCAGCGTGCCGAGTTCTTCGGCCGAATGTGGCCAATGGTGGTACAAGAGTTTTTATTTCTCTGGAGCATCTGCCATGGAAATATCTGTAGAGCAATGACTGGTCTGCAACTCTTCTTCTATGTTCTAGAGGGTGAAGGGTATCTGTGAGAGTTGAGCTGTTTATCAAGCGAATGGCTCTTTTCTGAATGGAATCTAGAAGACGAAGAGAATGCCTTGGTGCTGAACCCCAAATGTGCAAGCAATACTCCAGTAGAGGTCGGATTTGAGCCTTGTACGTCGTCAACAGTTGATCAGGAGTAAAAAACTTTCTGGCTTTTCACAGAAAACCTAGCCTCTGGCTTGCCGACTTTGCGATGTTAGCAACATGGTCATGCCAAGACATATTATTGGACACCGTGACTCCCAAAATCAAGATGGAGGGACTTGGTTCAAGGGTATTGTGATGAGATGATTTGAGGAATTCACTTTCTTGGAAAACGTGGCACTTTGTGTTTTTTGGGCGTTGAACTGAACAAGATTGTTGGTTCCCCACTCGACGATTGTTTTAAGATCTCTATTGATGAAATCAACCTGTTCCTGCCTGAGTCTATTTGTATCATTCACCGAAAGTGATCGATATGATGTGAAAGTTGAGACAAGTGTGCTATCGTCTGCGAAACTGTAAATGGGGTTCGTGGTGGTTTTCAAGAGGTCGTTAATGTGTAAAAGAAATAAGTTGGGGGACCCCGGCATTAGTTTTTAACGCATCAGAAGAAATACCGTCAACTGCCACATGTAAGGAGCGATCTTGCACGAAGCTCAAGAGCCATTGGCGCAGTTTGGTTGGGAGACCGTAGGCAGATAATTTACTTAACAATGCCTGGTGCCAAACGCGGTCAAAGGCTTTAGATATATCCAAGGCTATTGCACGGGATTCACCAAGCTTTTCAATAGGGTTTGTCCAGAGCTGAGTGACATAAGCCAGCAAATCTCCAGTAGACCGAAGTTGTCGAAATCCATATTGTCTGTCATGGATTATCTCAAATTTCTCCAGATATTTGATAAGTTCTGTGTTAATCGCTTTTTCCATAATTTTGGATATGACTGAGAGCAATGCAATAGGGCGATAATTTGCAGGAATAGTCTTCTTTCCTTTTTTCGGAATCGGTTGGACTTTAGCGTTTTTCCACATGGACGGAAATACTCCTTTGCTGTGTGATAACTTAGTCTACAGAGAACTGGGGTGCGCTCTTGAGCACAGGTCTTCAGGACAATTGTCGGAATTCCATCTGGTCCTACTGCCTTATTAGAGTCAAGATTTCGTAGGATTTTCCTGATAGTGCGATGGCGGATAGTGACCTCAGGCATTGATGCGTTTATTCTAGGTATCGTTGGGGGTTGTTTTTCATTGATATCGAGGGTTGAGTTAGAGCTGAACATTTCGGCCAGCAGATCCGCTTTTTCTTTGGAAGATACGGCTGTCGTGCAGTCGGACCTCTCGAGTGGTGGTAAAGAAGAAGTTGTGAAATTCTTATTTATGGCTTTAGCCAAAGACCAGAAGGTCTTTGATCCAGGAGGGGCATTGACAAGCTTGTTGCATATTCTCCTGTCGTAGGATTCTTTGGCAAGATCGATCGTTCTTTTGCAGGCGTTCCTCGCGTGGACAAAGGCTTCTCGGTTGGCAATTGTCGGGACTGCGCACCAGAGTCGATGTGCTTGATTTTTATTACGCACCGCACGGTTGCATTTTTGGTTGAACCAGGGTTTGGGGTTGAAGATACGTCTTGTACCATGAGGAATGTATGAGTCAATACCTAGCCTTATGATTTCGGTTACAGATTCTGCTCTTGTGAGCGAAAGCAGACATCTTTCCATGGAAATGATAGGTAAAAGTCCCTTAGTTCATTCCATTTGGCTGATCTATAATGCCAGACAATAGAGGTACCAGGCGTGATTTTGGGCGGGGTTGTTTGTTTGGACGTGGCTGAGATGAGTTTATGATCAGATTTACCGAGCGGAGCGGTTATAGAGACTCGGTACTGGTCGGGATGTGTCGTGAAGAAGAGTTTGAGAATGTTGGTTTGGTGATTGGGGTTATCGGGTATGCGGGTAGATTCTTCAACTAGCTGGGTCACGTTGTGGCTTATCGCAAAGTTCTCAGCTTTTAGACCGGCGTTGTCGGTGCAGTTGGATCTCAGCCAGTTCGCGTTGTGAACATTGAAATCACCCAAAAATATAACCTCTGTGTTCGGGTCGTTAGTTTGCAACAGCTCCAGCGTGTCGGAAAGATGTTGAAAGAGGTTGACGTAAGGAGGGTTCGTAGGAGAAAGATACAGGCAGCAGAGAAATAGGCCGTCCTTTGGTTCTAAGTTCTCCTGTCTACAACAGGAAATATCACTGCGAGTGTAAACACAAAGGCCGGTCTTAAATTTGAATCTTGTTTCGAGTTCGAACTCGGGACACAAAAGATGCGTATTGTTGGAGGAGGGTTTAATTTGTGTCACTGTCAGAGCCAGTAAATGAGGCCTGTTAGTTTGCAGGTGGTGGTGTACTGAATTAATGTTAGAGTTCAGGCCTCGAATGTTGCAGAAATCAATTCTAAAGTTGCTTTTTGGGGAATTATCAGCAACCGCAGTTGGAACATGTATTTAATTAATTATTTAATAATTTAATTTTTAAGTGGTGGGGGGCTGAGTCAACACTGACTGAGCCCCTCCCAAAAAAAGTATCAAATTCCTGTCCAGGACAACAAGATCAAAATTTTTAACTGGTGGTCTGTAAGAGCTCATAATTATGCGCTACTTTTTTTATTTTTGCCAAGTGGGGGCCAGCGTAACAGGGGTGTTTTTATTAGAAAGAATATAAAGAACTGTTATTAATAGAGCAAACTCATAATATTGACGAATCAGTAATGTTAAAAATGTCCAGAATTTATAAATCGTCGTCACTTTGACGTAATCATTCATAAAATATTTAAAATATTTTTTTCCTTTTGGTTGTTTCGAGGTAAATTTACAAATTGTTTACAGTTTGATTAATTTAACAATTCTTAATAAAATTTAGCAACGTTAAAGACCCGATTATGCACTTTTTGCATTTATATTGGATGGCTTATGATTTCATTTACTTTTACTCGTTAGGTTTTAAGCATTTAATAATAATATAAATATTGTAAAAAAAATAAATATTATAATAATGTGGTTTTAACTACGTGGAAATAAAGCATTTAGGAACACTATACGGAAATGGAGTACGCATCTTGTTGGCTATGTACAGCGCTCCAAAATCTGGGGAGAGTATTGATCATCTTCGCTACACTCAATTCGTCAAGCTAACGAAGCTTAATAAACCTGTGCAGTTATGCAATATTCCACCAACAAGTGCAGCGGCTCGTCAACACATCATGCGTGTCTACTACCAAATTCAAACTTGGTTGGGGAATGATTTAGAACCGGAGAAATGGGGTTGGGTACTGCGAAATCAAGTCCTGGAACCGATATCTACAATATTACCACCAGCTCCAGATGAAATACTCAACGCAATATTTTGCAGCTGCAAGAATGGTTGTGCTTCACAATGCGGATGCAGGAAATCGGGTTTGCATTGTTCTGTAGCTTGTGGCCAGTGTAATGGACAAGCGTGCCTCAATGCTTCACCATATCAAGATGACCTCGATGAAGACAGCGCATTTGGCTCCGAAATTCTCGAAGATCTAGAGACGAATATCGTTGACACTGAAGCTGATGATCCCGAATTAAAAATGTCCGAACGACCGGAAGCTGACGATGACGAACAAGAAGAAAATTGAAACTAAAGTTCTTCTAATTATAAAAGATTTTCAAAAATCTTTCGACATGATGACTTACCTACAATTAATAAATGAAAAACTATTTCTGAATAAAAACATTATTAAAAGGTATTCACCCTATTTTTTTCCTATCTAAAGCATAAATAATATATATTAGAATATAATTACAAAATACTTGAAGTATCCGCTCAACAACTTTTTAATAGGTAATATTAAGGTAAGGTAAGTAATATTGAACAAATATATATATATACTTGATATATGAAAAATATTATCTAATATGATGTATTAATGATGAACAATACAAATTATTCCTAATTATTATACATATAATGATTTATAGCCTTTATACGGCGTATCAATTAGCGGGACTTACGGTTGACCGTGCATTATGCTTGGAATAGGTAAGCTCGGCGCGCTCTCCGCGCTCTATCTCAGAAACGGTTGAGTATATGAAAAAATGTTTCGGACAAAAGTTGTAGGGAATTTGATTTTCTACAATTTATATAACTACTACAAAAGTGATTGAGATCATAGGAAACGAGATATTTGCAAAAAACCGATTTTTGTGACCTTTGACCTTGAATATCTTAAGACGCGGACACGAGATTTTATGAGACTTTTGAGACAACATTGAGAATGCCAAAATAAAGGTTTGTACCAATTTATAGCTTATTATCTCTCATTCCGAGGTGAAACCCCTAATATGACTAGACTATCCAAGATAAGTCTTTGGTAGCAGCAACGACATTTAGTAGCAGTAGTCGTACTACGTATAATCCACCACCGTCTTCGCGTTCCAAAACCAAGTAAACCAAGACGATGGACAAGGCGCTGGTGGATTATGCCGCGCTACATACTGAAGGATTGGCGGGTATAAAGGTATACATTGACGCCATGAAAAAGGTTTAGCTGCTATTGAAATACAAACCTTTGGAATTAAAAAAACATCTGATAACTTTAATTAAACAAAGGAAACTGACAGTGCTCGGTATTCCAAACGACGTGGTGAAAGTAATTGAAGAAAAACTGAAAAAATTGTAATGTTCCAATATGCTTCAATACTTTTACATACCACTACGTTAGGTTAGGTATCATGTGAGTGGGGCGTGGCGTAGATTGCCCCTCCACTGCGACCTTTAATAGGTCTATTGTGGCTAACCCCTAGATGAGGTTACAATTCACCTTATTCTCACGTTCAGTTCATGGTTGTATGGGGTAAAATTTTCTTGAAATCGGTAGGTTCTAGGTTGGTATAACCAAATATATTGAACCCTATTCTTCCCAGGCCGGGGCAGCATAGTATATGTTAAGCAGTTTCGTCTCCCACGCAGCAAAAGCGACAATCCGTTTGTTGATTCAGATCTATTCGGCCACCTGTTGGTTGCATGGGTGTCGTCAGCTTTTTCGTTTCCCTCCACCCCCTGTTCAGATACCGCTATAATGAGTGAGTGCCTATGTAAGGATTAAGAGACAATAATAAATGTTTCTTGTGAAATCGTTCTATACCACTTTTTTACTAGCAATACGTGATTATTATTTTACATAATGAATACATAATTTTACTCAACTCACACATTATATTTGGTAACAAGAATTTATTTTATTCCGTCACTGGCAAAAAGAGCAACCCATGTAATGATCTCAAAAGTATCCATTTATTATTTGTTCACTTTTTTATTCCAATACATTTTCTGGTATAAAAAGATTCCATTACAATTTTAAATTACATATTTTTTATATATTCATGTTTTTTTAAATTTTTTTGTTTTATTTAATTTTAAATAAATATTTCTAATGTGTTTATTATTTTCTTCCTTATTCTGCATACAAATTTAAATTTTAAAGTATGTTATCAGATACCAAAAAAAAACAATTCATTTTTTATTAATTTATTTTAAAATATTACAGTACCCCGGCGAGCCGTTGAACAACTATTTCATTAATAAAGGCCGGTTGCACAAAGAAAAATTAATCGTATTGTGTGTATTGTGTTTCATAAAACTTGCCAATGTTTCAATTAACATTCCATTAGCTAATGACGAAAAAGACGTTGCAACAGCGCTAATATTTGCGTTCCCAGCGTCGTTTCCTTTCTTTTTTTGATGCTGTCGACATCGTCGTCATTTATAATTGGGTTTACTTGAACTGTGGCAAAATATGAAGACTTCACAAAAAAAAGGGGGCACAACTATACTACCGACGTGGAAAAAGCTACACGTGTTTCTGGAGATTGTTTATAAGTACGTATATAGTTCTCCATAATATCTATAATTAGTATCCACTTTAATTACATGCAGAAAAAGATTTTAAAGAAATTGGTATTTTTTTCAAGAGTGTCTCGGCAGTGGTTACCTATAGAAAGTGGACTGACATATTTAACTATGCTACATAATCTTTTAACATTATATTTTAACAAATTTGTAATTTTCAATAATCAAATACATTAATATAATACTAGAATAAGAAATAATTTATACTGTTTGGAACAGCCAAATGGAATAAATTCGATAACGAATAAATGAGAGCGTGTTAGGATTTGTATTTTTAGATGCGCATTTTTTTCAAAAAAATAATAATTATTAGGGTGTGTCATGTGACAGTGGCCAATACAAACTTTCTTATTTTAAATACAACCCCCTGTATATTATTTATTTTTTGGATTCTTCAGAAAATTCTAGACATAATTCATGTATAATGTCCCATACTACGTATTTTTGTGAACAAATGATGGAAATGTTAGATAACAATGTGATCCAATTAGAAAATGTTTTGTTTTCTGATGAGAGCACAATTACACTTCACGGTCATGTTAATCGTCAAAATTGCCGCTATTGGTCTAATGAGAATCCTCACTGGATGAGAGAGGAACATACGCAATATCCATGCCAATATACTATGGTTTTAGCAAGATGGTGCACCGCCCCATTACCAAATTAATGTCCGGCAGTACCTGAACCAAAATTTTCCAAATCGGTGGATAGGGAGGCGCGGATCGATAGAATGGCCAGCACGATCTCCTGATCTGACGCCATTAGACTTCTTTTTGTGGGGATATGTTAAAAGTATTGTATACAAAACTAAACCACTCAACTTACATGACTTAAAAAGACGAATCGCGCTTGCGATTAGATTAGTCACGCCTGAGATGTTGAGTAACGTTAGAAGACATTTCTATACCAAAATAGCATGTTGCCAAGACGTTCGCGGCGAACATTTTAAACATCTCTGACAATGAAATTAATGTTTTTTTGTTTTTTTTACATTATTTGTGAAATAAAATAATTTTCTTTTTTTAATGTTAATTTTTATAATACATCTGAAAACACTTAATATTTCCGGAACAGTTGAAAATACGTATTAGACATTGTACATGAATTATGTCTAGAATTTTCTGAAGAATCCAAAAAATAAATAATATACAGGGAGTTGTATTTAAAATAAGAAATTTAGTATTGGCCACTGTCACATGACACACCCTATATAATTATTTTTTTTTTTTAAAAAAAATGCGCATCTTAAAACACAAATCGACGTGTCCGAGCGTTTTTCCCAACACGCTCTTAGTTATTCGTTCATCAAATTTATTTCATTTGGCTGTTCCACACTGTATGTAAATAATTAAATTAAAACATTTAATACTAAAACGCTAACTTTTAAGGATTCATTTATTATAAAAGTCTACCTGAAAATATAAATCTTCTACGAGCCATATTCTGTTCAAAAATAATTTATTAAACCATTTAATTAATAATTAAGATACCAAATTATTATGTAGAATAAGTAAATTTTAATATTTTAGTACCTAAAAACAAATACCTATTAGTTTTGGTTTTTTGTTTTTTTTTATATTTTTACCTTATTCCTGTTAATATTTGATATTTATACTTGTATATTAGGTTGTGCCTATTTTTAATAAAGCTATCTTATCTATAATACAATGCAGCTATTATATCAATTATAGATCAATCTCTTCTTCAAACTATTCTATGATCTTTTTTAGATATGGACATATAATAGAATGCAAGCAATCTGAGGACATACGAAAACCAAGCAGCCTTTAATCAGGAAAAAATAAAAAATATGGAAGCAGACCAGTTAAGAGAGCTGCTACTAAAACAAATAGAAGAAAATCAGATACTAAGGATCCAAATGCAAGGAATACAAAATCAAATGGATTCATTACGAAAAGACCACCAAAAAGAAAAGGACGCCCTAAAAAAACAACTAAGTAATATGACAAACATGTCCAAAGAATCACTAGACCTACAAAGGCAAACCCTGGATGCAATAACTGGAGGAAGCCCACAAAAAAAAAACAAAATTGACACAACCAGTCAAGATACAAACATGAAAACAGAAGACATAACATCGAAAACAGCGATTCAAATGATGAAGACACCAAAGAAATGAAGCTAAGCAGAAGACTAAGGAAAAACAACAAACGAAAGTTCACACCGCTAAACACCCAAACTATAATACCTAACACCGACACAACACCAGTGATAACGCCAACACCAACCACGAGCTCGGCAAACCCCACCACCACTGCTACCATCACTAAAGAAAAGACTCCCCCCCAATAACCATCAAGGATAAAACTTAATGGAGTAGCATCTCCCAGGAATTTAAATTAAAAAAAATAAATTACACCCAGGCAAAGCTGCACGAAGACGGATTACGAGTACACCCTGCCACCCCACAGGACTTTAAGGACTTGAGATGATACTTGGTAACAACAAAGCAACAACATTACACCTACATGTTGCATGAAGAAAAACAAGCAAAGGTAGTACTGAGAGGACTACCAGAAAACTCAAATCCACAAGAAATTATGGAGGACCTTATGAATCAAGGATTTAACCCTACAAAGATACCAGGTATGACTTCCTACAAAACGAAGAAGCCACTGCCCTAAAAAGAAGACAAGGACCCTCCCAATGCTACAACTGCCAAGGATTCCATCACACCCAAATAAGATGCAGCATGCAGACCAAATGTGTGCGTTGCGGAGATGAACACAAGGCAGCAGAATGCCCAAAAACCAAACAGGAACCCCCAAAGTGTGCAAACTGCAACGGCGCGCACACCGCCAACTACAAAGGTTGCGCAAGAGCCCCCAAACAAACGCCAAGATACCAAGCACCAGAACCAACACCAAACACTAGACCAGCAAGACCTGTAAGGAGTGGAATTTTTTACAGCCAAGCTACAAGAACCACCCAAACTTCTCAACATGCACAAGCCCCCCCCCCCCATCCAACTAATGGCCACCCTGATGCCAACAAACTTTGGTGTAAACTGAACTTCACCTAAGAAACGCAGGTCTTTTAAAGATAACTTCCTGGAATATCGGAAGCTTCCTACCGAATCAGTAAATTCTTAGAGAACTCCTGGCAAGAGAAGACTTTGACATCGTAGCTCTGCAGGAAAATAGGCTTGTAAACACAATCAGGACTAAAATTCCGGGATATACGATTTACAGAAATGATATTACAAGAGTATCAGGGAGCACTCGATCCTCATAAAGAAAAGTATTGATCACTACAGAGTAGTAAACCCTGATGGACTGAGGACCATGGAGACAACTTCTATAGTGGTAAGAACTACCAATGGAGAGGTCAAAATCAACTCAGTCTACCTAAGGCCAAACGATACTCTTCATTATGAAGATTAAAACCTCCTGCTCCCAGAAGACGGACAAACCATCCTTATTGGAGACTTTAACGCGAAATCTCGCACGTGGAACTGCCACCGACAGAACCAAAAAGGCTCTAGATTGGAAAGGTTCATTGATGACAGACCAGGACTCGTTGCAATAGGCCCAGACGCCCCCACCATGTACCCATCACAATGACAACCAAGCGTGATTGACTTCGCGCTGATTGAAAATCCCACATACCCGATGGAAATACGAACCTTAAACGAAGGAAACAGTGACCACAATCCAATACGTTGCGTAGTTTAGAAACATCACATTCACGACAGTATTCGTGGAAAAATATTTAACTATTACTTATCAACATCAACTATCCATCGACTTTCTTGATACCTCAATAAAGTTAGCAAAACCTTTTGTGAAGAAATCGATTAAACCTATTCCAATAATGTCGAGAATTTGTCGTGAAGGAAAAAAATTGTCGCGATCTTTTTTTTTTTTATATGGGGTGGATGTTCTAACTTAATATCAAGTTAGTACAGACACCCCATATAAAAATTTACGGGCGCACCCATTTTTTTCCATTACGACAAATTCTCAACAATTATTATTGGAATAGGTTTCATCGATTTCCTCGCAAGTGGTTTTGCTAACTTTACAGAGGTTTTTTGGTACGATCTAGTCATGATTTTTCTCGATGTGTTTTGCAGGTCACTGTAATTGTGGGAACATGATAAATATTGATATTATTAAACAATACAATGAAAAAGTGAGACTAGAATGCAGGATAACAAAAGAATTCAATAACGATAATAAAGGTAGGGGAGAGTGGTCACCATTCGTACGCGGGGCACATTCATACAGTTAGTATAACAGAGAAACTAAACGGCACATAAGCGCGCGTTTGCTTGTGTGCATAGACATACCGGCCGCCATGTTGCTAAACAGAGTGTCGCGCCAGTCGCACCACGGTGCATCGGCTGACAAGACGTAACGTGTTTTCGCGCGCGGTGAGTAAATTTTTTACGTAAATTCAATTCGCAATTGTAAGTAGAATTATTATGTTTTTGACAAAATAGTGTTGATTAATATTAATGTTAACATCTATTATTTTGAGCTTTAATTGTTATATTTCTCAAATTAAATTAGAATTTGTATAAAGTAGTATTTTAATTTTGTGCAGGGCATGGGGTGCATTCGGACAGCAAAACAGGGGGCACATTCGTACGCGTACGAATGCTCCCCTTTAGATTTTATTAACCACCAGAACATCACAATAACATTTTTCTTTTTATGAAGTATTCTAATTCTAACAAATCGATATATTTTATAAAGTAAGCCTTATAATATTTTATTGCAGAATCATGGTACGAAAATATAAAAAAAAGGGTAGTACGCGTACCCAAGAGGTGGATGAAGAGTCCATGAAATTAGCAATTGATGACGTAATTCAAGGACGGCTGTCATATAGAAAAGCCGCGTTGCATTATAACATCAAGACATCGACGTTGGAAAGTAGAGTCAAGAAATTCAAAGATGGCTCTAACACAGATGAACCCTCACGAACATTTCATTCCAAGTTCACTAGTCTACAGGTCTTCTCCTTGGAAGAAGAGACACGCTTGAATGTCTACATTATTAATTGCTGCAAAATGCATTATGGCCTAACAACAATACAGATTCGCAAACTTGCCTACGAATACGCGAAAGCGTCAAATTTAAAATATCCAACGAAATGGGATGAAAACCAAATGGCCGGGT
Source organism: Agelastica alni (assembly GCA_950111635.1). NCBI lineage: Eukaryota > Metazoa > Arthropoda > Insecta > Coleoptera > Chrysomelidae > Agelastica > Agelastica alni. The sequence goes on along the minus strand of OX467711.1, from coordinate 66,504,897 downwards.
TAAAGTGGATGCGTAAGTATAGAGAAAGAAACACCAACCTCAGTCTGCGAAAACCGGAAAATACAAGCGCAGCTAGATCGTTCGCTTTCAATAAGACTGCAGTCCAAGAGTTCTATAATAATTTGACTGCTGTGTTATAACGACATAACTTTGCTGCCGACAGGATATTTAACTTTGACGAGTCCGGCGTGACTACTGTTTTAGAAACTCCTAAAATTTTGGCTCCTAAAGCACAGAAACAAGTAGGACAAATCGTGTCAGCGGAAAGAGGCGATTTGTTGACATTTGGTGCAATTATTTCTGCAAGCGGAAATACTATTCCTCCGTTATTTGTATTTCCACGTGTACACTACAAGGACCATTTTCTTGAAGGTGCGCCTGAAGGAAGCCTCGGAGCTGCTAATAGAAGTGGGTGGATAAATGCTGACATATTTGTTTCAGTGTTAAAGCACATTCAGAAACACACACTGAGCTCTAAAGAGCATCCGATTTTACTATTATGTGATAATCACGAAAGCCATATCAGCTTACAGGCTAAACATATGCTCGAGATAATGGCATAATTTTTGTGTCTTTCCCCCCGCACACCAGTCATCGATTGCAACCCTTAGACGTTGCGGTGTTCGGCCCATTTAAGGCAAAGTTGAATAATTGGCATATGTCGAATCCTGGCAAAACAATAAATATTTATAATATACCTAAACTGGTAAAACTTGCATATTTCGAATCTTTTACGGCAAAAAATATTACAAGTGGATTTGAAAAGCCAGGTATATGGCCGTTTAATGAAATGGCATTCAGTGATGAAGATTTCCCTGCCATTGACGTGTACGCTTCAAATAATTCGGAAAATGCGACACCTGATCCGGAAAGAAGCACTGCCGTAATAGAATCGCACCCCTCCACCAGCGTGCCCTCGACTGATATGAATGAGGCAGATATTCGTGAGCAGTCGCCTTCTTTGCTTCAAAATGACAAACGTCGAACTGACGAACCTTCCACGGCTTCCACCTCTGCAGCTGAGACACAATCAGAACCGAGTGTTTATCTTCCCATAACACCAGAAGTCATAAGACCTTATCCTAAAGCTGTTAGAAACAAAAAAAACAATAAAGGAAGAAAACCGGGTAAATCCCGTATATATACAGATACACCTGAAAAAACTGGATTAGAAGAGAGACATAGACAGAAAGAATTGAAAAAAATAGAACAGGAAAGAAAAGCCAGAGCCAAAGCAGTAAAACGTAGTTTGAAAGAACTTAGTTCAAGACAAAAGAAAAAGAAAGCTAAGCAAATAAAAAGTGATGAAGATTCAGAGGCATCTGAAGGATCGGAATTTAGCTTGCGGGAGAGTTCAACATCTCCAATCGGTTTCGAAACGGACGAAGAGACTAATGATTGCAGTAGCGATAATAATTTAAATGTGACACCAAATAAAATCAAAGATAATTGTTTTGTTTTGGTAAAGTTTGAAAAAAACACTTCTGTTGTTTACTACGTCGGAAAAGTTCTTAGTTATTATTCGGGTACGGAGCTGAAAGTATCTTATCTTCGGAAGAAACCGGGATCATCATGGTCATTCTTTTTTCCTGATATAGAAGACATACACACTCTGTATATCAGCGATGTCGTCATGATCCTACCTGATCCACAACCACGAGCGGGCTGTACAGCTAGAATGGCTAGACTTTTTACTTTTGCAGTTAATTTAAATAATTATAATGTGCAATAACTTCTAAAGTAACAACCAAATATGTATGATTATTGACTTTAAGTTTAGATTGTCAAAGACTGTGCAACATACTCATAAAAAATGATTGCAAAGAAATCATTAAGACTGATTGTTAAGCTAAGAATTATCAATAAGTAAACTGTGGATAAACGATTTAATTTTTTGTTATGTTTCTACATTTATCGACTATGAGTCAAGTCAAATATTTTAAGTTTTAATAAATAAATATTTTTGTAATAATTAATAAAAATTTAACGACTTTAATAGGCTTTTTAATTACCCTGTATGAATCTACCCCATGGCGTATGAAAGTACCCCACCTACTGTACGAACGAACCCCGTACGTGGGGTACGTTCGTACAAATATCTTATCGTAGAAAAATTACTATAACTCTTTAACCTTTTGACATAATAGTTTCGGATTTTTTTGTAACAAACTACAATATATTTGTTACGCTTAGGTATATAAGCTAGATAAATTCAACAATCCATCATAAATTAAAAAAATAAAATATAAAAAGCGTACGAATGGTGACCACTTTCCCCTATTTGTGGAAAGAGGTACCTAAGAGAACCAATGAGAACTAAGATGGTAAAGAAATTGAAAATTAAATCAACTGTGGTATTTCGATCCGAACAGGCCAACGAGTTAATGGTTGAAGGAGATGTGGAACCCCCTCACCTATATTTCTGATTACGTTCATGCATTGAGCACACGTCATGATGTATCTTGTTACATTAGAATAGACGTAGCACATTTCATTCAAATATATTTCGTTTTTTTTTTAAATACTAATAAGATGTCGATGTTGCAAGAAATATTGTATTTCATCTATTACTGATTTCGAGGAGCAAAACATCTGGGAATTTGCGTCCGGGGAAATTTCTATTTGTTCAGCTAGTAAAAGTTATTTGAAATCATTATTAGATCCTAATAATACCTACGATATAGAAGAAACTGGAGATATCGATACGAAAGTATTCTGTTCGATGAAAGTGAAGAGGATGAGAATTTTCGGGTTCGATGGGGTTCACAGATCGACGAAGTTATGAACGTAGTTAACCAGCAAAATGCAGATGATGATAATGCTCACTTTTTTCCGCAATTTTCTGACAAGTTATTAAAAAGCTTGCGATGGTTCCAGGGGTGTAGGGGTTGTGTCGGGAGGGGTAGTACCTTTTGCTCTAGACGGTCACTCCAAGCGTCATAGGCGGGCGGAGGTTTGGAACAACTGGTCCCCACGAGACACCCAACTCTTGATGGCTCCAAGCGCCACACCCTGGTAACTGTGTTGACCCACAGGCTGAACCAAGTGAGGGTAACCAGATATGGTGATTAGCAGCGTCTGACCCAGATTGGGCGGCTGAAATATGCGCTCACCAAGACGCCTAGCCAGCGTGGTGTTCTACGGCAAAATATCCCTTATGAAAATGCCAGTTATAAAAACTCACATACCCCAGGCGAGTAGAAGATTACCGTCAGAATCTCGCACTGATGCTAAATCAGTCTGTCCCACGGATTCTGGGGGGGACAATCATCTGGCAAAGAAACTTAAGAATAAGAGATACAGAAAGGAAAAAATTATGTATATTGCAACATACAATACACTGTCACTACTATCAGAAGAACGATTAACTGAACTTGAGTACGAACTGGAAAATATCAAATGGGACATCGTGGGTCTTGGTGAAGTTAGAAGGCGTGGTGAACAGCTCGTTACTTTAAAATCTGGGCACAGTTTCTATTACGTAGGAGATGACAATAGCTCAGTAGGAGGAACTGGCTTTCTTATACACAAACGACACAGAACGAATATTTTGTCCCTGAAGAAAATCTCCACAAGAGTAATATGCCTTGTCCTCAGACTCAACACCAGATACTGTATAAAAATTATACAAACTTACGCGCCTACCTCAAGTCACACTGACGAAGAAGTAGAACTGTTCTACGATGACATCAGGGATGCTCTTAGTGGTCAAAAAACACATTATACTATCCTATGTGGCGATTTCAATGCCAAAATGGGAACAAGGTTGAACGATACTGATTTTGCACTGGGGAACCATGGACTAGAAGGAAGAAATGATAGGGGCGACACCTTGCTTGATTTCCTGTTACAAAACAACCTATTCCAGATGAATAGTTTCTTTCCTAAGAGACAAAATAAGAGATGGACGTGGAGAAGCCCGGACGGACGAACAAGAAATGAAATAGATTTTATAATCACTGATAAAAAATACATAGTTAAAGACGTATCAGTATTGAACAGGATAACCACTGGAAGCGACCATAGGATCGTTCGAGCCAAAGTAACGATTGACGTTGATAAGGAACGACATAAGCTGATCAGAAAGACCAACAGTAACAGAACATGGGAGAGTCCATCAGACATGACTGGCTTCCAGCAATGCATCACAAATAAGTTTAGTGGCACTGAGACAGAAGAAAACATTAATGTCCTGAACGAGGCCATCACAACCGCCATACTAGAGAGCCAAAACGATTACTGCCCAACAACCAAGAAACAATCGAAATTAAGTGATACCACTATGCGGAAAATGAAACAAAGAAGAGACATGAGGAGTGGAAAACTAACTACTGCTGAAGAACTAAGACAAATAAACAGGGAAGTTTCAAAGGCTTTAAGATGCGACATCAGAACACACAACCAAAATCGGATCGAACAAACAATAGAATAAAATAAAAGTATGAGGGTCTTACGTAGAAAGTTGGAAAGCGGAAAGAAAGAAATGACAAAGATAAGGGATAAACTGGGGCATATTACAACAAACCGAGAAGATATTCTAAAAGTGGTTGAGGAATTCTACCGCCTATTATATAAAAGTCAAGATGAAATAAATTTAGAAGCAGAACCGGAGATATTGACAAAGAGAAAAGGCATCGTTAATCAAGGATCAGAATTATTGCCTGATATCATTTTGGACGAAATAAAGCTGGCACTGAAGAAAACAAAAAACAACAAAGCTCCTGGAGAGGACTGCGTAGTTGCCGACGCAGTTAAGAAGGGTGGTAATTGTTTACTTGAGAAAATAGCAAAACTCTTTAATCTTTGCCTTTTCAACAGTACCATACCAGATAGATGGTATAACGCCATCGTGATCTTAATTCGCAAGAAAGGTGATACAGCTGAACTGGAAAATTATAGGCCAATAAGCTTACTCAGTCATCTCTATAAACTATTTACGAGAATTATCACTACACGACTGGAAAACAAACTCGATTTTTACCAGCCAATAGAACAGGCCGGATTCCGCAAGGGTTTTGGAACAAATGACCACCTACAAAGCATCAAAACCCTGATCGAAAAATCAATAGAGTATAACAGACCACTTGTCATTGCCTTTGTGGACTTCCACAAGGCCTTTGACACTGTTCAGATGAGTGCAGTTTTAAACTCCTTACAAAAATGTCGTGTCGACTATCGTTACACTAAGCTAATATACAACATATATAAGAATGCTACCATGATGGTAAGACTGCACGAAAACACCAACCTCATAAAAATAGGTAGAGGAGTGAAGCAAGGTGACACTATGTCACCCAAACTGTTTACCACCATTTTGCAATACGCCTTTGGAATGCTTGAATGGAGCGGAAAGGGCTTGAATATAGATGGATTAAACCTAACAGACCTGCGCTTCGCAGATGATATAGCCTTGGTGTCCGACAGCCTACAGGATATTAAGATAATGCTGGAAGATCTTCAGGAGGTATGTGCTCGGGTTGGATTAAAAATTAATATATCGAAAACGAAATATATGACGAATCTGGTTCCTAGTGGAAATATTGTTATTGATTACGGGGAGGTAGAGTTGGTGGATAAGTACACATACCTTGGTCATGAGATAAAAATCTCGAGAGACAATCAAACATGTGAATTAAGAAGAAGAATTACGCTCTCTTGGGCTGCATTTGGCAAAATGAGGGAAGTGTTTAAGAGCAATCTCCCAATGTGTCTGAAGCGAAAGGCCTATAATCAGTGCGTTCTACCGGTTATGACCTACGGAGCCGAAACTTTGACTCTGACAGCCACATCCGCTAAGAAGCTTAGAGTAGCCCAGCGTAGGATGGAAAGATCGATGCTTGGTGTGTCACTCCGTGACCATATAAGAAATGAAGACCTAAGGGCGAGAACAGGAGTCACGGATGTTATTTATCAGGTGGCAAAACTCAAATGGAACTGGACTGGACATGTGGCCCGCATGACAGATGGACGATGGACAAAAAGGCTGCTCGAGTGGAGACCAAGGGCTGACAAGAGAAACAGGGGAAGACCTTCCACGCGGTGGACGGACGATATCAGAAGAATGACTACAAACTGGATGCAGAGCGCTCAAGACAGAAGACAGTGGGCAGAAATGAGGGAGGCCTATATCCTGCAGTGGATGCGACAGGCTGATTGATGATGATGGTTCCCAATGTGGTCGAACATTTACCATAGTAAATTCAAATTTGCAAGAGTTCCAGCATCCAGTGCTCCTGTAGAGGGAGAGTTCAACATAGTGAAGAACCATGTATTCAAGCTTTTCCCGAAGCCCATCCGTCCCGATGTATTCGTAGAGAAATATTTGGAATACATGGGAGGAAAATGCAAAATCATAGATGCTGAACTCAGAGAGAAAATGGATGTAACTGAAAAAGAAAATCCATATGAAATACCGGATAGAAATCTAGAAGTTATAAAAGCCACTCAGGAAGTAGAAGATTGGGGTGGATTGGCGACATCTGTTATAAGTAGAAATTCTAGATACCTTACAAAAAATTATGAACTATTACAGGCTACGAATGAGAACAAAAAATTGCAAAAAATTCCAATTATAAAGAATGGAAATATATCGAGCCTACAAAACAATTTGAAAAATCAGCTATTTATTTCATATTGATATACATATACATATTATAAATAATATCAACAACTTTTTTTTCATCATAACTTCTATAATTCCAACATTTTTTCATTACTTTCGAAATATGTATTCAAGTGCAAGTAATTTCATAATAATTTTAATTTTCACCAGAAATAGAATACATGTAACGCCTAAAATATCCAAAAAAAGGGTGGCTTAATGCGACTGACTATTATTATACTTATCTGAGTACTTATTTAATTTGATTTTCGATATACAGGTCCTATATGTATTTTGATATATTTCAGGCAATAAAATTCAAACAAGAAGAATTCTCTTTTAACAATACCTGTGCGTTTGGCAGTTTGCTGCAGATTTTTCTAGTGGGAGTTTGTGAATATCCACAACTGAGAGAAATATTTATTAGACTAGAAAATCATACGAAATTTGTTAAACTGGTACTTTACATCTCTAACAATGGATTCAATCAACATGCATACAGACTGAGAGCTGAAATATTGAAAGAGCTGTACACAGAATCAACAACTACTCTTGTTGAAAACCATTATTTGGTTAATTGCGAATCGAATATTATTACCATTGTGGCAAATTTATTTGGAAATCTACCGAGCATCCAGGAGGCGTCAACGTGTGATGAAGGTTGCCCCCCACGAAACAAAAACTTAAGGATTATTTGTATCCAACCATTACTCATTGAAGGTTATTTATTCAAAAACGTGCTTACAGAATTTGTTATGCTGAAAGGACCACGTAAATGCCCTAAAGAAGGTTGTTCTGGAACCGAATATACAAAAATAAATAATATAGGTAAACTCAGATATTTCTGCTAAATGGTTGACCACAATTATTTCAATAACTAATCCATTTTTTGTATTACACTAACTTTGCTTAAGCTATGTGAAAATACTTCGAGTACAGTTGCTAACAATTTTATTTCCCAGTTGAACATTCATTCAATATTGATTCATAGGTTTCAACTTCATAGACATATTATGTATTAAATTTCGAAATGATTATCTATGAGTAATAGAAACTCGAACAATGAATTAAATAGGTGTTTCTTCAGGTGACATAATTTTTATGGAACTAATTGACTACAGAGAGGAAACCCCATCTGCAGTACTCGGCGATATAAAAACCAAATTTGATAACCCTTTAGACCCAAGCACTGGATTCGAACTATTAGGAATAGTGAACTACCCACAACCTCCTTCATTGACCAGGAGGTCCAATGAAACGATTGGGCATTACACGGCTATCAGTCTCAGAAATAACACATGGGTCGAATATAACGACCTAAGAGAAAAATAAAAAAAAATTAATCCCAAATTCAGAAGTCACCCTCATCTTATGGTCTTTTGCAAGAAAAAATGAGCGGTTTTCTTTGTACATATTTTTTTTTTTCATACTTTTAATTGGTTTTAATAAAAACTCATTCACTTTAACAAATAACTTTAATTGAAATATTTTCCTGACAATAGGTACTGATTGAATTGTTCAAAACGGCTCACGTATTTCTTTCATAACTTTTCATCTACAATTTACTGACATTTGATTAAAACGAATACATGGTGGTTCAGAATTCTGAATTTTTAACCACCATATATTATTTGTTTCAATTAGATGTCAATTAAGTAAAAAATATATAAAGCTAGCAGAGCCGTTGGTTTCTTTGTCTTAAAGAAGGGTAATAAACTCGCCAATGTGGTAATAAATTAGTAATGAACTATGGACTGTATGAAATTTCTATTTACGGATACTTGGAGTTTTGGTTCTGCTAGGTTGAGATCGAAATATCTGAATTGATGAATTTTTCCTTAAAATGGAGAGTAAAAAATTTGGGAATATGGTAATAAATTAGTAATAAAAGAGTAACAAATTATGATCCATGTCGAGTATGAACATAAAATATTTTTGAAGGTGTGGTTCTGCTAGGTTTATATAAAGCTAGCAGAACCGTTGGTTGTTTTGTCTTAATGATGGGTAATAAATTCAGGAATGTGGAAATAAATTAGTAATAAATTACTACACTATTACGATTTTGAAATTCGAAAATGGTTCTGCTAGGTTTATTGGAGTTCTACTGTACCAGCAATTATAAATTAACTTTAAAATGTAAAGTTAATGCGTAAAGCAATAATTGTGGCTTCGATTGAAAATATTTTAAAAGTAAATTTGTATTATTTTATATGCCACTTCCTACATTTAAAGTTTAACATTTTCCCAATTCAAATATGGTTCACTCTAACACTAACACACATTTAATTTAATTTGAATTTTTTGCCACACATTTACAAAACTCTGGAACCCCAAATATTCCGGAACTGGCTATATCTCTTTGAAGTGCGTAGACACTGTCACTGGTATAGACAGATATCGTTTCCCTGGAGCAGCAGGTTTTTTAACATTTAAACTAAATGAGGTCTATGGAAGAAACCACATTCAAGTGAAATGATACCCTCCAAATATGAAAGTTAATTATTCTCTGAATAAGAAAGACCTTATTTTAACAGATCCATCGGCTTCTTGGTTTGTACATTCACTTTTTAGGTAACCTCAGAAAATAAGGGAAATCAAGCGATTGTACTTGCAGATTGTTGTTACCTATTGATAGAAGATACCATCGTGAATAGTAAACTCGTGCAGTAGTCATGGTATGTTTGTTTTGGATATGAAACGGATATAGAAGTTGTAATGTCGCAGTAAGTTTTTACTATATCTTTCTGAAGTTTTGATAATGGAAGTCTTAGGTCTATCTTCCATTTGATATAAAGTTCCCTAAAATGTAAAAAAAATAGGTTGATGCCTCTTGAAGAAGCCGCATACAATTGAAATCGAAATAACACATTTGGAAGTTAATTGTTCCCACATTGATTTTGACTGAGGAAGTTCCTCAACCGAATGACACCGACATGGCGCAAAGTTTGCCGATCATTTGTGACCAAATTCATTATAATGCAGATTTGAGGTTAACTTGGAAGTGCCGGTTGTTGCTAGTTTTTCGTATTTTTAAGTAGTGTTGGGGATTCTTCGGGTTCCCAGTGGGGCAGTATCTGTAAAAAGAAACGTAAAAAACATTAAGAAACCATGAAAAATGTATACAAACAAGATCTTTTAACAATACATTCTCTACTTTCAACACTACATTAGGAAATGTATGTTTATGTATGTAAATGTATGTATGTTTATTACAAAGATTTAGTTAAAGATAACAGGTGGTTAAAATAGCTCTGTGTTCTTTCAGTGAGAATTCGGTAGTAAAAAAGCCAATAATATTGAAATTTATAGCCCTCAAGCTGTAGTGCAAATTATTAAAGAAATTATATAGCAGTCTGTGCATTTTTTTTCCTAAACATCTGTTCCATATCTTCAAATAAAAACAAAACCTGCTCCAATAAAAACTAAAACTGATAAGGCGATACCAAGCAGAAAGTAGTGTTACCAGTGGAGTACGAATAAATTTATCCAAAAATGTCTGGGAAATGCTTCAAATGCAATTCTGAGTGTGTAGTAAAAGAAAATAAGATCGACATTTTTGGGTACCCTTGTGACCAATGCAAACGAATTGTGTGTAAAAATTGTGCAGGTCTATCAGCTTCGGAAGTGAGAGCAGTAGTGACTCATCCAGTTTCAACGGGAAATTTGTCACTTTGGAACAAAAAATAATCAAGATAGAACAAATCAAATGAGCAACTCGAGCAAAGGGTACTGAAAATTGAGGAAATTATTGAGCTAAACAAATCAGAGAAAAACAGGATCATAGAAAGTGAGATGCAAATGAAGAGAACTGATGACGGGAGCGCTCCTGCAAACGTGGATATGGACGTTTTCATAAACAAAATAAATGAAAGGCAAAAAAGAGCAGCTAATATCATAATATTAAACTTAAACGAGTCAAACAAAACTGTCCACTCTCAAAGAATTGTTGATGAGAAAAACGCGGTGAAGGAAGTCCTGCAGAACATTGATGTGCAATTAGGAAACATCAATGTCTTCAGACTCGGCCCGGCTCAACCAAATAAAGTAAGACCTCTCAAAGTCTGCTTTCAATCAAGCAAGGATGCTGTTATGGTTTTAAAAGACCGTTAAAATACCAAATGTGAAAATCTTCGCAGATCAAACTAAAACTCAACGAGACTACTTCTTCAAGATAAAAGCACATCTAGAGAAGTGCAAACGAAGAGGTGAAGAAAAATTTATAAAATACATCAATAATGTTCCAACATTAATGAACACTAGATGGATGGACACTCCCAGGCAATCTGAACATTTTTCAAATTCAAAAAACTAAGATCAATCTCGCGTGATGGTATTGTATACAATGAAGACATAATCTATCTGAATATCCAAAATTTTATTGCTCACAAAGCCGACCTTATAGCAAATATTCTCAAATACAATCCATCTATAATTATATTAAGTGAAGCCAGGATGACGGAGCACATCGAGGAATCTGAACTGAGATTATCAGGATATAGTTTTGTTAGATGCAATAGTACTAGCCGACATACTGGTGGAGTTCTTATATATGTAAAAATTGGCATTAACTTCAAAATAAAAAAGAAAGTTGTTTTAAATGAAAACTATTGGATACAATTCATTGGAGGTTAAATTGGAAAATAGAAAATGGATGATTGGAGGTCTATATCACTCCCCAAATGCAAGTGATTCCATATTTATTGATATGCTTGAAGGTTTTTCAAATAGAAATGGTAACAAAATTCTTCTTATAGGTGATTTTAATATTGACTTTAAAGATATGTCCTCTTTTTATACGAAAAACATTGTGAACTTATTTAATATGTATGGTTTTGAACAAATTGTTAATGATTATACTATAATAACAAATACCAGCAAAACTCTACCAGATTATGTTGTGACAAATAGCAGTAATATTGATGCCTATGTTAATGATACTCCAAAAATCACTGATCACTCTGTTATTACAGTAAGTTGCTTCAACTCCAGAATTAAAAATAATAAAAAATTAATAAAAACAAGGAATGAGCTAAGGAACAAAGCAAAAGAAAGGGATTGTGCTTATAAAAATTTCAAAAATATCAGTAATCATCTTAAAGATCAAATGTGGGAAACCTTCAAAAATTTGAGAAACCAGTATGTTAATTTTTTAAGATGTAAAAAAATGTATTACTATGAACAACAAATAGATTTAAATAGAAATAAGTCAAAACAAATGTGGAAAAACCTAAAATCACTGATAAGTCCAAAAAGTCGACCTTTGTTATAACAAAATATTATTCAATGATGGTATTCAACCCAACTATTATACTAATAACTTAGAGATTGCTGAAAACTTCAACCATTATTTTGTCGACAGCGTTCATCAAATTGCAAACAGTATTGATTATGATGGAATTTGGTCAAGTCAAAACTATCCCCATGAAATTTTAAGCTGTAAATTCTTAAAAGAAACTTTTGATTGTTTCGGACATGTATTGCTAAATCTTGTTAATACATCTCTAGAAAAAGGTATATTTCCAGATCAGTTTAAAATAAGCACCATCATTCCTATCCCGAAAGTAAATAACTCAATAGATGCTTGTGATTTTAGACGAATCAATACTCTTCCATCACTTGAAAAAGTCCTTGAAATAGCAGTCTATGAACAAATCGAAAATTATTTCAATATAAATAAACTCTTCATTGGTGCCCAGTCTGGCTTCCGTAAAAATCATTCATGTGAAACTTCTCTCCAATATATCATATCAACTTGGAAAAGAGCCCTAGATATTAATAAGTATACTGTGGCTATTTTTTTGGATTTACGTAGAGCTTTTGAAACGATAAATCGAAACATTTTATTGGAAAAATTAAAATATTATGGTATATCTGGCAATGTGCTAAACTGGTTTGAAAGTTATCTGAGTTATCGTTTCCAACAGACCAAAATAAACAATATCAAATCCAAGAAAATTATAAATGCGATGGGAGTCCCCCAAGGAAATGTTTTAGGACCACTTTTATTTATCATATATTTAAATGACATACACTACACGCCAGGTTCACATTCTCTAAATCTCTTTGCTGATGATACCTTAGCGTTAAGTCTGATGAAAATCTTGGGAATGCTATCATGAATATAAATAACTCGCTTAATAACATTGAGAAATACTTGAAAGTGAATAAATTAAAACTAAATGTCAACAAAACTAAAGCAATGATCATAGCACCAGAATACAAGCTGCGAAATTTAAATGCTATAAATTTGAATATAAATATAAACAGAGAATATATAGAAATAGTATCTGAAATTAAATATCTTGGTTTCATTATTGACAACTCTCTGACATTAAATAAACATGCTGAATATATTATTAGGAAAATTTTAAAAAAGCTATTTTTCTTTTCCAGAATTTCGAACTGCTTGAGCACATATGCCAAAATAACAACTTACAATAGCATTATCCAACCTCATTTCGACTATTGTGCCTCTTTACTATTCTCACTCAACCAAAATAAAGTGTCTCAATTACAAAAACTTCAAAATCGCGGCATGCGTATGATTCTAAAATGCAGTCGCTACACTTCAATTTCTCAAATGCTAAATTCACTCCAGTGGTTGTCAGTAAAGAAGAGATTTTATTTTTCAACAAGGGTTTTCATTTTTAAGATTGTAAAGGGTTTTCAACCAACTTATTTTTATGATTTCGTGATTTTAAACAAAGACATACATACATCATTATAACACAAGGCAAAATAACAATTTCCACATAAACAGAACAAACTCGACACAATGTATGAATAAATTATTTTTCAAGGGTTTAAATGATTTCAATAAACTACCCACAAATTTGAAAGGGTCAAATACTGTTGTAAGGTTTAAAAAAAGTTTATTGTCTATTCTAGATGAGTTGTGATGGTATTACTTCAATAAATTACTACTACTAATAAGAGAATAGTAATCTAGTAAAACTCAAATGGAGATGAAAAAGTCAATATGATTAAAAATACATACCATCCAGAAAGTGTCAAAAAAGGAACTTCTGGCTGTGCATAGAGGTGTGTTGGTTCCTACACTTATGTATGGTATTGAATGTTGGGTTTGGCAGAAGAAGCATGAAAACAGGATTAATGCTGCGGAGATGAGTAGTCTAAGAAGTATAGCCGGAGTGACCTGGTTGGATAAAGTAAAGAATAGTGAGATAAGAAAACGCTGTGTTGTAAAAGAAGGTGTGGTTACAAATATAGATAAAGGAATGCTTAGATGGTTTGGACACGTAGAAAGAATGGATGAAGGAAGATTGACGATACAAATTTATAAAGCGAGTGTGAATGGTTGAAGGAAGATTGACGATACAAATTTATAAAGCGAGTGTGAATGGTTGAAGGAAGATTGACGATACAAATTTATAAAGCGAGTGTGAATGGACAAGTCGGTAGAGGTCGACCTCGGCGAACATATCTCGATCAGATCAACATTGTTTTGAAAAAAGGCCAGGTCAAGAGTACCAACAACCGACGAGCATGTATGAGAGCACTGATGAAAGTAGAGGAAGCATAAGATGTGTGTAAGAACCGTATCAAGTGGAAGGAAGTAAGTGGTCTCTGCCTATCCCTACAGGAAAAAGGCGTGACTATATGTATGTATGTACTTAAAACTCCCAGATGCATCCAGTTACACTGGCCATTGCTTGAGTAGGACGTCTGCCACCTTCCTCGCTGACAGTGGAGCTAAAATTCAAACACTCAAAAGGCATGGAGGATGACAGTCAACTAGTGTGGCTGAAGGATATATCAAGGAAAGCATTGCCAATAAGTTGAAAATTTCAAAAAGTATATTTCATCAGCAAGAACTAGAGGCACCTCAAGATCATTCAGGAATGCAGGTGAAGAATTATAATAGTTTCAGGAAGAACAAATAGAATTGAATAAATTTGGTGTATTGAGGTTTTCAAATTTGAATAATTGTAATTTTACTATGTATATCAATGTTTCCAATAATAAATAAACAATTTTCTGTCAAACTGTCTTTTATTGACAGTGACAGGAATAGGCAGTAAATGCCACTTTATCAAATTATTTGAAATTTAGTAACATAGCACATTATGAGTAAAAATGCGAAAAAGAATATTTTTTATTTGTCACTTTGGCGCCATACTAATCTCACAAACTTTAATTATTTCATATAAATTTATGGAAGTGTTTCCAAGCAAATTATTTATTATTTAAAATTGGTCCTTATTTGAGACGCTGTAGAGTTAACAAATAAAAATTTTAAAATTGTTTTGTTAGTAAATGTAAATAAAACAAAAATCTCTTTTAAATTAATAAGAATAATAACACGAATTTAAAGTATAAATCTATATGGGAAAACGTGGTCAACAGCATAAAGTTTAAATTTGGGATTGCCAAAAATTGAGTGCCATAGACTGATGATTTTATGAGGAATAAATAGTTAATTTTTAGAATTCTTGTCATTTCCACCAACACTTCTAAAAATACAGTTAATAATAATGAATACAAGGTATGTAGAAAATAAAGTATTTCCTAGAGGCGACAGTTTAGTTTACATTTCATTATTAAGTTTTACAAACTGACCTTACAATATGTCACTTTCGGAACACTGGTGTATGGAAACGTTACATGGAAACATAGAGCTATTATTTCATCTCATGGGTACTGCACATAGTTTAAACTTCCTAGTGATAATATTAATGTAATCATTTTCATTTAGGTGACTGTATACTGCATAGTACCAGGGTTTGGAGGATATATATCATGATATTTATAACTTATTATATATATATATATATATATATATATATATATATATATATATATATATATATTCGACAATTTCATTTATTACATTAAAAATATTTTCCACCATTCTAAACATCCGAAAATGTCTCAATACGCCACTGTACAAAATTATAATTACTGTAGGGATTCATTCGTCTATCGCGCAAGCATCACCGCGGGATTCCCAGGTACGCGACGCGACGATTTGTTTCGCTCTTGCTTTCCCAAATAATCTTTATTTCTGTGTTTTCACTCTGTGTTGACTGTAAGTTAGTTGTGATTTTTATTGAATATGCCAAAACCAAAGCATTCTGTTTGGCGATATTTTGACTGTATAATTAAAAACAAAAACAGTACTGGAAAATGGGCAAAATGTCGAGAGTGTTCTAAGGAGATGCAGGGTATACCATCGCGAATGGAAAAACATATTCTAACACACCAAAAAAATATGCCCAGTGATACGCCAAGTCGTGAAACAACACAACAGCATCATTCTGTTCCTGAAGATGTTCTGCCTTCCACTTCCACTACTACAAAAAAAAGTGTCAACACATCAGGTACGTAGATAATTGTTATATATATTTTACTAAATCTGTCTGTACAATTTTTTTGTGGATATTGCAAGTAAAAATAATTAAAAAACATGTTGCTAATAACAGTTTTTTTTTTCAGAGTTATATGCCTCAGCCAACCAAGAAACTGATGAAACAGCATGTTTTAACCATGGTAAAAGACGCTGATGTTGTTGCAACCTCAGACACTTACTCTAAAGAACTCTAAAGAACTTTTCTGCATGCTGATCATACTGAATTTAAGAAAATGATGAATTCATTATGGCGCGGTTATAATGGCCCCTCTTCATATCAGATTGGAGAACCTATTCTAAATGAAGTGTATGATGATATTTTGAAGGAGTGTAGGAATGCATTGCAGGGAGAAACAGTTTTTATGTCCCTGGATGGATGGAGCAATGTTCGTAACGAGCCTCTGGTATGCTGTAGTATTATTACTCAACAAGGTGAGTTGTTCTTGGTGGAAACTACTGAAACGGGAGCACAATCACATACTGCAGAGTATATTAAAATCATGGCACTTGAGGCAATAAGGAAAACAGAAAACCAATTTCAAGTTCATGTAAGGAGTTTTGTCACAGACAATACAGGAAATGTAAAGAAAATGCGTTACGAACTAGAAAATCAAATCGGCATAATACAATATGGATGTTCAGCTCAAATTTTGAATTTATTGGCAAAAGATTTAGAAATTCCTTCAGCTACCGCAAATATTGTAAAAGTTATAAAATATTTTCGCAACAAACATGTACCATCTGGACTCTACAAAGAGGCTGGAGGCAAAAAATTGGTTATGCCTCTGGAAATAAGGTGGAGCACAATGAACAATGCACTTAAATCATTTTTGGTCAATAGGGGAGTATTAGTTCAGTTATGCCAGGACCATAAAGATGTCACCAAAAGTGACATTATAAAGATAGTCAATGATGCTCAGGTTGCATTAAATGCCACTGACCTAATTGCTCGTCTAGATCAAATAGCCATAGCTCTTGATAGAGTTCAAAGAGACTATACAACTATAAAAAAGTTTCTTTAAAAGAAAAAATATGGCACTTGGGGCAATGCATTGTCTAGCAAATATTATTGATCATCGATTTTTGGGATGACGTTTAACAGCTATTCAAAAAGGAGAGGCTTTTGAATATTTGAATAATATCAATAGTTCTTTTGTTTCATTTGTGACGTCTCTTATGTCACAAGTTATCCCATTTCCAAAGAACTTTTTTGGGGATCATTTTAGACTTACTCCACCAGTAACGTGGTGGAAATCGATCCCTGTATTGGACTCAGACTGGCCAGACAAGGACGCTTTTTTGAAATTATGTGAACAGTTACACACTGCAGTGGCCTCTACAGCTGGGATTGAAAGGGCCTTTTCTTCTTTCGGTTTGGTTCAATCAGATTTACGAAACCGCTTAGGAAACCAAAAAGCCAGAAAGCTGGTTTTTATGTTTAAGTGTATGAACCAAAATACAGACAAAAATAAAACCAACCTTGATTGGTTAGGCTTGATTGGGCATGGGAACCAGCATTATCGGAAGATTCTGAAGTTATGGTCACTAAGAATAACATTATTGATATTAATGTTAATGATGATTTATCAGATGAGGATGATATACCAATATCAATGTTAATAAAATAATGTTAGAACCTGTTTGTTTTTAATTATTTTCTTTTTGCCTAATTGGAGTTATGAGCAAATGTTAAAATAAAAAGTTTTTTGGTTAGAATATAAGTTTTAATTTTGTGATTGTGTTGAAATATTAATGTTTATAAAATAATACTAAAATCTGTTTATTTTAATATTTTTAATAATGATTTTTGTTTTTTCTGCTTAATTAGAGAGAGAGATATATAGAATATAGGTTTTTGTTAATGAGTTTGTGTTAAAATATAGTTTGTGCAAGAAACAATGCCGTTTTTTAATTAAGTAAATAAATTTTAAACATGATTGTATGTTGGATATATATCCGATATATATTGGATATATATCATGTGATATGATATTTATATAAATATCATGATATTTTCGAACCCTGCATAGTACTCCAAAGATCCACATGTGAGCACTGAAATTTTAAAGCTTCACACCAAGATTTGCACCTAAAATAAATTATTTGTTACAACAGAAATATAAGCTATACCTATTGTTATACATGACAGAACTACCAGACACTAAACAAAGGAAGGTGTATAGGTGTAGGGGAGACTATTGTACCTTGGGCCATCTTGTACCTCGGGCCATCCAATCTAATTTATCTAATACATATTTAAAACTTTGGGTACTTGTATATACAACTGGCAACATTGTATAGGCTCTGGCGGTAACTTCAAGCAATTGAATGTTTTTCATTAATATGTGGTAAAAATTTAAAACGCGAAATATTTCAATAACAAAATCTACATAAATTTTACAGACAGAAAATTTATCTACTCGGGCTGCTGCTAAACAATTTAATATTTCTAGAACGACACTACAAAACCATTTAAAGAAAAAGCAAGAAGATCAACCATATACATATACAAATAAATGTGATATTTGGAAAGTGTTTTATGCAGAACAGGAAGAGATGTTATACAAATACTTAATTAGTTGCAGTAAAATGATGTATGGCGTTTCTATAAAAGGTGCTCGAAAAATAGCATATAATTTTGCCAAAGCCAACAATATAAAATGCTTAGCCTCTTGGGATAAATGGAGCCAAGCTGAAAAAACCTGGTATTATATGTTTATGTTTCGTCATAAAAACATGTCTTTACGAAAACCGCAAGCGACCAGCCTGTCACGAGTGACAAGTTTTAATAGACATAACGTGTCATCCTTTTTTATTAAATATAAAGAGTTAATGGGCAAGTACCATTAATGGATTAATACCATATTAATGGACAACCACGAAAGTCATAAAAGCATTTAAGCAATAGACTTAGCAAAACGATCAGGTGTGGTAATGTTTACTTTTCCACCCCATACTAGCCATACACTTCAACCACTCGATAGAGGTGTCTTTGGACCATTTAAGAAGTTTTACAATGCAGTAGCTTGCGAGTGGTTGCAGACACATCCTGGCAAACCAGTGACGATATACGATGTTGCAGAAATAGTCGGACAGGCATATCCAAGAGCATTTACACCAGTTAACATTCAAGCAGGATTTAGGGCCTCTGGAATTTGGCCAGTGAATGAAAATATTTTTGGAGTACAGTAAGTGTGCAAGATACGAACAGGCCCACAGAATCATTATCTAATGATCCTCAGAACACATTAGTCCAAGATATAGCATATCCCAGATCATCAACATCTGCTGGTCCTTCAGGTGTTATTACTTTTGTATCTCCAGAATTAATAAGTCCATTTCCTAGAGCTACTGCCAGGGTTGGATCTAGCAGAGGTAGATGCAAACCAGGAAGATCCAGAGTATTATCCAAAACACTTGAGAAAGCAGAAATAGAGGAAGCATATGAGAAGAGGCAGTCGAAAAAGAGAGAAATACAGAAAGTTACTAGAAAAATTGTGGAAGAAAGCTCTACATCCTCATTGGAGGAAATATTTAAAAAAAATTGATGGTACAGACAATAAATTTTTGTATGAAGGAGAGAAAACATATTTAGTTTTAAAAGAAGACTTTATTATGAAGTTACCTAGACCTACTAGTTTGGGAGGCTCAGCTAGACAGGCCTTACAAATTGCTTTTCAAATCAGTTTTGGTTCTTACCATGTTGAATAAAAATTATTGACAGTTTTCTTTCCTTACATTTTACGTGTTTACTGTATTACTTTTTTAGTTGCATTGAATAAAAAAATATAACATTTTAGTTGTATGGCCTAAGGTACAATACCTTGCTGTCCAAGGTACAAGATAGGTTTGGACCTTGGGTCATTTGACCGAATTTTTTTTGTCACCCTTAAAAAATAGCCCTCGAGTTTGTATGTCTTTTTTATTACCAATATTAGTAACAAACATCCTAATCTAGGTCCTGAAACCATTGATAGTTCGCTTGCACATTTCTTTGTAGTTAAATATATATTTTTAAGAAAAGCTGCCCAAGGTACAAGAGTCTCCCCTATATATTGATAAATGCACTTACTTTTTAATGTTTTTGTGAAACCAATGCATTTTAGCGACTTCATCTTCTTGAGTTCCCGCAAATTTAACAAATGTTTTTTTGAATGGCGAACATAGTTTTTTCAGTTTATCACATAAATAAAAAATAACCGAAATCAAAACAGGTTATATTTAGGATTTACTACAACTGTTGATTGTCGTTTCCCTTTCCCATGTATGGCGTGTTGCGTTGCCAAGCTTTCTTGAGGACTAAATTTTAATACACGATTTAGCAACTAGCCAATGTTAAACTTTTTTTTAAATCATTATTTGCTTAAAAAAACGTAATAATTTTATTGCAGTTTGTTTAAGTGAAGTCGTATTAGGTATTTTTACATAATATTTATGGGTAAATATGAAAATAATAATAAAACGTCCGGCAACGTCGTTAATAATTAATTCATTCAACATCAGTGACATCTACAAAATTCTTTACGGATTGTGGAAGAGGAATAGCTATATTCACAAATAATGCATACGAGAGAGAAACAGAAATATAGGTAAATCGACTGAGATACCCAACAAATTAGGGAATCCAAACCAAATGACTTTCTAGCTGTCAATATGGCGCCTGGTTGGCAAACAAAAGTTATATGTACATTAATAGTGTTTACATTGTGTTACAGCTTTATTCAGCTAGATTATGGTTTTTGTGGGTCATTTTGACTATATTTTGAAACATTCCTTAGTTATTCCACTTGTTTGAAGGAGTCTTACGTGTTCAACATGCAAAGTTCATATTTCAAGAAGTTATTGCAGGAAAATCCAGATGTTGTTCAGAGGTGAATATGAATATTTTTTAAGCATTTTGCACAGCCAATTAGTAAACTTTTATGCCAGAAACTTTTAGAATTATTATTTATAGGTATCTAATGAAGCTGAGTGTGAATAAGGATTTGGACCCTTTTACATTAGCAACTGTTGATTTGAAGTATAGTGTTGATGGCATTCCACCATTTACATATCCTGATATATTTTCATATATGGTATTGACTCACAATTACTACACACATGAGCAAATGAAAGCCTACAAAACCTCTGATGCACACAAGTATTTTTTAGCAGATTTTGTATTGAAAGTAGGGACAAAGATTATAAATGATTTTCATGTCATGATTGAAAAGGTAATTTGCTTATATCAATGGCCTAGTGGCAATACCATGTATCATCACATCAATTTTGGTATTTTTATGGATTTTTAATCATTATTGGGGTATCAAGGGGTATGTTTTAATACCACATAACATCAAATTTATAGGTTAAAATCCAGTTAAAACAGTCTTGTGGTTGTTACGGAGCGATTTTTATGGTATTTTTGTGATAGTTCAAGAAAGAGGGATTGAAAAAAGGTAAATGCTAATTTAAAAAACTAATTTTTTAGCTTACTTACAATAGAAAGTTAATTTCATAAACAACATAACAAAATAATTAGAAGATGGTACAGAAAACCTATAAATAGTAATAGACTTATTAATTATCATTCATATCATCCAAATAATATTACAATTAATATGATTACAAACATGAAAACAAGAGTAGAGAAATTAACTCATCCTTCTTTGAGATTTGAATGTTTAAATGAACTTAAAATTAAACTTAGTAAACATTCCTACCCAAATTCTTTATTCAATAAAATTATTTTTAGTACCCCATCACGGCACATACCTTCAATTCTAAATTCACCAGAAAGTAATATTACATACTTACATACATAAAGTCACACCTTTTTCCCATAGGGGTAGGCTAGACTACTTCCTTCCACTTGCTACGGTTCGTACACACATCTTTTGCTTCCTCTACTTTCATCAGTGCTCTTATACATGCTCTTTGGTTGTTGGTACTCTTGACCTGGCCTTTCTTCAAAACAATGTTGATCTGATCGAGATATGTTCTCCGAGGTCGACCTCTACCGATTTGTCCATTCACACTCGCCTTATAAATTTGTTTCGTCAATCTTCCTTCATCCATCCTTTCTACTTGTCCAAACCATCTAAGCATTCCTTTATCTATCTTTGTGACCACATCTTCTTTTACACCACAGCGTTTTCTTATCTTACTTATCTTAACTTTATCCAACTGAGTCACTCCGGCTATACTTATCAGACTACTCATCTCCGCAGCATTAATCCTATTTTCATGCTTCTTCTGCCAAACACAATATTCACTACCTTACATAAGTGTAGGAACCAACACACCTCTATGCACCGCCAGACGTGCCTTTTTTGACACTTTCTGGCTATTCATAAAGCTATGCAGTGCCCCATTCATTTGTTTTCCTGCCAACACCCTTCGCTCAATGTCACTGTCATACTTTCCATCTCTAATAAATTTTGAACCCAAGTACACAAATTCATTTACTTGTTCCACTCTTTCTCCTTCAATCGAAACTCCACAGTTTGTCATGCTTTCTTCTCTTTCAAAAACCATTACTTTCGTTTTGCTCACATTTATTTTCATCCATTTGATTTTCAGGGAATCATGCATAACATTAACTATCGCCTGCAACTCCTCTTTAGATAATGCTAATATGACTTGATCATCGGCGTAAAGAAGGCATTTGACGATCAAATTATTCATTTTTAATCCATAAGCACTCTCTTTCAGATCTTTTAAACAATTGTCTATGTATAAGTTGAACAGCAATGGCGAAGCCACACATCCCTGTCTCATACCTTTTTCGTTGTTAAACCAGTCCGTGCAAGCTTCATTTATCCTGACACAAGGAGTGGAATCCTCGTAAAGTGATTTCAGTGCTCGTATTAAACTACCACTTACCCCATACATAGACAATGTAGACCACAATTCACTCCTTACCACTCTGTCATAGGCCTTTTCCAAGTCTTTAAAAGCGCAATAGACCTTCTGACTTCTAGCCAAAAATTTTTCGACTATACCTCTTAAGGAAAATACCTGATCCATACATCTCCTTCCTCTTCTAAATCCTGCTTGCACATCCCATATTATCTTCTCAGTTTCATTCGTTACTCTTTTGATCAATATCTTTGCATACAGTTTGCCGACTATGCTGACCAAACTAATACCTCGGTAGTTCTTACAGTCCTGCTGCGAACCTTTTTCCTTGTAAAGCGGCACGATAACGGCCTTGCACCAGTCGTCTGGTACACCACCACTCCTCCAACAAAGGTTAAAAAGGCGGTCCAGTAGACTAGCTACCACGTTTTGTCCAGCCTTCAGCATTTCAACTGCTATCCTGTCGTACCCAGCAGCTTTACCCAATTTCATACTGTTCAACGCTTCCACAATTTTTGTCATAGTAATTTTACTTTCATTGCAACTTTCACTCATGTCTTCGAATTGGGCCTGTACTTGTGTATCCTCTTTCTCAAATAAACTTTCGAAGTATTCCTTTCATCTCTTCAATACGCATTCCTCTCCTTTTACCATCCCACCATCTTGGTTTCTGATTCTTTCCAATTGCGAGGTAGTATTTTTATCTCTGGCTGTTCTTATGGACTTCCAGAAGAGTTTAATATTGTTTTGGAAATCGTCAGATAACCTTCTATTAAATTCATCTTTATCACTCTCCTTCTTTTTTGCCACAACCTCTTTTGCCACACCTTTTAACCTTTTATACTCATTCTTTGCCTTGTTTACATCCTCAATCGTTGCCTTTTGCGTTCTTTGATTGGCTTTTGTAGCTAGCCAATCCAGCCAGGCTTTCTTCTTTTCTGACACCACTTTTTGAACCTCTACGCACGTTTTCTGTAACCTGCATCCTTTCCTTCTTTTACTTACACCGCATACTTCAATAGCAATATCCACGATTCCTTCCTTGAATGGCTTTCACAATTCTTCAACCTCACATGCTTCATCTAAACTGTCAAATTTCTCGGTCAATTTACTAAGGAACTTCTCTTTTATACCTTCTTCTTGCAAATTCTCAACTTTTATACGCTCTAGTACACTACTTGAGTCCTGCACACGATGGCGCCACCGCTTAAAGAGTCCTCTTATTCGGCTCATTACTAAGAAGTGGTCTGTGTCAATACCTGCACCGCGGTATGCCCGAGTGTCCATTACTTTTTTCTCAATCTTTCATCCACAATTACAAAATCAATTATACTTCTCTGGTGTTCTTCTTGTCTTGTGTACAAGTGGATCCTTTTATGGTTAAATATTGTGTTTGTTACCACAAGATTTCGCTCCGAATATACTTTAAATAGATTTTCTCCGTTATCATTTACTCTGCGTCACCGTACATTCTCAGAACACTGTCATATCCATCACGCTTTACTCCTACCCAACTATTAAAATCACCCAACATTACAATTCTTTCATTCTGGTTACACCCATTTAAAATATCTGTCACACTATCCCAAAACTCCCTCCTCTCTTTCTGAGCTTTTAAAGACTGGTTCCACTGCGCATCTTGTGGGGCATAAACCCCTAGCAAAAAGATAGGACTAAGACCAACCTTCAGCCTCACCCAGAGGAGTCTTGGGCTTACACATTGAAAGTGAGTCACACATTCATTCATTCTAGCAGAGAGTATCACACCAACGCCCTGAGAACCTCTGCTGGTTTCCGGAACTCCTGACCAGTAGGCTGTATAAGGTCCATGTGTTTTGGTATCACATCCTTTCCGCTTTGTTTCATTTACACAAAGAATATCAATTCGTCTTCTATCATCGTGTAAATTTCATCAATTTTATCATTTAATCCTCCCCTCACATTCAAAGTAGCAAAGTGACTGTCCGCAGTCCACGTTTCGCCCTTACAAGAAGCATGACATGACAGGTGGCGACGCCTATCGCTATCGTGTTGGTTATAGTCAATACGACTATTACTCATAGCTTCCCATTAGATAAATATAAATTATACTAGAATAAATACATAACAAATTAGAATTAAAGTTAAATAAATGTCAAAGAAAATCTTAATCTGACAGAACAAATAAAATTTTAAATCTTTTGGGAAATATATTAATCGCACTTAAGCAAACAAATTTATAATAAAAATAAATGTATGATAATATTATAAATAAAATAACCTATAAAAGTTTACCTCATATTCACCAACTGACTTCAAAATTGGTTAAAGTTCTCAAAAATGAAAATGTAAATATAGCAAAAATAAATATTAAAAAAATTTCCAATCTTCATACTAAATTAAAAACATCGATTCCAAAGGAATTCAAATTAATCAAATATAACAAAACAACTTTTGAAAGATTGAATCACAGGTCATAAAAGTGAATGTAGGAGGCACATAAAATCAGGTGCCCTAACCACTTATGCTATTGATGAGAATCATTGTATTGATTATAAGAATACAAAAATTTTAGGTATGGAAAGTATTTTAACCAAAAGGCTATTTTTAGACATGGTACATATCAATAAAAATAAGTATAACACCATTAATAAAAGAACAGATATTAATGAGTGCTATTTATACAAGTATTCTTAATAAAAAAAACAATTAAATTTCAGATAACCATAATACACTTATATTTACATTTCTCATCATGTAAATTTCATTAATTTCATCATTTAATCCTCCCATCACATTCAAAGTAGCAAAGTAACTATCCGCAGTCCACGTTTCGCCCCAATAGGAAGCATGACATGACAGGTGGCGAGTAAGAAATAAATTAAACGTCAAAAAATTCCAAGTCGACAAACAATACAAAATTTTTAAAATCCTCTAGATAAATATATTAAATGTACTTACGAGAAATTCCAGCAAATATTTTGATAAAATTTACACTTACTCTACGTGATAATCCAGTAAATCTTTTTCTTAAAATACACTTACTCTTCCGTAACACAAGGCACTTTACTAATTTAACTTAAATCAATACTCTTAATGTTTTCTGTAAATATACAGTGTTCCTATATCACAATAAATAAAAATATTAATTTAATGTTCAATATTTTTTTTAAAAAATCGTGATTTTTTTCTCAGCGAACGAACTGTCAACGTTATGTTCGACATAAGTCATTAGTAACTATAAAAAATCAGGAACTTTTTCTGCGCCAAAACCAATTGTGAATCGGAAAAATGCATTGGGCACACTTTCGGATTTTAACAAAAATTCTATCCGTCGAAAGGTTCACAACTTCTTCTTTAGAAAGGAAATTCCAACCATTGATAAAGTACTCAAAGCTGTTAATGATGATTTAGATTTGCCTAATTTTAAAAGAACCACGTTTTATAAAATAATAAAAAAATTGAATTTTAAATTTAATAGACGTCAAAGGAACAGCTTTTTAATGGATAGGGAGGAAATAAAATGTTGGAGGAGGCACTTCTGAATATAAATAAGAAAATATAGAAACCAAAACAAAGACATTTATTACTTGGACGAAACTTGGATAAATGCTGGACATACAAAGTCCAAAGTTTGGGTAGACGAGACAGTAACATCTAGTAGGCAAGCATTTTTAGATGGTCTTTCAACAGGTTTAAAACATCCCACAGGTGAGTAAAAGATACATACATACATACATAAAGTCACGCCTTTTTCTCATAGGGTTAGGCAGAGACCACTTCCTTCCACTTGCTACGGTTCTTACACACATCTTTTGCTTCCTCTACTTTCATCAGTGCTCTCATATATGCTCGTCGGTTGTTGGTACTCTTGACCTGGCCTTTCCTCAAAACAATGTTGATCTGATCAAAATATGTTCTCCGAGGTCGACCTCTACCGACTTTTCCATTCACAATCGCTTTATAAATTTGTTTTGTCAATCTTCCTTCATCTATCCTTTCAACGTGTCCAAACCATCTAAGCATTCCTTTATGTATATTTGTAATCACATCTTCTTTTACACCACAGCGTTGTCTTATCTCACTATTCTTTACCTTATCCAACCGAGTCACTCCGGCTATACTTCTCAGACTACTCATCTCCGCAGCATTAATCCTATTTTCATGCTTCTTCTGTCAAACCCAACATTTACTACAATAAATAAGTGTAGGAACCAACACACCTCTATGCACAGCCAGACGTGCCTTTTTTAACACTTTCTGGCTATTTATAAAGCTATGCAGTGCCCACTTCACTTGTCTTCCTGCCAACGCCCTTCGCATAATGTCACTGTCATACTTTCCATCTTTAGTAAACTTTGAACCCAAGTACACAAATTCATTTACTTGTTCCACTTTTTCTCCCTTAATCGAAACTCCACAGTCTGTCATGCTTTCTTCTCTTTCAAAAACCATTACTTTCGTTTTGCTTACATTTACATCGAAAATATGTTACTTAATGATTTTGATCCATTTTTAGGCAAAGGAAAAAGGCTTATTGTGAGCTATATTGGAGGTAGCAATGTATTTGTTCCAGAGGGATTATGGGCATTTGTTTTGGTTACCATGTAGAAATGGATGGTTCAAATAGTTTATGAATATACTACCGAAGCTAGAGCAGAATTCTGTTATTGTACTAGAGTCTAGTACGTGGAAAACCATTCACCGATGGAGAAATGATCAAAGAATGCATAATTGCAGTAACCGAAGAAATGTGCCCCGAAAAGGTAAATTTATTAAAAACTGTCAGTATGTCAGCAAACACTGTGGCTCAAAGTGTAGAAAACATTGCTAAAAATATACCTCTTAACTGTTCGACAAAAATGGACATGTTTAGTGGTTTTCTTTGGCCTTGGATGAGTCAACGGATGTGTCAGATACTGCTCAGGTGTTGATTTATATTCGAGGAGTAGATAAAAGCTATGAAGTGCATGAAGAACTTCTTGATATGTATAGTATTCATGGCACAACTACTGGTACAGATATTTTTAAAGGAGTTGAAATGGCCATTAATCAAAAGAACCTTCGATGGAAAAACTTGAAATGTATTACAACTGATGGAGGCAAAAACATGAGTGGGAAAGATAAAGGAGTGGTCGCTCTTGTGTCAAAGGCTGTAGAAAATGACGGTGGTTCAAAACCATTAGTCTTACATTGTATCATTCATCAACAGTCTTTGTGCGGAAAAGGTTTGGATATGTCTGAAGTTCTGAAACCAGTCATATCAACTGTTAATTTTATCAGATCTGTTGGGCTGAATCACCGATAATTCCGACAATTTATTGAAGAGATTGGAGAAAATGACTTACCTTATCATACTGCCGTACGTTGGCTTAGTTGTGGGAAAGTCCTTCAGCGCTTTTTTGAACTTCGAGCAGTGATCGAAATTTTTTTGAATGAAAAGCATCGCCCTCTTACTGAATTACAAAACAACGCATGGCTGTGGAAGTTAGCATTCTATGTTGATTTGACAAAACATGTGAACGAACTGAATTTGAGATTGCAAGGAGAAAACCAGCATCTTCCTGATTTATACACTAATATCAAATCATTCCGGAAGAAATTGATACTGTTTCAATCACAACTACGAAGTAAATGTTTTTCACATTTTAAAACATGTGAAATATTCAGCCACACCACTGAGACTGAGTTTCCTATCGATTTTGCAATCGAAACTTTGAGTGCTTTGAAAATAAATTTTGATACTCGTTTCTCGGACTTTGATGCCATTACGAATCAAATTAAGAATTTTTAGAATCCTTTTGATACTGACATTGAAACCCTAGCCCCGGAACTTTAAATGGAAATGATTGATCTACAGTGCAGTGATATAATTAGGAACAAATATCAAAACTCATCTTTGTTGGAATTTTATAAGAGTCTTCCACTGACACAGATTGATAATTTGCATAAAATTGCTCCTGGGCTGTTTTCTGTTTTTGGTACTACTTATTTGTGTGAGAAGACCTTCAAAATGAAGTACACAAAAAATGTTTACAGATCTAAATTAACTGATGAGCATCTTAACCCTTAATGACCTGAATTAATTTTTTTTTAATTTTAAAATTTTTTTTTGGATAAATCTATTATTTTATTAATATTTAAGATTATTTTCCATATTATTTATCAAAATTTAATCTATGTTACGAGAAAATCCGTGTTGCCATATGGCAACGCTAAGCAGTCATACTGCTATAAGGGTGTTAATTTTTATCATGGTTAGAGCTATTGCAGCTTCTCCAATAATAATTCCATAATATAAGCAAAAAAATAAAAAAAACAAAGAAAATTACATTAGAACAATTTATTATAGAAATACATTTTATTGCCCTTTATGAAAATCTACAAAACAATCAATACACATACCAATTTTACATTTTATACACATAGTTCTCATTATGGATTTGCAGTTTTTGTCAGCGCATCGCCATTTTTTGTTACCTGGTATTTTTCCTACCAAATGATCCCTCCCATCTGATCTTACTTCTTCTGATACCCTTGTCGTGATGGAGCTTTTTGAGGAGGAAGATCTCCCTGCGCCTTTTGCAGCTTTTCCATATTGGCCAAGATAAGCTAGTACAATTTCTCTTCGAAATTGAAGTTGTGAAATTTCAGAACTTCCAAATTTCCTCTGCAGTATCCATGCATTATGAATGCAGATTTCTATTAGCCACGACAAAAGGGGCCAATACCATTTTTTATTACGTATGTTTATACGATATTTGGCAACATTTTCGTCCATTCTATCGGTTCCGCCCATGTATTTATTATATTCCCCCAATACATATGGTCGTGGCACTTGGACAGTTTTTTTTCTGTGTTCGAGAGTATCTTTTGACGGTGGAAAGTGGCTCAACTCCATTGCAGTTCGAAGCAATAGAGGCAATTGAATTATCTACCCATTTCACAACAACTACTGCATCTTCTTTGCAAATTGCAGACTGATAAACTCCTCTATCATTTTTTTTCAATTCTTTATTTGAAGGTAGAATATTATTTTTGGGAATTCTATTCTCTCTTATTTTTCCCGTTGCGTGGTATCCTCGTTCTTTTAAATAACGTAATAAATTCAGACTGGTAAATACATTATCAAAATATAAATGATAGGGCAATAGCTGTTTGTCATGGGGTAAAGAATCCAGCATCCTGAGTAGAGGAGTAGCAGCTTTCCCAAAACTTTTTTCGTATCCTTCGTTCGAAGATATGCTTTTTCCTTGATAAATTTCGAAATCCACAAGATATCCATCTACAGTGTTCAAACACCATACTTTGTAACCAAACCTAATCGGTTTTCCATGAATGTATTGTTTACATCCGTGTTTACCGAAATACTTCACCATGCATTCGTCAAATGACAAATTTCTTTCAGGAATATAGTGTTTGTGAATGTTTGTTTTTACCATATTCACCAAAGGTCGCAATTTCCACATTTTGTCGCCTAAATCTGGATTGGAGTTATCGCAACAATGAAAAAATCGTAAAATTTGTTCAAATCAATCAAATCAAATGTAGTTATTTTTATCCCAATAAAATCTCTTTCCTGGCAATTTATTATACCCGCTAAGAATCAATATGGCCACGAAAATTTTAATTTCTTCTGAAGTTATTGCAGGATTTCCACAATTGATAAATTGCGCGTATTCGTTTGAAGAACTCGTTAAAAATTTAATAATTTCTTCATTGAAAAATAATTCAAAAATATCCGAAGAAGATTTGTTTGTAAAATCATGAACATGGACTGGAAAATCATCTTCAACTGTAGTTTGAAATTGTCCTTTGATCCATGTTCTTTCTTTATTTTCTTTCCACTCAAATTCTTCTTCCATTCGATGAGTCCTTACAACTTCTGCTTCTGATAATAATTGTCTCCCATTCAAATTATCACCCCCACACTCAACTTCATCCCCCGAATCTTCATCGGTAAGAACGGCTGCCTCGAGTGGAGATAAAAAAACTTCTCTTATTGGGTTATCGACGTTTTCATTTATTTCCTCCTCTTCTAGTATCATGTCTAATGCTTCTTGGACAGTAAAATCATCCGCAAATCGAATGCCCATGCTTCTAAAATAAAAATGATTTTAAATATATTGTAATAATCGCGAAGTCATATTATTCATTCGTTTTACTAGAAATAGCATTGGGAATAGCTTAGCGTTGCCATTTGGCAACACAAAGAATTACGTCATATTTTCTAAGAAAGTAATGTGAAGAGAGTCAAACTAATAATATTTATTTATAGTATGAACTATATAGAATATAATACGTAAGAATCAAACATTATTATTATTGCTAAATATGAGAAATAGTTACTTACCTCGCGTAATCATCCATATCGCCGTCAAAAATAAAAAGAACTAAAATAAACCAACCACAATTTCTCACCGAATTGCATTAGAACCTTGCAAACTGCTTTTGTCGGCTCGACTGAGGTTTCATATACATGCGCAAACACTTCCCGGCACGATTCGCTTGCACAAACAAGTACAGTCTTGCAAATAAAAAGTTATTGCGCGGCGTTGCCATATGGCAACGCTAGGTTAATATGGGTTAAATCTCTTTTAATAATTGGTACAAGTAAAATTAGTCCACAACTACAAACTATTGTCAGTGGAAAATCTCAATTACATAAATCTCATTAGTATTTCATATGTCATTATGCTTGTTATAAGTTACGTTTTTATTTAAAATGTATAAACTGTTAGTTGGATTCATTTCAATAATTTGTTAGTTATTATATACCGAAGTTAAATTTTCTGCATATTATACATGTCTTTACTCATTACAATTCTGTGTTTCTTTATCCAACTTATCACAAAAACAATAACAATAAGCCTACAACAATGTTATGAGTAGTTAGCCCATGACCATATCAATGTAGATGTCATATTAATAATTATTCAACATAAAATTAGAATACTTCAGTAAACTAAATTTAATTTGCTATAAAAAATATGTTCTCTAAAAGGAGTTTTCAAGTATGCTAGTTCTCCGTGGGCCGGACAAAATCTGTCCGCGGGCCGGATGTGGCAAAAAAGCTGTTATTCAAAATTAGCTTCGTTCAAAAAATATTTCATTTTATGATTCAATGATAAAAGCCCAACTGCTACGTATAGTAAAACAACATAAAGATAAATATTATAGTTACATTATCGACGAAATGGCAAAAAAACACAATAAAATTAATTTACCGCTACGCTGGGTATGAAATCCCATTCTTTTCAGTAATTTGTACAAACCGCGACGAATAAACATTATTGCGTTCGCAGAGATACATAACATTACAACGTCTTTACGTCATATCAGAAATAACACAAAAACATCATTTTTTTATAATTGTTGGAGATAAATACTCTAATATCTAATACATCAATTTGAAGTATGTTGTTTTGACGCCTTGTCAGAGAGATTGCAGCTGATCCTTACTCAGGGAAGGTCAATTTCGTAGTGTTATAAATATTTCAAGTATTTGTTGGTATAGTAGACCATTTTAATTCGGGAAGAGTGCAATTTTAGTGTTACAGTGCAAATTTATAGCATTACAATTGTGGGCAAGTACAAGATCTATTGCTTACTAAAATAATTTAAAATTTACATCAACAACTAAAAGTGTTAAAACATTATTTGCCCTTTATTGATAAAATTTATAGATTCGACTTGCACTCTTGTTTATTTTTAATCTGCAACTTTTGTGTTATCAAATTTTTGTGCTCATTTTAAGTCAATAATAAGGATCTGGATAATTGTGGTAGATGTGGTAAGCTGGTTAAAACCGGATATAGGTGTCAAAAATGTTATCGTTTACCGCATTACGCTTGTTTAAAAATAATGAAAAATGTCCAGTTTCTGAAGGATGATTTAGTAATTTGCTGTAATGAATATGGAGGTACATCTGATACTCCGTCATCTATTGATATTGATTAATGGAGTAACTAGAGAGACAGACCCTTCAGGGACCTGTATTGACCACATATATGTAAGGTGTAAAGATAAAGATTATGATAAAATAAACTCTGTAATTTTAAAACGAGATTTCACTGATCATCTTGTCACGTGCCTATTTTTTCCCTTCTACAGTTCCATTATTAATTGGGTCTCTGATGATTTCGTATTCCTTAGGTACTCGTAAGTAGGGTTGCATACCGTATTTTGTTGTAACTTAAGTATATCATTCGTTGTGTATAGTGTTGCATACCTTGTAGTGATGGGATTTAATTGTTAATGGCTGTGACATTTTTGTTAATTGATGGAGATGGGGTGGGAGTTTTTGTTATTAGATTTTGCCTTGATTTTTAGCCTCGATTGTCGTGTGTTGTCAGCTATATTATTGTTTGGTTTGCATTTCTGTGTGGATGGGCTGGCTATCAACACGGACTAGTGCGATTATGAGTTTGGAACATAGATTTGTGAAGATTGTTGGTTGACGCGTGTTCCGTGTCATTTTTGATATCCGGCCTGGGAGTCAGTAGTTTGGACAGTCGATTGGTGTCAGTCTTCGAAGTCGGGTGGTGGTGAGAATTTTTGGAACGATTTGATATTAACACGTTAGCAGAACCTCTACGGTTTTTTCTTTCATATCTGGCTGTATTTGGGCCATCTTAATTGGATTTTGAAGAAAAAACCATTTAATTTTTAACTTGACCATTCTATCTTACCTTTGTTGTTGATATTTTGGATTATGGTGTCGAGTTAAAATAACCGCATGCGGGATCTGATGGAGGGAAGCCATTGTTAAGTAGCAGGTGCAGATCCATAATCAATCCGGCCACAGGATTAGTGAATTCGTATACCCAAAGGTTACAAGTGATTTATTTTAGAATATTTAAACGACGCGATTTGTTTTTGACACCACGATTAAGTTTTGTTTTAATTTATTAATATGGTACACTGTTGAAAACTATTTATTGCATTGGATAATATGCCGAGGCTGAACTTTGATTAAAGTAATACTCTCAATAGTTCTTTGTGTCCAAGTAAAAACGTTTTCTTCATACTTATTTGTAAATATCCTACAATATTGCTATTTTGAAGGACAGCCATCGTAAAAGGAAATATTTTTAAATAAGCTCGATTGTTTTAACCGTGTAAATCTTTATGTGAAAAAAAAAACCGTGAGTAAATAAGCAGCCGTACGTGAACGTTGATGAAGTATTGTTAAAAAGTTGAATTGTATACGTTTTTTTTGGTAACCTGATAAGGTTTGTTTTTTTTACCTGTGTTTTAATTATTTTATGGAATCGTAAACTTTGGATTTTTGATTTATTGTTGTCTTATAAAGTTGTAAATTTTAAAGTTTCGTTTTATTGTTGGCCGTTAATTTTGATGATATTTGTTATAATTTTGTTATTGAGCTGTGTATTTTAATTTATTGTGTGAGTAAAGTATCCAATATATTTTTGCTATAATTTTATTTATTTGGTTCACCATAATCTTAGTTGTTTATCGTGTGGCTCCGCTAGTGCCTATAAGACCTAGGGGTTTCCGGCTTGAACCGTCTAAGTCGGTGGCGCGGCTCACTTTTATATTTTTATTTTTTTTTTCTTCTACCCTCTACGGCTGAGCTCGGGCATAATTTGCCAGTAGAGAGAACACTGGCAGAGTACTCTATAGAGAACGAAAAAGATGTGGCAATCTTAGTAAATCTAAAACTTAAAAATAATGTTGGTTTTCAATAAAAAAAAATCCTTAAAAAAATAGATTACAATCTACTCTCACAACAAATCTCACAATTAAGATGGGATAATGTATTAAGTGACAACAACGCTGAGACATGCACAAATAGCTTTATCAACACCATGCAAAACCAAATTGAAAACTGTATTATTGAATATAAAATTACAAATAAAAAACAGGTTGAAGCCATGGATCACTGATGGTCTTGTAAGGTCAATTCGTAAGAGAGATCAAATGAAAAAACAATGTACTCTGCATCCTGATAATATTGAAATTTTGAATAATTATAAAACTTACAGAAACTCATTAACTAAAATAATTAAAAAAATAAAATACCAATTTTTTAAATCTAAATTGCAAGAGAAAATTAATATTCCAAGAACAATGTGGGATGTAATAAAAGAAGCCACAAATGATAGTACATGCCATAAAAGTGAAATAAAAAGCATAATAAATGAAAGAAATACAGTTCTAAGTGATCATGGCTTAATCTCAGCGGAATTTAATACATTCTTTGGCACGGTCGGCCAGAAATTGGCTCGGAACATAAAACCATCACGGAAAATTTTTAGAGATATCTCAAAGACAAATTCAGAATCTTGTTTCCTTACCCCAGTTACATCATGTAAATTAATAATACAACTTAATAGTAAAAATCATGTGGTAAGCGTTAGAGATAGAATAACCTATGAAATTTTAAAAGAAAAACACGAATATTTGATGAGTCCCCTAAGTCAGATTATAAACTGCATTCTGAGTAATGGAGTGTACCCAAGCATTCTGAAAAAGTCAATTATAGTACCAGTATTTAAACAAGGTAACAAAGAATTAACATCAAATTACAGACCAATTTTTTTAATTAGCACATTGAGTAAACTAGTAGAGAAATGCATTAAAGTTAAACTACAGTCATTCTTGGAACAAAGAAATCTCCTCTCAAGCAATCAATATGCTTTCCGGAAACACTCCAGTACAGAGAACGCCTTATGTAAGGTCACTGAGCTGGTTTTAGCGGGACATTCCAGTGGTGAAAAGGTAGTTGGTATTTTCCTGGATTTGAAAAAAGCTTTTGACACTGTGGCGCATCACATACTTCTTGAAAGACTGCACAAGATAGGTGTTAGGGGTACAGTGTATAACCTTCTGAGATCATATTTAAGTAACAGAATGCAATGTGTTAAAATTGGAAACAGTCTAAGTGAGCCTTTTGAGATGGTGTGTGGTGTACCACAGGGAACTGTGTTGGGCCCATTGTTGTTCAACATTTACATAAATGATGCTTTGTCAGTTATTGATGAGGGAGCAGTGTTTTGCTTTGCCGATGACACTGCTGTAATAGTTAAAGATAAAACATGGGAACTTGCTATCAGAAAGGCTGAAAATTCTGCGTCACAAATAAAAAATTGGCTTGACCATAGTTTGCTTTCGCTGAATATAGAGAAGACTAAGTTCATGACTTTTGCGTTAACACAGAAATCTTTGCCTGACACTCAAAATTTAAAAATACATATATCAGATTGTAATACGTATGATTTAAAAAGCTGTAATTGTACTAGTATAGAGAGGGTAAAATGCATAAAATACTTGGGAATTTTCCTTGATGAAAATTGGAAAAATCATGTTACTTATATAACAAAAAAAATTAGAAAACTAATATATAAATTCTTTGAACTCAGAAATATTTTATCTTTAAATATACTAAAAATGGTTTACTATTCACTAGTTGAATCTATCATAAATTATGCAATAATTGTCTGGGAAAATGCATCAAAAACAATCTTGAACAGTTTATCCATAGCCCAAAAATATATAATTAAATTAATTATGTTCAAAAATAAAAGATTTTCAACAGAGCTACTGTTTCAGGAAAGCAAACTATTAAATATAGAACAGTTGTATATAAAATCAGTATTAAGATTCATGATTAATAATCACTACTACAGAAATAAAGTTTTACATCAACTAAATACAAGGAATTTTGTAAACCGTAACCTAGCAACATCCCTCGTCAGGCATAAAGCAGCTCAGAGACATATTAGCTACACTGGCCCTAGAATTT
Source organism: Agelastica alni (assembly GCA_950111635.1). Lineage (NCBI taxonomy): Eukaryota > Metazoa > Arthropoda > Insecta > Coleoptera > Chrysomelidae > Agelastica > Agelastica alni. Next base: position 66,468,339 of record OX467711.1, on the reverse strand, counting down.
ATAATGCCCTACCTGGTTCACTTAGAAATAAAGCCTTCAAGAATATTAAAAACCAAATTCAGGATTGGATTTTGAAAAATAAATTTATTGGGACATATATATATATATATAGAACAAATTTTGTACAGAATAGTTATATTATTTATCACACTTATTACTTTAGTATATATTATTATATATTTATTAAAATTAAAATTGCTATTGGCATAACCTTGCTACAATTATAATTGTAAGTAAAGACCAGCATGCACAGATGATTTAAAAATCCATTGTGCTGGTTAAAGGCTTAGTAAACTTAGTATAAGGAATATATATTGTTAAATAGCTAAGTACCTTATTGTAATTTACTACCAAGCAAATAAATTTGAAATACACTGATAATGTTGACGTAGAAAATAAATCTGCTCGAGGTCAAGAACATTTTGAGGGTTTTATGGTGAAAATAAAAAGACAACATTTAGAAGAAATGTTAAACAAAAGGACGAGACAATTCAATATCAAAAAATTGCTATTTATTCATTAAGGGACCAAATGAAGAGTTAAATAAAAAAGAATTAAAAGCTGAAGCAATTACGAAATTCAATTGTTTGTCCCGCACTGCCAAATTGTCAAAAATCAAACCTTAAGCTAGGTAGTTCTGATTACTCGAAGTCCAGTGTGAACCAACAGAATCCGCAAAAAGGCACTGCTTCAGTTCATAATTCAATAAATAAAAAAAGTGTTACCTTCTTCCACCGGTGCAATAAGTGCAGCGACTATCAATCCTTCAGGCGAAAGAAAACCTTGCCAGCTATTAATTGAAAATAATGATAACATTTTAAGTTGTCCATTTAAAGCAGCAAAGATAACTATGGAAAAATATTATCATTATCATACTACAAATTGGGATCCAGATGTAAGAGGAAAAGACATATTGGAATACCTTAAAGATTTTGCACACAAGGTAGGTGGAAAAATTTTATTCAAGAAATCCGAGCTTTTGTAAGCGTCATTTGAAATAAGTGTTTAGGCTACCGAATCTGAAAATATTTTAAAAAGTGAAATAACACAAACATGTCTTGATAACGTTATTTCCAATATTAATTCTGATGATATAACAACGGGTGTTTGTGATATAATGATCGCTGATCATTTATCAGTATATGTAAGGGTAAAATTGGCCGAGAAAGTAAACATTAGTAAAAATTCTTTAAAAATAATTGTTAATAAAAGATATTTGGCCAAGTTTGAGTTATTGTCAGATGTTAATGTAAGTTATATTGATATTGATAGCACCAATGTAGATGATGCGGTTAATATTATATTAAAATTTTTTACTAACTATAAATGAAAGTTTTTCTTTAAAAAGACAAAAAAAAATCAAATGATTTATATTAGTTTAATAGTCAGCTAAGAAATATGAGAAATAAACTGTTTAAAAGTAAAAAAACATTTAATTCTACTAAATTAGTGGAGGATTGGATTAGGTTCAAGAATATAAAGAGAAGATATCAAAAATCTATCTCTCAGTGACAAAACGAAACGCTTATAGTGAAATTATAGAAGCATCAGATAATAAATCAAAAACTATCTGAAATTTAGTAAATAATATGTACAAATAAAAAAAAAGCAAAAAAGTAGTTCCTTCTTTTTCCTCAGATCAATTAAATATTTTTTTCTCGACAATATCAGATAAAATAACTATTAACTTGGATGCTTCTGAATTTGACTCGCTAATGTTTCTCACTAAACAGCCTTAACCTTCAGGTTCATTTTATTTATATGATGTATTAGAATATGAGAAGTTAAATAGTCAAAGGGTAAAAGCTGCTGTTGATATCTTAACTGTGCCCCTTACTCTGCTATATAATAAATGTATAAAAGAATGCATCTGGCCTGATCCGTTAAAAATTGCAAAATTAGTGGACAATATGGATTCAGGAAAAATCAATCAACAATTAAAGCTATTTCTGCAATAATTGAAAATATCGATGGTTTCGAAAGTGGATGTTCAACTTATGCAACAATGTGTGACTTAACAAAAGCCTTTGACTGTGTTAATGTCAATATACTTGTAAAAAAATTAGAATATTACGGTATACACGACAATGGATATAAACTTTTCGAGTCGCAGGATGCAACATGTGAGCTTTGAAGGTGCTGATTCTGATATAGTTCTGGTGAAAAATGGAGTTACGCAAGGGTCGGTTCTTGGACCGATTTTTTTTGCTCATATATATATATATATATATATATATATATATATATATATATATATATATATATATATATATATCACTTCGAATTCATGTATTATGTATACTGTTGATACAACTCTTATCTCAAGATGGGGCTCTGGTTCATGTCAGGAACAATTAGTATCTGCGAAAAATTGGTTGTGCCAATAAATTGAAGCTAAAAGAAAGAAAATCAAATTTAATTTTATTTAGCTCGGATAAACGAGCAATTAAATCCGAACCAGTAAAATTATTAGGAGTCATGCTTGATAGGAGTTTAAACTGGATACAGCACTGTAATACTCTTTGTGCGAAATTGTCGACACAGATATATGCCCTACGGAGAGTGAGTTATTTTCTAAAAAAAAATTCTTGTAAATCTGTATACTATGCTTTGGTTCATATTCATCTGTCATACGGCATCTTGTTATGGGGTAAAACTAATGCTCTACATAAGGTTTTCAGTTGCCAGAAGGCTGCAGTAAGAATTGTTGCTAATTTTCCCTATGGAACTCACTGTAATCTACTGTTTCATAGTTGCAAAATTTTCCCACTGCCCTGTATGTATATTCTGGAGACATTACTTTATCTACATAAGAATAAATATCAAGTTCCATTAAATATGGATACTCACAATTATAACACAAGACACAGAGAGGATTTTAAAATTCCATTTTTAAGAATAGGTATTACACAAAATAACAAACCTGATGTTAATATTTACAATTATTTCATTAGTTATTATCAGAAAGACAATCCAAAAAAAAGAGCATATACAGATTTAAAAACTTTGTTACGAAGTTTCTGTTACAGCACTGCTTTTATGCTACCATGGAATATTTTCTTTTAATGTGCAGTAAATATTAAATATAAATTTAAATAAAACATATAGGTGTATAATTGTGATCATAAAATGTATTTTATATAGTTTTTTATCTATATTTTAAATGTATTTTATCTATTTATCATTTGTGTGTTATGTACCATCTAATTGTGACTGTAAACTTACTCCAATGTAAAGTAATGGGTCAATAAACGCTATCTATCATTATTGATTAGTTGTATTTGTCATTAATAATTTTGTAAAACTTTAGTTCAAATATATATCAAATATAATTGTCTTTCTTTACTGAATTTTAACTCTATATATCCATTGGCACTCAAATATCTAACAATGGTTATGGGCACAGAATGATCAAAAGAGGAATTGTTCACCAAAAAGCTGGAGTAAAAGGATAGAAAGAATAATGTATTTTTTTTGACAAGCAAGACATTTTTACCTTTCCTACAAATAAATAGGGTGAAATGCTCGTAGAGAAAACAGAGAAAATATAACGATGAAATAAATACATGCAGGAACTCTTTGATGATGAACACCGTGAGAATAACGTTGAAGGTACTGCAACAATAGGACCCTCAATCACAATGGAAGAGACTCGAAATGCTATCCATAAACTTAAGGCCAATAAAGCAACTGGAATAGACGAAATACAGGGCGATATCTTGAAAGTGATAAAAGAATGTAATCTGAAATTAATAACAGCACTATTCAATGATATTTATAAAACAGCTGAAATTCCGAATGACTGCCTGATATCGATATTCATTCCAACCCAAAAAAATCAAAGGTCAAAACATGCGCAGAACACCGAACCATTAACTTGATAAGCCATATGCGGAAGGTCTTCTTAAGAATCATCCATGAACGTATATATCCAAAACTGGAACGAAATATTAGCGAGTCGCAGTTTGGCTTTAGAAGAGGATTCGGTACAAGGAAAGCTCTGTTTAGCCTAAACGTTTTGATACAAAGAGCGCAAGAGAAGCTAATGGAACTTTTAGAGCAATTGGGATTAGATGATAAAGATCTGTGAATCATAGGTAAGCCTTACTGGCACCAAAAGCCTGCGTTCGCGTTGTCGAAGAAAGTGCCACGTCTGTTTCGTTCTCTAAAGAGTACTCTGCCAGTGGTCTCTCTACTGGCAAATTATGCCCGAGCTCAGCCGTAGAGGGTAGAAGAAAAAAAAAATAAAAATATAAAAGTGAGCCGCGCCACCGACTTAGACGGTATAAGCCGGAAACCCCTAGGTCTTGTAGGCACTAGCAGAGCCACACGATAAACAACAAACAATTTTGGTGAACTTAATAAATAAAACTATATTTACAATTCCTGCAATATATTAATTAAGTAAAAATGATGCTCTGAAATTTTTTTTTTTTTTTTACAACAAATTCTGTATTTTTGGTAAAGTGGATTAAACGAATTTAATACACTTTTCTTAAAATAATATTTAAATTAATTATAACAATCTTTTAGACAATAAAAAAAAACTAATGATGTACAAAAGAGAATTAACAAAAAAAAAATGTTCACAATATTTAAAATTTCAAAAATAATTGGTTTTATATAGAATTCTTGATAGCAAAAGATTAAAAAAAAAATACAAAATAAATGGACTTGCAACAAAAATAATAATTTGAAACCATCACAATAATTACATAATGTATATTCAGTAATGTATACGTTCAGATTCAACTTGGAGCAGGTACAAATTTAATGAAAATAATTTGTTACATTTTAACTATTGAAAACACTTAGATCAAGCACATAATAACTGATAAGTTGATAAAATTAAACTCAATACTATGTAACCAATTGAAAACTTCATAGAGACGTCACTGTTACATCGATGATCCAAGAAACAGAAACTCTAAGTAGTATTATCATAATAATTTCTGCTAAAAACACCAAGCAAGTCTTTATAACACTGAAATTTATCGTCGATATGGTTGATGGTTATGGAACGGCACGTGCTAACCAACAATGGCTTCCCTCAAATAGATCCCGCATGCGGTTATTTTAACTCGACACCAAAAATATCAACAACGAAGGTCAAGTTAAAAATGGCCAAGTTAAAAATCAAATGATTTTTCTTCAAAATCCAATTAAGATGGCCCAAATACAGCCAGATATGAAGAGAAAACCGTAGAGGTTTTGCACACTTGTTAATATCACACGACGACCACAAAAATCCTCACTACCGACTCCCAAGACTGACACCAAGCGACTGTCTCCAACTACTCACTCCCAGGCTGGATATCAGAAATGACACGGGACACGCGTCAGCCAACCATTTTCGCAAATCTATGTTCCAAACTCATAATCGCGCTCGTCCGTGTTGATAGCCAGCCCATCCACACAGAAAAGCAAACCAAACAATAATATAGCTGACAACACACGACAATCGAGGCCAAAAATCAAGGCAAAATCTAATAACAAAAACCCCCACTCCATCTCCATTGATTAGCAAAAATGTCACAGCCATTAATAAGTAAATCCTATCACTACTAGGTATGCAACACTATTTACAACGAATGATATACTTAAGTTAAAACAAAATACGGTATGCAAAACTATTTACGAGCACCAGACTATCAGAGACCCAATTACTAATGGAACGGTAGAAGGAAAAAAAAAATAGGCACGTGACAAAAGATCTAAAGAATTCTTAGTCCTACAAGGAGTACGTTAAGGATGTGTGTTGTCATCGCTATTGTTTAATGTGTACTCCGAATGCCTTTTTAACGATGCATTAGAAGAAGATCAAGATGGAATATATTAAATGGAGAATATATCAATAACTTCAGTTATGCCGACGACACCGTCTTGCCGTCAACCAGTGCAGAAGGGCTTCAACGATTAGTGGATAGAGTATCGAATACTTGTAGTAATTACAACATGCGCCTAAATACTTCTAATACCAAGGTTATCTAACTATTCTTAACTTTATCCAACCGAGTCACTCCGGCTATACTTCTCAGACTACTCATCTCCGCAGCATTAATACTATTTTCATGCTTTTTCTGCCAAACCCAACATTCACTACCATACATAAGTGTAGGAACCAACACACCTCTATGCACCGCCAGACGTGCCTTTTTTGACACTTTCTGGCTATTCATAAAGCTATGCAGTGCCTCATTCATTTGTTTTCCTGCCAACAGCCTTCGTTCAATGTCACTGTCATACTTTCCATCTCTAGTAAATTTTGAACCCAAGTACAAAAATTCATTAACTTGTTCCACTCAGTGGTTAAACAACAGCGTTTCAAGCGCAAATGAGTGGGGGAGGAGTGGTGGGGGTAGGAGTGGAGGAAGTGGTGTAGGAAAAGTGGGGGGAAGGGGGGGAAGTGACAGGAGAAGAAGTGGGGAAAATGACATTGTTGACATGTGACATTGTTGACATATGACATTGTTGCCATTGTTTACATATGGCATTGTTGACATACGGCATGTTGCCATTGTTGACATATAACATCATTGTTTACATACGGTATTGTCCCCATCGACTCGATTTAGAGGGTTCTGTAAGCACGTTGAAAAGTGTTGTGACGTAAGCGTTGAAAAAAACTTGGTTTTTCGGAGATTCGAACCTGAACCCTTTGACTTACTAAACAGATAGCTATACCATTCAGATAACTCGCATATTAATTTTATCGTGTTAGATTGGATATACAAATATATATTTGTGACATCATTTTTATTAAAAATAACCTTGAACTACCGGATAATGGTCGAAAATGTTTGGTGTGATGTAAGCGTTGAAAAAAAGCTGGTTTTTTGGAGATTCGAACCTGAATCCTTTGACTTACTAAACAGATAGCTATACCATGTAGCTACTACGCATATTAATTTTATCGTGCAAGATTGGATATGCAAATATATATTTGTGACATCATTTTTGATAAAAATAACTTTGAACTGCGCTACCAGATAACTTTGTTATCGTATACTTAAATAAGGTGTAATATTGATTGCGACAGAGATAATAATTACACACGCACATAGTCCCAGTTTAAATGTGTAAGATATTGTTGTACATGTACAGGGTATGTCACAAATTAAGAAGTCAAAAGAACCTTAACGAATGTTGGCATGGGAAAAATTGTTTTTATGAAAATTCCCATACGCTAATCTTAAGATACACCGTTCTAAATATAAAGGGGTTGGAAATTCCGATTAAATTAAATCAAATTTTAAAGTTCGAGAAGCTAAACAAAATTTCAGTTAACGTCTATGTTTTAGAATTAAATAAAACAGAGAAGAGATCATTTTACATAGTTATACCTGTTGTGTTTACTTAAAATAAAATGAAACGTCACGTCAATTTGGACTAATACAAGATCAGTATTTTCAAAAATTAAATGATTATAAAGCGCCACCTATCGACAATGAAAATGTTGAAATCAAATATCATTATGTTTGGATAAGTACGAGGGTTGTCGTAAATTAAGAAGTCAAAAGGACCTTAACGAATGTTGGTATGCGACCCATCAAACGATTCAGCGTTGCTTAAAGTACGTTAAGTGTCACGTTAAACGTCACGTGAGTACGTTAAATGTCACGTGAGTACGTTAAATGTCACGTGAGTACGTCAAGCGTCACGTAAAACGTCACGTGTCACGTTATACGTAACGTGTCACATTAAAAACAAACACACACGTTGGATATTTTTGTTCATGTACAGGGAATGTCACAAATCAAGAAGTCAAAAGGTCCTTAACGAATGTTGGCATGTGACCCATCAAACGATTCAACGTTACGCAAAGTATGTCAAGCGTCACGTGAGTACGTTTAAAAACATACACACATTCACAACAACGTGACATGTCACATTAATAGACATTGTAGCCATTGTTAACATATGACATTGTTGCCGTTGTTTACATACAGCAATGTTGACTACCATTGTTTACATAGGGCATTGTTGACATATGACATTCTTGACATATGACATTGTTGCCATTGTTTACATACAGCATTGTGGACTACCATTGTTTACATAGGGCATTGTTGACATATGACATTCTTGACATATGACATTGTTGCCATTGTTTACATACGGCATTGTTGACTGCCATTGTTTACACACACATGACATTGTGGACATATGACATTGTTGTCATTGTTTACATACGGCATTGTTGACTGCCATTGTTTGCATAGAGCATTGTTGACATATGACATTGTAGCCATTGTTAACATATGACATTGTTGCCATTGGTGACATTGTTGCCATTGTTGCCATTGTTTACATACGGCATTGTTTACATATGTCTTCAAATTTCCCTTTTACTTGAATACTATGAGACTACATATGTTTTTATTTAATGTCATTACGGAATTTTGGAAAATTTGGGAAGCAAGATTTTCGATACATAATCTTTATTTCATTCACATATTCATTGTATTTAAATCAATTTTCGGTGATAATGTATTATCGTATCGATCGTCGGTAAAACATCGAAACCATGACAATAAAACCCACAATAATCTTTTTTAAAAGTTTACGAGAGATGAAAAGTATGACAGTGACATTGAGCGAAGGGTGTTGGCAGAAAAACAAATGAATGAGGCTCTGCATAGCTTTATGAATAGCCAGAAAGTGTCAAAAAAGACACGTCTGGCTGTGCATAGAAGTGTGTTGGTTCCTACACTTATGTATTGTAGTGAATGTTGGGTTTGGCAGAAGAAGCATGAAAATAGGATTAATACTGCGGAGATGAGTAGTCTGAGAAGTATAGCCGGAGTGACTCGGTTGGATAAGGTAAAGAATAGTGAGATAAGAGAACGCTGTGGTGTAAAAGAAGATGTGGTTACAAAGATAGATAAAGGAATGCTTAGATGGTTTGGACACGTTGAAAGATGGATGAAGAAAGATTGACGAAACAAATTTATAAAGCGAGTGTGAATGGACAAGTCGGTCGACCTCGGAGAACATATCTTGATCAGATCAACATTGTTTTGAGGAAAGGCCAGGTCAAGAGTACCAACAACCGACGAGCATGTATGAGAGCACTAATGAAAGTAGAGAAAGCAAAAGATGTGTGTAAGAACCGTAGCAAGTGGAAGGAAGTGGTCTCTGCCTACCCCAATGGGAAAAAGGCGTGACTTTATGTATGTAATAAAATCTCAAGAGTACCAACGACCAAGAACACTAATGCAAGTAGTTCATTGTATTTAAAACAATTTTCGATAATAATATATTATCGTACCGATCGTCGGTAAAACATCGAAACCATGACAATAAAAACCCCAATAATCTTTATTAAAAATAAAATTACTTAAAATCTCATGAATCAAACAAACAAAAATTAGCTTAAGTCCTCATGATGACATTTATTGCCTGGGACTATCGATACTCTTCCTTTTGGGTCATTATAGTTTAAATAAATATTTTTTTTTCACCCTAGCACATCTCTTTAGTTAAAGAAATGAATAGTTTGATCCTTATTCAGCTTTTAGACGATACATATCTCTAAAGGTAGCGTCAAGTCCGGGATGCGTACGCGCTCGCTGGCCGCTGTGAAAATAATATAGATAGGTATATATACGAGGAGGCGCATGAACTGGCAAAACTTTTGGAACTATTAAAAAAATTATCTTTTTAACAAAAAAAAAAACCTTGGTTAAAAGAACTATTTAAGCTCCCTTTTTTCATGTATTACGCAATAAATTGTCTTGTGGCGTCATCAAAAGATTCAGCATTACGCAAAGTACGTCGACCGTCACGTTAAACGTCACGTAAGTACGCCAAGCGTCACGTTAAACGTCACGTGAGTACGCCAAGCGTCACGTTAAACGTCATGTGAGTACGTCAAGCGTCACCTTAAACGTCACGTGTGTACGTCAAACGTAAACACAGCGTCACGTTCAACGTCACGTGTGTATGTCAAACGTAAACGTCACGTGTCACATTAAAAAACACACACACACCAGTTTGATTTAAACAATCTGCATGGTTAAAGCCCTATATCGAGCTGAACACTCGTTTAAGGACTACAGCTACCAGTTCATTTGCAAAGAGTCAGTTTAAACTCGCGAACAACGCGGTGTTCGACAAAAGAATAGAAAATAAACGCTTTCGCAGTTAGTAAGTTCATACGAGGGTCGTTACAGGACAAAAAATTTAATTTCTAACGCCATATTTAACAATAGATCAATTTTTGAAAGCGAACGAGCATGATATTTTAAAACATTTTAGTCATTTGAAAATTGCAGGACCTCGAAAATTTAAAGTTGGTGACATTGTACGAATTAGTAAAGCCAAACACGTTTTTAAGAAAGGTTATACACCCAATTGGTCAACGGAATTATTTAAAATCACAAAATGTAAGATAACCAATCCTGCAACGTATCTTCTCGAAGATATGATGGAGGCACAAATCAAAGGAGCCTTCTACGCGGAAGAATTACAGAAAACTGCTAATCTCGATATCTACTTAGTAGAAAAGGAACTTGGACGCAAAGGAAATAAAATGTACGTCAAATGGTTAGGCATAAAAGGCAACAGTTGTTTAAGTGGAGGGGAGGAAGGTTACAAATATGCGCGAGTTACATGCGTCATTTCCGCTTACTTCTATTAGAACCATTTTTGCTTATCTAAAAAAATGTCTTGCTCGCATTTTCCTTTGTTTAACTTTATTATAAAATAAGCATTATGTATCAAAATTAATCAATCTCGACTTTATTTCTAAATTGTTAGCTTCGTTGTTATATTTTTTTTTTATAAACATCCTTGAAGATATAAAAAGAAAAAAGCCATACGGTTTAGTACCATTTGACTATTCACATTAAACGTTGATAGATTTTTGCGTGCAAGTGCTCCAAGAAGAAAAAAGTAAGTTTAAATTATTGTTGTGTGTGTTTTGTCTCACAAAATATTCTTATTTTTGATTTTAGATGAATTTGGAAAAATTAAACGAAGTTTCCTCCATTACAGCACGGAAACCTATAGTAAAGCTGCAGGAGCTACCAATAGGAGTTCCTCAAGCAATTTATGCTGCGAAAATAACCAAAACACCATATGGTACAAGCGTTCTTATTGACTTGGGTGATAAAGTCACATTCCTACCCAACAGAGTGACTGCTACCTATGAGCCGTATATTAGCCATTTCGAGAAAGGGAAATACAGCTTAACATACCAAGGATCTTACGATTGTGGCCGCCCCCATTTGGCTGCAGCATTTGAAATTAAAGAAATTTAGTCCGATATTCCAACAAAAGAGAGCATGAAAAATGAAGTCGATAATGTTTTTGCAATGACTTGTGTAATATTGGCATATATTTTTGTTTTAATTTTAAAAATGATCTTAAAAATTGTAAAACAAAAATTTATATTTACATGTAATATAAAAGTTGATGATGAATACACATAGTGTTTTAATAAAAAATCCAATTTTTCTTAAACATTTATTTAAAATAATTATAATGGTAATACAACATTAGAAAACCAGTGACGGAGACGTTGTACATTTCGTTCGGTACACGAATATGGTCCAGAGGCGTGGCAGGGGTTTGGATCCTGGGCAATGTTAACATTGTTGACATATGACTTGTTGCCATTGTTTACATATGGCATTGTTGACTACCATTGTTTATATAGGACATTGTTGTTTTCTTTCTTAGTTTTATTATTTTCTTTTTTAGTTTTAAATCCAATTTTAGATATTTACTTAAATTTTGAACATTTTAACATTTTCTACGTTAATTAACTGAAATAAATGTCAAATGTTTGAGGCATGTGTCGAACGTTACTTTCAAAAATAATTGAAACGAAACAATATTCATTCATTTCCTTTATTTAACTCAAATTTTTTTTTTAATTAGTTTACATAATTAAAGTAGAATAGGCCCATTATCTGCAACATAAAAAAAACTCAAATTTTTTTTTTTAATTAGTTTACATAATTAAAGTAGAATAGGCCCATTATCTGCAACATAAAAAAAAACATTTGTAAAATAAAAATATAAAATCATAGATAAATTTATACCTTAATGCCCAAACCGTCTCGCTCTCGAGTACCTCCATATATATATACTGTAGGGGCCCACATCCCCTACGCATATCATTGATGGAGGTGGGTTGCCTTCACGAGAACCCATCATGATTATGACGGGTTTAGCCTGTAAAAAAAAAAAAAAGTTTTAATTAAAATTTAATGTACTAAAATTGACACAAAGAATTTTTAATTTAGTAAAAAAATATCTAAAATGATTAAAACCTTATGTTAATACAAAAATTAGCATAAAAAAAGTTAGCCTAAGAAATTTTAGTTGGAAATTAAATTTATTGTTAAAACTACCAACACCAAAGTAAGATTGGTAGAAATAATTAGCAAATGGTTTTGTTTACTTACTCTTTGATGCGAGGGTAATGCTCCCCTTACTCTGGTATATATAAGGTCTTCTAATCGTCTGTCTGTAAAGCAATTTTAAATTGAAAACTAGTGTGTAAAAAATAACAAATTTGATTAAAAATCAGTTTTATCAAAAATTAAATAATTATGAAGCTCAGATGATGAGAATTGTAAAATTAAATATAACTACTGCTGCATCAAAAATTTGTCTAGATTAATAAATAGTTGAGTAACTAAGAATAGACAAAAAATTTATTAGTGAGTGGTGTTTAAATTATTTTTTAACTGACAAAAAATAACTTTAAAATAAATAAAAAAGTATTTTGAAAATTTGCAAAAATTTTGTAAAGAGTAAAAATTTAAAATAACAACATAATTAAAAAAGTTTTAGTTACTTATCCATCTCGTTTTAAATTCTAGTAAAAATGCACTTTTTGTTTTTTCCTATTATAGATTTTAAACCGTAGGTAAAATATATTTAAGGTAAGCGGTCACTGTATGCGCTTTTTTTTTGTTTTTCTTTTAGATTTAGTGCAAAAACAATGGATTTGCTAATTTTAAAGAAATCTGTAAAAATACAAATTTGTAATTTCTGTTACAAACCGTTTAAAAAGATAAGTTGTCGTCATATCATTACGCATTTAAGATGTCCTCTGTGTAATTTAAGATTTAAAACAGAAACACAATATTTTAATTATAAATGCTTAATGAAGGTGTTACAAGATTTGATTTCTTTACTTTAAAACTTAAAATCACTTAATATTTTTATATTTTAAAAACCATTGCTTAATAAAGTTAAAAAAAAGTCGATAGAAAAATTGATCGTCCGTTAAAAACTTCGACAAAATTTCTTTATTTAGAATAAAATAGTTACACAATTATTTTTTTCTAACATAGAAATTAAATAAATAAAAATTAACAAAAATGTTTCTTACCCATAATAAGCGTGACACTTGAAAACACAAATAAAAAGAGCAACAACTATGCAAATATATTTATAATACATATTCTATAGAAACGTAGATTCAAGCATTCCTGAATTACCAGGTCAAACTTATATCAATGTCAGCAATAGCATCAGTTATTAAAAGACCAATTGTAATTTTTGCATTCAATTATTTTTTTAAGAAACAATATCATATTATAATCATTTCATGTACACATCATATTTGCTTCCACGAGGATTACCTCTAACCCACGTGCCTTGGCCACAACAGTACATCCATTCATTTTCGCGTTATGGTTTCCCAGTAGTATTAACACGCATAAAATAATTAAAAAAATTAAAATATTTATTTTACTATTAAAATTCTTACACTCTTATATTATATGTAGAAATTTTATAGAATGTATTTAATATCTGAAATTTAAGCAATTGTTTTATTGGCTAGTCAAATAAGCCTTAATGGTTTATGAACGTTAAATGAAGAAAAGATCGATATTAAAAAAATACATGCACAAATCAACAATTTAAAAAAAAATTACATGTTATTCGTAAAATGAAATTAGCTTTAATAGTAGAGATTTCAATTGTTTCTTCAAACTTTGAGTAGGGCACAGCATCTTGACTGATTAACAAATATTGTTTACAGTATATTTATAGAAACTTAAAATTTCGGGGAACCAATAAAACAAAACTTTTTGAAAAAATTATTTATTTAAATCATTAATTGCGGTAATTCTATAAAAGTAGATAAACTCTCCCAATGCACTATTTAACAAATCATTTGGAAGTATTTCCGACAATAATGATAACGATAATTCACCATGCAGTTTACAAAAACCAATAATATTGCGATAATATGAACAGAAACTAAGTTTGTTTAATAAATTTACTCGATGCGTCAGCAAATGCTCGTGGATTTTAAGAATTTCTTGAACATCTTCTTCGCACAAATAGTACTCAACGTCGTGTTTTTTTAAAACCAGGAACTTGGTATCATCATAAACTTGTTGCATGATAGTACAATAATCGCCACAGTGAAACGTTATAGGGGTGTTATCATCGTCTTCATCGGGATACGTAGGCGACATCTTATGAAAAAAATCTTCCATCCTTTTCTCCAAAATACTGATGAGGGTACCCCATTCAAAATCGTCAAAAGATATTTTAGTAGGCCCAAAATGTTTAGCCAAAATGATTGCCGGAGAAAACGTCCGAGCAGGACTAAGGCCACATCGAACTTCATATTCTGACAACATATATGTCGTTAGCAGTAAGTAATGCACTTCACGTTTGGCAGCATCTTCGTAGGATTGAACAATTGTTTCTACGGAAGGTGCCCCCGGCAATACGAATTCGGACATTTCAAAGTCACTACTCACGCTATCATCACTACTCGACGTCATACTGAAATGATTACTGTCTTGACTGCTGCACATGATGACTGACATCCACCTGCCAATGGCGCGAATTTTATAATTCGTTTTAAATTATTTTAAAAAAAACTTTTATTTACTTTAAAAAAATTATAAATATAATATAAAAAATATAACAACGAAGCTAACAATTTAGAAATAAAGTCGAGATTGATTAATTTTGATACATAATTCTTATTTTATAATAAAGTTAAACAAAGGAAAATGCGAGCGAGACATTTTTTTAGATAAGCAATTTCTGGAAGCTTCTAGAACTGCTGCGTCGCAAAAATGGTTCTAATAGAAGTCAGCGGAAATGACGCATGTAACTCGCGCATATTTGTAACCTTCCTCCCCTCCACTTAAAAGTCGATTTTCGTCCATAACTAAACAACTGTTGCCTTTTATGCCTAACCATTTGACGTACATTTTATTTCCTTTGCGTCCAAGTTCCTTTTCTACTAAGTAGATATCGAGATAAGCAGTTTTCTGTAATTCTTCCGCGTAGAAGGCTCCTTTGATTTGTGCCTCCATCATATCTTCGAGAAGATACGTTGCAGGATTGGTTATCTTACATTTTGTGATTTTAAATAATTTCGTTGACCAATTGGGTGTATAACCTTTCTTAAAAACGTGTTTGGCTTTACTAATTCGTACAATGTCACCAACTTTAAATTTTCGAGGTCCTGCAATTTTCAAATGACTAAAATGTTTTAAAATATCATGCTCGTTCGCTTTCAAAAATTGATCTATTGTTAAATATGGCGTTAGAAATTAAATTTTTTGTCCTGTAACGACCCTCGTATGAACTTACTAACTGCGAAAGCGTTTATTTTCTATTCTTTTGTCGAACACCGCGTTGTTCGCGAGTTTAAACTGACTCTTTGCAAATGAACTGGTAGCTGTAGTCCTTAAACGAGTGTTCAGCTCGATATAGGGCTTTAACCATGCAGATTGTTTAAATCAAACTGGTGTGTGTGTGTTTTTTAATGTGACACGTGACGTTTACGTTTGACATACACACGTGACGTTGAACGTGACGCTGTGTTTACGTTTGACGTACACACGTGACGTTTAAGGTGACGCTTGACGTACTCACATGACGTTTAACGTGACGCTTGGCGTACTCACGTGACGTTTAACGTGACGCTTGGCGTACTTACGTGACGTTTAACGTGACGGTCGACGTACTTTGCGTAATGCTGAATCTTTTAATGACGCCACAAGACAATTTATTGCGTAATACATGAAAAAAGGGAGCTTAAATAGTTCTTTTAACCAAGGTTTTTTTTTTTGTTAAAAAGATATTTTTTTTAATAGTTCCAAAAGTTTTACCAGTTCATGCGCCTCCCCGTATATATACCTATCTATATTATTTTCACAGCGGCCAGCGAGCGCGTACGCATCCCGGACTTGACGCTACCTTTAGAGATATGTATCGTCTAAAAGCTGAATAAGGATCAAACTATTCATTTCTTTAACTAAAGAGATGTGCTAGGGTGAAAAAAAAATATTTATTTAAACTATAATGACCCAAAAGGAAGAGTATCGATAGTCCCAGGCAATAAATGTCATCATGAGGACTTAAGCTAATTTTTGTTTGTTTGATTCATGAGATTTTAAGTAATTTTATTTTTAATAAAGATTATTGGGGTTTTTATTGTCATGGTTTCGATGTTTTATCGACGATCGGTACGATAATATATTCTTATCGAAAATTGTTTTAAATACAATGAACTACTTGCATTAGTGTTCTTGGTCGTTGGTACTCTTGAGATTTTATTACATACATAAAGTCACGCCTTTTTCCCATTGGGGTAGGCAGAGACCACTTCCTTCCACTTGCTACGGTTCTTACACACATCTTTTGCTTTCTCTACTTTCATTAGTGCTCTCATACATGCTCGTCGGTTGTTGGTACTCTTGACCTGGCCTTTCCTCGAAACAATGTTGATCTGATCAAGATATGTTCTCCGAGGTCGACCGACTTGTCCATTCACACTCGCTTTATAAATTTGTTTCGTCAATCTTTCTTTATCCATCTTTCAACGTGTCCAAACCATCTAAGCATTCCTTTATCTATCTTTGTAACCACATCTTCTTTTACACCACAGCGTTCTCTTATCTCACTATTCATTACCTTATCCAACCGAGTCACTCCGGCTATACTTCTCAGACTACTCATCTCCGCAGTATTAATCCTATTTTCATGCTTCTTCTGCCAAACCCAACATTCACTACCATACATAAGTGTAGGAACCAACACACTTCTATGCACAGCCAGACGTGTCTTTTTTGACACTTTCTGGCTATTCATAAAGCTATGCAGAGCCCCATTCATTTGTTTTTCTGCCAACACCCTTCGCTCAATGTCACTGTCATACTTTTCATCTCTCGTAAACTTTTAAAAAAGATTATTGTGGGTTTTATTGTCATGGTTTCGATGTTTTACCGACGATCGATACGATAATACATTATCACCGAAAATTGATTTAAATACAATGAATATGTGAATGAAATAAAGATTATGTATCGAAAATCTTGCTTCCCAAATTTTCCAAAATTCCGTAATGACATTAAATAAAAACATATGTAGTCTCATAGTATTCAAGTAAAAGGGAAATTTGAAGACATATGTAAACAATTCCGTATGTAAACAATGGCAACAATGGCAACAATGTCATATGTTAACAATGGCTACAATGTCATATGTCAACAATGCTCTATGCAAACAATGACAGTCAACAATGCCGTATGTTAACAATGACAACAATGTCATATGTCCACAATGTCATGTGTGTGTAAACAATAGCAGTCAGCAATGCCGTATGTAAACAATGGCATTAATGTCATATGTTAACAATGGTTAAAATGTCATGTTTTAACAATGTCAACAATGCCCTATGTAAACAATGTCAACAATTTCATATGTCAAGAATGTCATATGTCAACAATGCCCTATGTAAACAATGGCAGTCAACAATGCTGTATGTAAACAACGGCAACAATGTCATATGTTAACAATGGCTACAATGTCTATAAATGTGACATGTCACGTTGTTGTGCATGTGTGTATGTTTTTAAACGTACTCACGTAACGCTTGACATACTTTGCATAACGTTGAATCGTTTGATGGGTCACATGCCAACATTCGTTAAGGACCTTTTGACTTCTTGATTTGTGACATTCCCTGTACGTGAACAAAAATATCCAACGTGTGTGTTTGTTTTTAATGTGACACGTTACGTATAACGTGACACGTGACGTTTTACGTGACGCTTGACGTACTCACGTGACATTTAACGTACTCACGTGACGTTTAACGTGACACTTGACGTACTTTAAGCAACGCTGAATCGTTTGATGGGTCGCATACCAACATTCGTTAAGGTCCTTTTGACTTCTTAATTTACGACATACCTCGTACTTATCCAAACATAATGATATTTGATTTCAACATTTTCATTGTCGATAGGTGGCGCTTTATAATCATTTAATTTTTGAAAATACTGATCTTGTATTAGTCACAAATTGACGTGACGTTTCATTTATTTTAAGTAAACACAACAGGTATAACTATGTAAAATGATCTCTTCTCTGTTTTATTTAATTCTAAAACATAGACGTTAACTGAAATTTTGTTTAGCTTTTCGAACTTTAAAATTTGATTTAATTTAATCGGAATTTTCAACCCCTTTATATTTAGAACGGTGTATCTTAAGATTAGCGTATGGGAATTTTCATAAAAACAATTTTTCCCATGCCAACATTCGTTAAGGTTCTTTTGACTTCTTAATTTGTGACATACCCTGTACATGTACAACAATATCTTACACATTTAAACTGGGACTATGTGCGTGTGTAATTATCATCTCTGTCGCAATCAATATTACACCTTATTTAAGTATACGATAACAAAGTTATCTGGTAGCGCAGTTCAAAGTTATTTTTATCAAAAATGATGTCACAAATATATATTTACATATCCAATCTTGCACGATAAAATTAATATGCGTAGTAGCTACATGGTATAGCTATCTGTTTAGTAAGTCAAAGGATTCAGGTTCGAATCTCCAAAAAACCAGCTTTTTTTCAACGCTTACATCACACCAAACATTTTCGACCATTATCCGGTAGTTCAAGGTTATTTTTAATAAAAATGATGTCACAAATATATATTTGTATATCCAATCTAACACGATAAAATTAATATGCGAGTTATCTGAATGGTATAGCTATCTGTTTAGTAAGTCAAAGGGTTCAGGTTCGAATCTCCGAAAAACCAAGTTTTTTTCGACGCTTACGTCACAACACTTTTCAACGTGCTTACAGAACCCTCTTAATCGAGTCGATGGGGACAATACCGTATGTAAACAATGATGTTATATGTCAACAATGGCAACATGCCGTATGTCAACAATGCCATATGTAAACAATGGCAACAATGTCATATGTCAACAATGTCACATGTCAACAATGTCATTTTCCCCACTTCTTCTCCTGTCACTTCCCCCCCTCTTCCCCCCACTTTTCCTACACCACTTCCTCTACTCCTACCCCCACCACTCCTTCTCCCGCCACTTCCCCCACTTCTTCTCCCTTCACTCCTCCCCACTCCACCAACACCACTTCCCCTAACTCCTACCCCCACTCATATCCCCACCACTTTCCTCACTCCTTCCCCCACTCCTACCCTCACTCCTACCCCCACTCTTTTGCGCTTTAAACGCTGTTGTTTAACTACTCCACTCTTTCTCTCTCAATCGAAACCCAACAGTTTGTCATGCTTTCTTCTCTTTCAAAAACAATTACTTTCGTTTTGCTCACATTTATTTTTATCCCTTTGATTTTCAGGGAATCATGCATAACATTAACCATCGCCTGCAACTCCTTTTCAGATAACGCTAATATGACTTAATAATCGGCGTAAAGAAGGCATTTGACGATCAAATCATTCATTTTTAATCCATACGCACTCTCTTTCAGATCTTTTAAACAATTGTCTCACACCTTTTTCGATGTTAAACTAGTCCGTGCAAGCTCCGTTTATCCTGACACAAGCAGTGGAATCCTCGTAAAGTGATATCAGTGCTCGTATTAAACTACCACTCACCCCATACATAGACAATGTAGACCACAATTCACTCCTCAACACTCTGTCATAGGCCTTTTCCAAGTCTATAAAAGCGCAATAGACCTTCTGACTTCTAGCTTAGAATTTTTCGACTATACCTCGTAAGGAAAAGACCTGATCCATACATCTCCTTTCTCTTCTAAATCCTGCTTGCACATACCATATTATTTTCTCAGTTTCATTCGTTACTCTTTTGATCAATATCTTTGCATACAGTTTGCCGACTATGCTGAGTATACTAATACCTTGGTATTTCTTACAGTCCTGCTGCGAACCTTTTTCCTTGTAAAGCGGCACCATAACGGCCTTGCACCAGTCGTCTGGTACACTACCACTTCTCCAACAAAGGTTTAAAAGGCGGTCCAGTAGACTAGCTACAACGTTTTGTCCAGCCTTCAGCATTTCAACTGTTATCCTACAGGGTGCTTACAACGAGGCTATTATAGTTCTCCCCAATGGATTATATAATGGACAGTACTGAGTCCAACATGAAATGTCCATGCTAGAGCTTGCATGCTTGCACCTTGTGATAGATATCTAAAATAAAATATTTTTTAAGTTATTTTTAATAATGTTCTATTAACAATATAGTCTTACTGTAGCGTTATAAACAGCCTTTCCTCAGGTGTTACGCCATGTGATCTATGTTGCCCAGTTAACATGGATTTTACTTTTGCCAGTAATTTTTTAAATAGGGGAACAGTCATCCTTGTGTACTTAAAAAAATGTTGGGGATCCCACGTGTTTATATTTTTGTAATACTGGTAATTACCAGACATTTTTCGTGTCCTGCTAATAGGCCTCATCCAAATCTTTTTTTTGTTAATAGATGGATTCCATATGCACACAGCATAAGTCCAAATGCACCAATAACATGATTATACATTTTCAGAGTTGAAGTAAAATTGAAAAAAAAGAAGATTAAAAGGTCTGAACGTCAGCGAACGTAAAGATAATGAAAAGGTGGAATTTTTTTCCTACAAGCGGCGAACGAACGACGAACGACCAGAACAACCCCTCCAAGTAAGTGAGATCAACGAAACGAGTCCTAACATCACTAAAGAAGAGATAAAACACGCCATCCTATTACAGAGGGATGGAAAAGCTGTTGGGCCCGATGAGGTACACGCTGAATCCTTAAAACTCTTGATCCACGAAGACAGTACAGGGTTAAGCCGCCTAACAGATGCCACGTCTTGTTCGTTCTCTATAGAGTACTCTGCCAGCGGTCTCTCTACTGGCAAATTATGCCCGAGCTCAGCCGTAGAGGGTAAAAGAAAAAAAAATATAAAAGTGAGCCGCGCCACCGACTTAGACGGTTTAAGCCGGAAACCCCTAGGTCTTATAGGCACTAGCAGAGCCACACGATAAACAACTGAGATTATGGTGAACTAAATAAATGAAATTATAGCTAAAATATATTGGATACTTTACTCCTACAATAAATCAAAGTACACAGTTCAATAATAAAATTGTAACAAATATAGTCAAAATTAACAGCCAACAATAAATCAAAGTACACAGTTCAATAATAAACTTATAACAAATATAGTCAAAATTAACAGCTAACAATAAATCAAAGTACACAGTTCAATAATAAAATTGTAACAAATATAGTCAAAATTAATAGCCAACAATAAGTTTAGTTTTGGCCTATTATCTAATGCAATAAATAGTTTTTAATAATGTATTATATTAATAAATTAAAACAAAACTTAATCGCGGTGTCAAAAATAATTCACGTCGTTAAATATACAAAAATAAATCACTTGTAACCTTTGGGTATACGAATGCACTACTCCTGTGGCCGGTTTGGTTATGGAACGGCACCTGCTAATTAACAATGGCTTTCCTCAAATAAATCCCGCATGCGGTTATTTTAACTCGACACCAAAATCCAAAATATCAACAACGGAGGAAAGATAGAATGGTCAAGTTAAAAATTAAATGGTTTTTCTTCAAAATCCAATTAAGATGGCCCAAATACAGCCAGGTATGAAAGAAAAACCGTAGAGGTTTTGCACACTTGTTAATATCACACCGCCCCAAAAATTCTCACCACACGACTCCCAAGACTCTCACCACATGACTAGACTACTTCCCAAGCCGGATATCAAGAAATGACACGGAATTGACGTCAAACAAGAATATTCACAAGTCTATGTTCCACACTTAGAATCGCGTTCGTCAGTGTTGATAGCTAGCCTCATCTACACAGAAATGTAAACCAAACAATAATATAATCGATAATACACAATAATCAAGGCTATGCAACACTATTTACAACGAATGATATATTTAAGTTACAACAAAATACGGTACGCGACACTATTTACGAGTACTTGAGGAATAAAATATTATCAGAGATATAATTATAATGGAACTGTAGAAGTGAAAAAAAAGGCACGTTACACAGACTTTTTCAACGATATTTATAGAACTGGAAAATTACCCTCGGAATGACTAAGGTCAACTTTTGTCACTTTTCTCAAAAAACCTAACGCGTCCAAATGCGATGATTACCGCATGATAAGTTTGATGTCTCATGTACTAAAAACGTTCCTAAGAGTTATACATACCCGCATATTTAAGAAATGCGAACATCAAGATGACGACACACAATTCGGCTTCAGAAACGGATTAGGAATTCGCGAGGCTCTATTTTCGCTTAACGTACTTACACAGAGAGCACGCGACATGAACGTAGAAATATACGCCTGCTTCATAGACTACCACAAAGCCTTTGATTGCGTGCAACATCAAAAATTAGCAGAAATACTCAGAAAAACAGGCGTAGACGAAGGTGATTTACGAATCATTACAGAACTCTACTGGCATTAGAAAGCTCAAGTTAGGGTAGAAAACAAAATGTCGGAGGAGATAGCCATAAGAAAGGGAGTGCGACAAGGATGCATATTATCCCCGCTGCTCTTTAACCTGTACTCAGAAAACATTTTTACGAAATCTCTCGAAAACAATAGCGTTGGAATCAAAATTAATGGCAAAACAATTAACAATAAAAGATATGCCGACGATACAATCGTTATTGCCAGCAGCCTACCTGAACTCCAGCAACTTGTGGAGATCATTGTTGAGTACAGCAAGCGTTATGGACTACATATACACATCCCCAAAACGAAACTTATGGTTTTCTCGAAGGTGAAAACACAAGCTGCCCTTTTTAAGTTATTATTTTACGTGGCATTAACTGAATGTTTGTTTCCAAGTAATTGATTACAGGGACTACATTTGTTTCGCTAGGACTCGCTAGGACTTTTGCCAAGGAGAGACCACACGTATTATTTGAAAATGATACCCTACTAGCGATTAATGGACAACTATCACAGATCAGTTTCAATATGTATGAAACATACCAAATAGTGTAGAAGCAATAGATGGCAAGTATGTACGCATGGGAAGCTTCCCAATACCGGGTCGACTAATTTTAATTACAAATCACTTAATAGTAATACTAGATACGCTAGCAGAAACAGTGATAGAGGCATTTTAGAACATCAGCAATAAAATACTGGTATAACTAATTCACAACTTCTAAGCTCTCCCATGACGATTATGAAGACTGTTTTTTTCTTTATTACTTTGTAGCAGATGAAGCCTTCCCGGTACTTCATGAGACTTTACTTAAAAGGGTTCTTTAACTACACAAAAAAGATTTTCAACTACCACTCAAGCCGGACTAGAAAGACAATTTAATGCGCTTTTGGTGTAATGGCTGAAAGATTCCAACTACTCAATACTGCGATATGTGATACTAGTGGCACACAAAAAAGTAACATGTAATTACAATGCCATTAGGATCACAGGTGATCTCGCCTTGTTTTCAAAAAAATTTACAAAATATAATTTAATTTTAGATGAAAATCTTTAATGTTCCGATGATTTTAACAAATAAATTTTCTCGAGAAAATTGGTACGTCTTTTAAGCTAGACTATTATTTATTTTGGCTCACTATGTAAAATCAGCCAAACCACAAAAAATCTTATCCTTAAACGAAACCAAATGGGAAAAAATAGAAATATCACCAGCTCGGGAATAATAAAAAAAAACAAGATTTCTAAAGAAATCAGACGAGACATCAGAAACTAGCACGGTAGGAAAACTCAAGAAACAATAGAAAAGAACAAAAGCATAAAAGTACTGCGCAGCAACCCTACCTAAGGAAAATCTGAAATAATCAAACTAAAAAATAAACATGGTAATATAACCTTAAACCGAGAGAAAATCCCAAACATTGTAAAAAATTTTTATTATGAATTATATCATAGCCGCATTCAAGAATCTCTAAACCCCAACGTAGTTACACGAGAGCGAGGTGTCGTAAATCAGGGATCTGAAGAGATACCGAATATCATCATCGAGGAAATTAAAGGAGCACTGTAAAAAAATAAAAACAAAAACAAAAACAAAATAAAAAAAGGGTGATAAAACAAACCTGGAAAATAACCGCACAATAACTCTTCTCAGCCATCTATACAAACTGTTTACTAGAATCATAACATCAAGGTTGGAAAATAAACTAGAGCTTTACCAACCAAGAGAACAAGCGGGTTATAGATCCGGTTTTGGGACAAATGACCATCTGCGTATTAACGGTATTTTTCAACCAAGTTTACCAAACTGGGAAACTTTCCAGCGACTGGCAGAAATTGAACTTTATCGCCCTACCCAAAAATCAACAAAGCTAATAGGTGTAATGATCAAAATAATACCAAATGTACGTATGTATGTATGTAATACCAAATGAGAACACAATATTGGCAAAGAACAATTCGGATTCCGTAGCGGACTGTCTAAAAATTATAAAAAACTGTAATACCATTGCAGTAAACTATAAAAACTATTTAAAAGTTCCGATAGCGTAAATAGGTGTAAAAATATGTAACAGCTGTATGTACCTATATTTATTATAGGTATGTGTGGGTCGATTATATGTCAGAAAAACAACTACTCCTCTGGCTATATGCCTGCGACAGTTATTAAATTACATCCGATATATAATCGTGTATACTACCCCATTACAGGAAGCAAGATATACAGATATTTGTTAAGTAAGTGAATTTAATAGCACTTCCAACATTTAAATTATTAAATACAAAGATGACCGTAAGTCAGTGGTCAAAAATACGAATTTACTATCAAAACACAAACTAATACAATTGTTTTTTTGTGCATAACCCTTAATCTATTCGAGGCCCGGGATTCCGAGATTCGAGCAAAGTTTATTAGTTTTCTGGGGGCTAAGTTTCTAAAATCGAAGGGCTTTAGGAAGGCCCCTTCCAAAAACTTGAGCCTTTTGCAGAAAAGCGCTGGGCATTCGCAAAGCAAATGTTCTGCAGTTTCAGCGTAGTTCTTGCAGTAGCGGCAACTATCACTCTCTGTTTTAACCATCTTTTTCAGGTGATACCTGTGGCCGGTGTCCAGTAAGGAGTCCTGTCACCAGTTTCAAGTCTTTCTTGTTTAACTCGAAAAGCTGTTTAGCTTTCGTTGGTGAAAGGCTTACTAGCCTTTTCGCTTGTCTTTGTCCTGGCACTTTATGCCAGTGAGATTTCATTTCATCTGTTTTCCAGCATTAAACCTCTTCTTTCTAGTGGGCTTTGGAAAGTCCACGGAAGGGTTCTGGGCCGGATAATTGTGTATTTGCTCCTTTTTGGCAAGGGAATCTGCTTCTTCGTTTCTTTTAACTCGCTTGTGACCTGGAACCCACATCAGAGTAACCCGAGTGTTCGCTGCTAGTTGTCTCAGGGACAATTTACAGTCCCAAGTCAGCTTAGACTTACAAGTGTATGACTTCAGAGCTTTTAGTGCTGCTTGGCTATCTGATAAAATATAGATTTCTGCCCTTCGGGTGTTCCTTTCGATGGACTCCTGGGCACATATCTCTATGGAATGTAATTCTGCTTAAAATAAGGTTGTGGTGTTACCAAGAGGTTTTGGGAGCCTAAAATTCGGCCCTATAACGCCCACTCCAACCCTTTTATCCATCTTGGATCCATCAGTTTACCACACTACATCCCTTCCTAGTTGAGGTCCGTTCTCTGTGCAAACTTGGTGGTTGTTTATAATCACTTCAAACTGAATTTTGAAATCGTACCTAACTGGTATCATATCTGTCGGCCTAGACATGGATTCTTGGGAAATATTTTCCAAAATCTTTAAATGTCCATTCCGATTTGTTGCTCTTATATTTATTGTCTGGCTCAATCTAAAGGCACTGATTGCTGCTTCTTTTATTACACGTAAGTGCAATGGTGGAAGGTTCAGCATTACCTCTATGGCTGCAGTAGGGCACGTGAATGTTGCCCCTGTGATTCCCAGACAAGCTAGCCGCTGCACTTTCTGCAGCTTGACTTGTGCCGAAATTTGTTGCATTTTTGGCCACCATATCAATGAAGCATAGGTGAAATAGTGTGACCTTAGTCGGCCAATTCGGTGACACTACCACTCTGAGGATACAGTTGTGAATGAGTGAATTGTAATCTTTCTTTTTTCTCTAATTTGTATTTTGGAGCTTTACCTCAATCCCTACAACACCCCTGATCGTAAAGAAAAAACATTTAAAAAAATTAAAATACATTGTATTGCAAATAAAGCGTATAAATATTAATAATAAATTGTTGGAACACGCGCATTTTAGTTATAAAATTAGAACCCTCACACGAAAAAACACCACACAATAATATATATTAATATAAATTTTATTTTTGAGCTCATTTCCTGAATCCCAAAACCAACACCAATCGATGCAAGTAGATGACAACATTTAAAATACATTGTATTGCAAATGTCATTAACAAATTTTCTGTTTAAGGTCTGTAATTTTATAATTGAAATGCGCATATTTTAAGAGTATGTGGATTCACATTTATACGCGCATTTGCAATACCAATTCTTTAAATGTTTTTTTCTTTACTTGTATCGGTTAAGGGCGGTTTTGGGATTAGGAGAATGAGCTCAAAAATCGGAAATATATTAATTTTAAAGCTCATAATTAGCTTGTAACGAAATTTCTCACGCTTGAGAATTTCGTTCCTTTTTTAGTTATATTTTTCATTTTCCTCGTATATGTTATCTTTATAAATTTAATTAACGCTCTTTGATTGGTTGATCGTTAATAGTTAAGTATGTTCGATGTTCTATCGATATTCTACAAGTTGTAACGTCAACTTTGCCGTTTTTAATTTTTAACGCCGGGCCTGGTCGCCCTTCCATATACATTTAAGTAGTGGGAATTATTTCTAATTTAAAACTGCGTTTGTCGATTTTTAAAGGCAGTTTCAATACTAAGTTAAAGTGAAAAAAAATTTCACTACCAAGATAAGTAAGTTGAAGTTAAGTGGAAAGGCTGATCAGATTTCATTTTTTTTCTTTGATGGTTTTGATGGTTTAGAAGTTTAAAGAAGGGAAATTGAATGGTGAGACTTTAATTCTATTTTATATTTTATTTTTAAATAAAATCTTTTATTAATGATTTGGCACATTTATTTATTTATTAAAATATTTTGTGCCAGTGTCATGAATGAATAGATTTTTTATTTGAGGAAAAAACCTAAGTGGGTTTGTTATTTTCAGTGATTGGCATTTCATGCTTTATGGAGCTTTTATGCTTTACGGATTCTTTTTCCGGAAGCTTGGACTTTTATACTTTATGGTCTTTTTCGGAACTTCTTTTTGGATTTTATTTTTTCCTGGATTATTTTTGGACATTTTTTCGGATGGTTTTCCGAAGATTTTCCTTTTATCCTGCCAATGTCCTTCTTTGCTTAATCTGGAGGAGATTTTCTTTTCAATCCGTTAGCCGACTTTGGTTGGTGGCTAACAACGACGACTCGTTTTTATTTTTTTTCACCAACTGCCGCACCACAACGTTGTTTTTGTTTCTTTATTTTTGTAAGTGTGTAAATTTTGTTAAATTATTATTATACTTATTTTTAAAAGTACTTCTTTTTTTTCCTTTTTAGCAAATGTAAAAAATTTTGTATCTAATTTTAATAAACTTGTTATACGTTTTGGTTGCTCTCTTTTTATTAATTGTTTCTGCAAGATAAGAGTGTAGTTTGTACGGTTTAGTAAAAATACGTTCATATTTAATGGTACTAAATTGAAATAAACTATTGGGTTTGTTTTGGGGTAATTCTTTTAGTGATTTTTTGTACCTAAAATCATTTGGCGCCCTCGTAGTAATTTATTAAGTTTTTAGTTAGTCTGATATAATTTTAATAAAACAAATTTAGAAAAAGTACGATTGTATAGATCCGCAAATCGACCTATACAATCCTCCCAATCCCCAAATTGAATTCAATAGAGAAATTAAGTAGCCAAAAAACCCTGAAAAAATTATTGACTGTTTTTTATTAATAATTCATTTTAGATAATTTTTTTTAATAACGTAAAAAATTTTTAGAAAAATATTAAAAATTATCGTAACATTAAGTAGCGTAACAGATTAACGCTTAACTTTGGGGGCTTTTAGAAAAATACTTTTTCTAGCGTAACAAAGTACATTGTTGGTGCTCTTTTAGTATTTATAATTTCGGTTATTTTCTCTTCACCTTATTTAATTATTTCATACCTTCTTTGTACAAATAAAGTACTTTAGAATTATGTTAGCATTTTTAAAAGTTAAATTTTACTAAATGATTAGTAGTTAAATTATTAAAATAAATTTTCTATAAGACATCACAAAGTAGTAATAATTAGACGAATTTAAATAAATATGACAACAGTCGTTAACCGGCAATTAGTTTGATTTCTCGTATGATAAGAGTTGATGAAATGTAAATTTTAAAAGTTAAGTTCTCTCTCGGTCTCTGGCTTTTGCCAGGGATGGACAATCCTGATCTAAGCTGGTATAGATTGGCGATTTTAAAAGTTTTTTTTATCTTTTCTTCTCGAGAAAGCAATTTTTCTGGCAAACAGGTTTTTGTTTCCTTTTGGCGTGTGCCCTTTATAGAAAGTATTTGCGATTTTTTGTGATTTTGTGATTTTTTCTGATTTGCACGTGGCATTATCTTTTGATTTGCTTTTTTGTGAAAGCAAGTTTAATAGAAGAAAACTTTTTTCTTCTTTGGCGTGTGCCCTTTACTCTCTTTCGTCGAAGGTTCTTCCTTAAGAGAAGACG